>OW618038.2:21803613-22403613 GCA_939531255.2 Thera britannica
GTTGAAAGCAAAAGCTATTCAAGTCTCTATTTTTTAGCTATTCAAGCTATCTGTTTTTTAACGTTGATATAAAGTAACCCTGTGACTGTCAGTCATTCATTACATTTCTTTTCATTATTAGGTTAAGCGGTTAAGCCCTGAAATGGCTATAAAATAGTTTTTTTATTTAAAAAACTTTTTTTTATTTTGTTATGCAACTAGCAGGTGGAATAAGCATATAGCCCACCTGATGATGATGATGAACTTTAGCTTTAACCACGTAAAGTGCATTTATATAAATAAATATTCATTTGCTGTGGTAGATGTAACGACTTCCATTTGTTAGTGAGCTCATGCTGTGAGTTTATCTATTTGGGTTTACATACATCCGATTACCATTAAAATAATATAAAATCTAAGTGCTACGTATTTATAGGTTGCCTTCTTACTTGCATAGTTTTTATGTGTAATTATTTATAGAGGTTTATTTAAAACTGCATAAATAGGCAGCGCATATTAATAATTCTACTTATGGATTACTGGCACGTTTAGTTTAGTTTAGTTTATTTCAAAAAATCTTAGGTAACATTACAGACATATCCAATACGTTACTTAAAGCTATGTACACATAAAAATATATGAAATTTACTTATGTATGTAGGAGACCTACGTAAAACAAAATAATAAAATCTAGAAAAATAATAAAAAAAGAGATCAAAATTAAATGTCCTATGATAAATAGAAAAATAGTGAGATACTAATACTAACTCACCTAATTCTAAAGAGACCACTGTATAATATAATAGAAACTGATAGAAATCTACTGTTTCCATTCCAAGTTCTCACAGTATTGCAAGCACAATTTTTCAACAACTGACCATATAGATACCACGTGAGGCTGAACTTCTGTATGTCTCAAGTTGATGGACGTAGGGCAGTGCATCGTAGGGCACCATTCTGACGTGCGTGATGCTTTGTTATAGGCGACGGTTACCACTTATCAGGTGGGCCAGGCCATATATACAAAACATGATGAATGATGGATTTAGGACCTAATTCCACGAGATCTAACAGTTATTTAACAGTATTGGCTCAAAGCCTACACTCCCCTTCAAACAGTTACCATGGAGGACGCCAGCCTCCCACACAACGTACTCTCGACTTCAAGTAACACTTGTTTGTTTATATTAGGTAACTGACCCAACCTGTAAGCTTTTAAAGAACATTTCCGTCAATAGAGACGCATGATTGTGAAATGTGTCGTAGAATTTGATAGTTTCTCCGTTAGTATGCAATATCATGTTAAATGTTGATCTTGAAGAAGATCTTATAACATGGCGTAGTAAGAATTAACGACTTCATATTGAATTTGTATAATTTTAAAACGTCTTCAATTTAAAATGGTAGTGATATTTAGGACCGCAGCGGCCAGATTCTAGCTAAAAAGCAAATACCAAACAGGCCTTTGCATCTATTGTAGATGATTTATATAAAGTCAAAAGCAATGTTTATGGTCATGCACTTACTTACCGGACGCAATGGTGCCTGGGATAGGATTTTTAGATGGAGTAAGCTTGACCTGTACCTTAGTCGGCCTAATCCACTAAATACCTTCAAAAAAATATTCAGAGGCAACCACGGCTTTGTAAAACCAATAGTTTTTGTTTTCGAATACATGCAAGCAATTTCATGAGTTTAAAGCAGCCAACAGAAAAAGAGAATTCAATCATAACTGCAATTAATACGACTGACAATTGTAAAATATTGCTTCAATCAACGCAGCAGTTGAGTGACTTCTCACGACAGTGGATGTGACAAAAAACGACACATTTCTTGCATTCGCTGAAATTATAGATATGAGATGATACATTTTTTAGAGTACGCTGGCCTTTTATCATCTTCCTGCCTTATCCCATTTCATTCGGGGTTCGCAAATGTTTTCTCTCTCAAGCTTCCTCTATCATCCATCTCAGTAGTCATTTTTTTTTTGCAGTATTTTGCTCTAAGTTCTACGATTTAGAGGTTTACATAAAGTGTAATGTATAATTTTCAAGATTATGTCATTAGGTTTATTTATTTATTCACGGTTTGGTACGTTTAGCCTTTTAGGGCGTCATTAATAATCCTGGCGTAGCGTTGGACTAGTTAATCCGTGTTTTGTCACATTTGCTCGAGTTGACAATTGCATGTCAATGCAAGAGACAAAACACGGATTAACTAGTCCAACGCTACGCCAGGATTATTAATAACACCCCTAGTGTCATAATTATAAAGGTTTATAACATAATCAGGTTTTAAGATTCGGACTAATGATTTTTGCTGCCAACGCAAGGTTTTCTCGTAACTGTTTAACAATACGATTACAAAGCATCATAAACTCATAAAATGTCGTAAGATTAATGAGAGAACCTACAATCGGATAAGATAAGGCCGTGAATCACTAAACAACGTTCTATTGTGAATTATGTCAAGTGATAATCGAGAACTACAAAGGTGTTATGTGAGCACACAGTAGCGTTTGTATGAATTATGAATAGTCTACTAATACGTGTGGATACTTATCAACAAGTAGATACAGTTTGTGAACGTGTTCATATAAAATATATAAACAACCACGCGTGTAAAACCGCTAGACTATTTTTTGTTTTGAATGAACGAAAAATCTGGTTAAATCGTAGGACTATTACATAGTGTTAATTGATTCGCGAGAGCAGAGAGCTTTGCCATAAAAAGGGTTTTTAAACAAACGAAAGGGCAGTTAGTTAAAATAAACTAAGATTGTTGCTAAGGAGGGAGATAACGGAGACGAGACCGACCAAATAGGGCATTAAAGAGTCTGCGAATCTGGCGCCAGGATTGATGTCATGTGTTTGATCATTTGTTGTCACCAAGATTTAAGAAGAAGCGTTAGTAGAGGAAATGTATGCAATCGTTTTATTAGAAGAAAAAGTTATGTAAGCGAACTCATATGTATTAGGAATAGTGATATGCGTGACTGTTTAGCATTCGCTACTTAGGTCATCGTGCTAATGTGACACTCGCCTACTGTGATTTATTTACGATGGCTTGTTACGGTCAAGGCGAAACAATTCAGGTTAATGAGAAACAAATGTAAAAGATTCATCGTTTATGTTCTTCCGACTAATATAAATGCGAAAGTTACGATCTTTGGATGGTTGTGGCTCGATCACGCCCTTACCATTAAACCGATTGGGTAAACTTGTTTTTTTTAATGTATTATGTAACGTTGAAATCTGTAAATAAAATGGACAAGATAGGTCAAATTAAAGAACCCAAAAAATGAAAACGCCTTAAATATGATGTTAGCAAGACCATCAAGCGAACAAAGCCGCGGGCGACCTTTAGTAATAAATAAAAATACAGAGCAGCTGTTGAAACCCGGCGACAAACAATCACAAAGCACAATCACTTATTTTTTGTAAACATTAGCTGATTGGATTTTAATTGAAGTGAGAATTGTTATTGTTATGTCGAATGCCTATTTCTGCCACCAAGCAGCGTTGCTGCGTTTTGGTTTGAAGGGTGTGGTAACAGGTATTATTACAGGCACGTGACTCAGGCTCAATCTGTTTGCCTTGATTGACGCAGGGCAATGCATCGTTCCATATGTGTAAGTGAAAGCTCAATTAAAGCACAATACCTCTATGATTTAATTAGGCACGACAAATTACCCTTTCAAATTCGGGCCACGAGCACAGACTTACTGGACCACCTCTTGTGGTCCTTAATAATGATAGAACGAAAACTCTTCATTGAATATTGCTACGACTTTGTTTTACTTTAATACACTCCGCAAACAATACAACTACGCGTCACCACGCCATTTTTTTTCGCCACTAGAGATGTGATCCCTGGCTTGATCCGATTAGGGATGTCCTATTCCCAAATTCGGTAAAAAATACACACAATGAATAACAACAAAACCACCAGTTCAGCATTTTTATTCAACACAAGATCAGCGAGGCAATTGATATTGAATTGATTGAGGTGATTGGTTACCACTAATATCAGGTGGGCTTTAATGCTCGTTTCATCAGCAAGTTTTAAATCGAGCTTCGTAAGTTGTGTCGACTATTGTGAAATGTAATTTTATGATTTTCATTCCTTATACAAATGACTTTATGAACATTATAAATCGACACGATACAAAACCCTTTGACCCAACATCGTACCTGCACTTATCCGCGTGCCTATATTGTAGTTGAGTGAAAGCCGCTTTCACGCTAAAACAAACTCGTGTACCAACAACAAAAGGCTTACCTCTTTTATTTACGATGACCTCAGTGCCCCGGCTATCTGAGTCTAATTCACACATAGAGTTATGATTTAATGTGGTAATTGTTAGAACGTTCGATTGACCACAATTACCTGTGGCTTCTAGTTGATTTTGTATTAATTTGGTGTCATCATTATTGTCACCAGTATTTCCGTCGTTTACTTGATCCCAATAATGTTTGCCCTTACCTTCTCCATAATCTTATTCCCACTCGATGCCCTGTTTTGTCAATCATCACTCACATGCCCCTCAATCTTAACATTACCTTCTCAATTCACATCGTCTTTAATCTGACGACGTTCTCTTTCGAGTCATATTTTATCATACCCAATTCTAGTCTGTATTATTTAATTATGCATGTTTTTGAAGGTTACAGGATGTGCTATAATCTTTGTTTGCATCTTTCTAATTTAGTAAATAAGTAAATTAATATAAATTCAAGATTGGTAAATGATAAAAATACAGCTCTCGGATAAAATTCACAGAATTATGATAACATTTAAGGAAATCTCAGGATGTTTGCTTTCAAGTCACGTTGTGCTATTTAAGACCGTGCTTAGATGATTTTGAAATGAAACACCGATGTAATTAAGTAAGCGGGGTTCCCTGATTTACTTACTGACTGTTAGTTACTGACTGACTGATAAAAAATAACCGTACGGCCAGCAGGACTATTTTAAAATATTCGGAAACGTTTCTGATCGGATACGTTAGAATGTCGCTCGTGTATTGTTTGAAACTGACAAATTAGACAGCAATGCAGACGTCCTAAAAGCATGTCATTATTGCAACTGGAATAAGTTACCATCCATTGGTTTTGAAATTCCCGAAACACAACCCATGAGGGGGCGCCGCGGGGGTTAATTAGTTCATAGTTCATATCACAAGCAAATTCGAGTTTTTTCCGAGTAAGAAAGTAAGCTGTAACAACAAGTTATTTCGCATCTGAGCGTATTACTCAGAATAATGATAGCTTGCGGCCGGGTTTTCCCTAATTGGTCACCGAATTATTTCCACTTCCACATCTGGAATAGGCATGTTATTGTAGATCGGTGGTTTTGTTTGTGGAATGAAGTTATTAATACATGGGAAATTTATGCTGTGGTCATCTTTGATGACAAAATTAAATCTTGCCACTGTCTCTGTCTATAAAATGATGAAAAATGAAAAATTACCTATATGGCTACATTAGTCACGCACTGTGCACAGTTCGTGTTGTTTTTACAATACGAATTCCATTTTAAGTTCTAAAATTTCTGTTTACTTTTATATTTCCGACATTTCAGTCTTACAAAGTAAGGTACTCAATCATCAGAAAAAATGTGGTGATCATAGAGTATATGCCATTCTGTCTCATATTATACACTTGAACTTGAAAAACGTAAGCTAAGATCTTGGTTTTACTTGATTTGGTATCAAATATATGTCGATAAACCACTAAAGATAACGTAGCCTTCGCAAAAATCAACAAAAATAGCAACAACAAAAACATAATTGATTGATTATAAATACGCCTTAATTTATCTATCAAATTACAGCACGAAAAAGTGAGTCATGTTTTTGAAGTTTCAAACAAGAGCCTGAACACTAACAGCCACAATCGGATTCTTTCATTTTCTCTCTTGATCTCGTATTTTTTGCCCTTTAACCCTTTTTTTCGAGATTACGGACTTATCAACTCATAAACTGTCAAAACTAAAGAATAAAATAGAAAATGTATAGTTTCTGTCACAAAACCCAAACCTAGAAACTAAATTATAATCTTATACCTTTAAACGAGAAAATCTTGTATATACAGGGTTATTCATTATTAGCTGCAAATACTCAGGAATTAGGTTCAACAAATAAAATAAAAAATATTTATGAAATGATTTTTTTTAAGTTTTGTTATGAAAATCCCGAGAAAATCGATAAAGGAATCATTGGCGCCTGACCTATTTTGACCTTTGATCCGCGCCCGCGCGCCTTGAGTGACACTCTGCGTTCAGTCACCGCCTGGGTGGGTCATCGTCCTGTTCTCCGTGGCAATCATTATGCAATAGCCGTAAAGAAATTAATAAAAATAAAATTTTGATACAAAAACTTGAAAATTTTTTTGATCAAATTAAAAAAAAAAAAATCATAAATATTTTTTATCCTATTTGTTGAACCTAATTCCTGAGTATTTGCAGTTAATAATGAATAACCCTGTATATATATATTTAGGATCTCGGAAACTGCGCCAACGATTTTCATGAAATTATGTATACAGAGGGTTTCGGGGGCGATAAATCGATCTAGCTAGGATTTATTTTCAGAAAATAAGTCTGTTCGTTAAAAAAAACTAAAAACATAAACTGAATATGTGACTGCTCCTGCCATCTATTGACGATTGTGAGCAACTAACTGCAAGCATGTCCAGCAGATGGCGTTGCTCAGTAAGAATAAACCAGTAAAGATAATAATATGACTCTTATGATTTCTTAAAAATACAAATTAACGAAAAAAATTCCGAGCGAAGCTCGGTTACCAACTAGTACCTAAAAATAAGCGAAAAAATATCACTCAGCATTTGCTACAGGAGCGGAGCCCCTAAGCACTGATTTTTAGTGTGAAATAAGTCCAAAACAGAGATAAAAGTCACAAGACTCGAGAAAGGAATGAATACAAAACTACGGCAGAAGAGAATAAAAGAAAAGAATATGTTATGCCAACGCCACGTATAGTGGGATAAGGGCAAGTAGAAGAAGAGCTGTGTGAACAACAAAATTGAACTATATTTCGTGATTATTCCTCGCAGAACGAATGGCATGACGCGGTGTGTGCCCAAGTGCGTTATCAAATCAGCACGTAAAATATCTGTGTTTATACAATACATACGTAATGTATATAATTTTGATAATTTTTGAAACTGAATTTTCAACGTTTTAATATTTACGAATTGGTTAATTAGGCAGATTATGGAGAACTAAGACTAACGACTCAACGACGACGATTTCCACTGATAGTTATCAAATATACGACAAGTATAGGAGAAGACTGCGCGTCTTCGTACTGTTAATGATGGAGCAGTGCGCATTTACCTTATTGGATAACAATCCAACAAAGTAAATAAACGCTAAAACCATAAATCTAACTCTTTTATAAAAAGCATTTGCAACCATAATGGAGATATAACATTCACGCACGCGTTAGGCGTGGCGCTATCGATAACGACATTTCTCTCGATATATTCGCGTGGCGTTTCTATAATAGCACACCTATACCGCCAATTAATGAAGTAAAAAACAAACGTGATTAGATTCAGCCATCAAAAATGTCTTGATTGAATCATTATGTTCGTTATTACCGGCAGAACTAACGAAGAATTTGTGAAGATACAAAAAGCAGAGTATTCGTACAATGCTAGGATTTTGAGCCAATTTAAAGCTAAAGATTTATTATTATTATTTAAATTAGGTAATATTCAAGTCAGCTATTTTTAATATATGAGTTGAAACTGGTTTAAAGTTTTCAATAATAAACCTCAAAAACATCATGACGCACGAAGGCTTAGGTAAATTTCAAAGAAATTAAAAAGCTGACAAAACAGTTCGTATTTATCTAGAAACGATACTCCACGTGGAAACATCACACAACTGAAAATAGCTTGCCCTCAGAATTAACTGCGCCTATCAATCAACAACATCAACATTAAAGCGAGCTAAGCGAGCCGGAAGTAAACTAGCGTTAATTGCCGTGACAATTCCGGCGTTCATTGTCCCAATTCTGGATACGCACTGCCAATGTAACTACAGAAACGATCATCTGAAATTCTTATATCGCCAAACTAAATATGTTATATTAAACATTATCAATTCAGAACCAAATGTCATTTAGTTTATAAGTACTTTACAAAATAAAATACCATCTACCAATGGGTAACAACCTAGATAACATCTATAAGTAGCTATAAGGAAGTGTTCAAAACATTATTTTTTACAGTTTCTATTTTTAATTTCAATATAATTCTCAAGTAATAGCTCTTCTGGCATTAATAGAGTACTTGAAACTCTTGAAAACGTTTAAACACCACTTGAAATTGGGATTATTTTGAGACTATTGCTGGAGCAATTGAAAGACTGGAATATAAGGTAGGTATACCTTTAAGTAAGGTAAAGACAGAAATAGAATTTGATCAATTTCAGGCAATTGAAGAATCAAGGATGTAGATAATAGCAAGTTACAATGTTGGAATTACATATATGGCATCAAATGACTGAACAAAGACACGATCGAAGGTGAGGTTACTAGTTGATAGAAGGTTGCTTCGGGAATGTATGTAAAGGTCATATTTGACAAGTCAAGATAGACAAATAGACTGATCGGACGTTCAATTTACGATAGCTAAATGCTCGATGGATCAATAAAGAATATAACAAATGGCGGTCAAATAGTATATTATGTTACTGTACTAAAAAAAGCAGCCAAGTGTGAGTCGGACTCGCCCATGAAGGGTTCCGTAGCATCAATTAACATAATATAAAGGTTTTTGTAGTTCGTCGAAAGGTAAATTGCGGTTTACGATTTATGACGTTTAAAAAAAAACTACTGACTAGATCTCGTTCAAACCAAATATCGTTGGAAGTTTGCATAGTAATGTACAACATATATTTTTTTTGGATTTATCATTCTCTTATTTTAGAAGTTAGAGGGGGGGGACCAACTTTTTTCCACTTTGGACGTGTCTCTCGCGCAAACTATTAAGTTTAGAAAAAAACTATATTGGAAACCTCAACATCATTTTTGAAGACCTATCCATAGATACCCCACACGTATGGGTTCGATGAAAAAAAATTTTTTGAGTTTCAGTTTCAAGTATGGGGACCCCCAAAATTTATAGTTTTTTTTCTATTTTTGTGTAAAAATCTTAATGCGGTTCACAGAATACATCTACTCACCAAGTTTTATCAGTCTAGCTCTTATGTTTTCGGAGAAAAATGGCTGTGACACGGCCGGACAGACAGACAGACAGACAGACAGACATGACGAATCTATAAGGGTTCCGTTTTTGCCATTTGGCTACGGAACCCTAAAAAACAATATTGACTCTTTAGAAAACTAAAATAAATTTGAAGCAGAAATGGTTGCAAGACGAACCACGAAGGTTAATAAATACAATCACCGCATAATCACAATCTTCCAGCTCGAGACGTGACCAACCTTGGTAGGCGGATTACATCAGTTGCTCCACGATTTACAAAAACATGAATACTAGCTGGAATATAATATAAACCGCATGTAAAAAACCTTGATACTAATAAGTCACAAATTGATAAATAACAAGTGCACCACATGTTGTTGCCGCAATTGAATTGCATTTCCACAAGGATGTTAATAAGGATATAGGAAAACAAAAACGCTAATGATGAAAAAAGGTCAAAGAAGTATTTTAACCCTTTGAAACCAATACTAGTCACATAAACTTACGTATGGATAATAAACCGTAAGCCCATACAATACCACTCACTATAGATTGACTTTTGGAAAGGAAAAAGTGGCGTCACGCACGGAGAAGTACAAGAATAGAATATTTGAAATACCGGAAACTTAAACAAGTGGATGATCACAAAGATACCACTTGCGACTTGAAAACACGAGTATTTAATGACGAAAAAGTTAGAAACAATATGTGCACCGTACGTAGGTATGCTTAAAGATACTGTATCTACGGGAAATACACTTTCTTACTCGCCTTGTGAACTTCCCGGAATACAAAGAAGGTGAAACTTGATAGATCTAAAAGATCTGACCGCTATAACATATGACGCTCACGTGCTCACACGCTGTGCGAGTCAATTTATTTGAGAAATATAAGAAAGTTCTCTGGACTTCGAATGACCTTTCAATAGATAGGTAACAATACAAAACTACAAGCTTTGATTAAATAACATGCAATCATCAAACAACAATAATGAAAGCAACATTGAACAATACTAGTTCCTGATGCATAATTCAAGGAAGCAGTGAAAGTTGTCGCTCGGAGTAATTCGTCACACAAATGACGAGATCGCATCACAGATGACGAGATCACATAAACTATTTATCATAACAAGCAATCTGAACAGCTGATTTATCTGGTTACATACGAGGAATGAATAAATGAAGTCGTAATCGTAAACTAAGGTAATAAAAGTCCACTTCCAGATGGATAACACGCTGATAGTGAAAGTTTTAACAAGTTTTAATCACAACGTTCATGTGATACTAATACTGCTGAATCAATTATTCATCCACAAACCTCTACATTGAGGGTCATTAATAAACTATAGATGTAACAGAAAGATTTGTTAATCATAATTAAATGATAATTTCGTATACCGTACCTATTACAAAATTTACGGGGCGTGCAATATATTACGTCATTTTTCGAACTATTCATTACAATACCCACGTGTTTTAGCGATAAGAATCTAGCGCGTGAACTTGTAAAAAGTAGAAACAAAAGAGTTTGTAGTTTTAAAGTAATGCGCAGGTTGGATGACCGCAGTGCGCTGCACTCGGAACAGGCAGGAGAGGGTAACGCACCCCTCAAGTTCACAACCAACCCTGGGGAGGTCGCGACGCGGCGCCGACGACGGGAGGGTGCGAACGAAGGCATTGACACACACATACACAAAGATCCCGGCAACACAATAGAAATGAGCCGAATTGATTTGCGCAAACCCCCCAGCAAATCCAACGTCGGGAGTACTCGTATCTTTGAGCATAATTTGGTAAATCAAATACAAAACACGATATTATGTTAGATATGGGTGATAACATTTTTTGCGAATGATTTTCACTATTATTTATCGATTAATTCAAGATCGTTAGCTATAAGCCGTCGATGTATACGCTTCAAAATAATACCGTTTCCTAGAAATTGATAAATGATATAGAACCAAATGTTTTTGAAGCTTCATAACACAGTAAACATAAACCGGTATTACCGAGTAAACATGAAGATACTCACGAAACAATCCAAGACGCAGCAATAGAACTTGATATTAATTTCAATCAAGGAAATCCATCACACACTGCACTTGTAAGACAATAATTATCGTGGCAACACAAAGTGGTAGTCTTGTAAAAGCAGCTGTTTATGCACAATATCGCTGGGCCGTTCCGCGTAGGTCGCAGGACCGCGGATGTTTTCGGGATATCGATCGTGCGCGGTACGGCATCAGCTGAGTCAGCCTGCTCTACCACATTTTTATCATCTACGTTCGATTCTATAATAGTTCTATGTGATGATGTTTGTTTATGCGGTACGAGACTTAAATCAGCTGTTGTATTCTCGGCAAACACAGTGCGTCCGAGCTGACGGGCGTTCCGCGCGCGACTGGTGAAGTATTGTCTGGTCGGCTCGATCACGGCCCGTTACCTACTACACATGAGTTTACTACGGCGGTACGTAAACAAACAACACGTTCAAATCTTGGGCCTGCTGCAACGGTATAATTGTTCCATTTCACGTGCAAGATAAACAGCAGTTAATTTGCATGTCTTGACGTCATTGCGTATCAGAAGGTATTTTATTGAGCATATTCAAACAGACGAGTGTTGCAACCAGTGGTTTTCGTTTGGAGGTTTCTGGCAACTAAGACAGGCCGTCTTATCTTAGGAGAAAAAGTAAGTTTTATAAAACAGGCGAGACAAATGATTTTGTACTGGAGCATGACAGAATTACAAGGGTCAACGTAACGGACGAAGGCCGTTATTTTGACAAAAACGGCCAGTTTGTGTAACAATAGCACAATGCCCAAATCTCATGGGTTTCCGTGAAGCAAGACCACTTTAAATCCCTTTGCGACATCTAGTTAGGTAAAAGATTACATATTATCAACCAAATAAGCAGTAATGACTCAAGTCATTAAGAGCAAACGGATGGTCTGGTCGACATGTGTATCAAAAAACATTTGTAAAATAGACACTGGCATCCTAAAAAATGATAAAGACGATACTCTAAAACAAAAGGCCTTTTAAACCGAATGAATAACAAAGGTTATCGATGCGGGTGATATAATTGAAGAAATATTTGTTTGGTTATTAGACATCGATTGATAAACAGCTGGACGAAATCAGCTACACTAGTGAACTTACGAAAATTCGGTAGAATAGTTATGGAAACAAAATGAAGAGTCAACTTTGAAATTACAACATTTATAATTATGTATGAATTCATCGGAGCGTATGCCGGTCGGAAGACTTATTATGTAAGAAACTCACTATTGTGTGAAGAGCATCTGCCGTGTCTTATTCAACGAGTGACCTTTGTGAACACGTGGGACTTCTAAGCATGTCACAGAATAAATAACAACACATCAGAGCGAGATATTTGCGACAGGAGCTAGAGTGCAACGCATGCAAGTATGAAGAGAATTTTATAGCACAATGGTACAAACAAGTTTTTACTAAGTAAATTAGTGCATAACGCAGAGTCAAAAGAAACGTACATAAACTTCATCATCAACGTACTTATATCTTAAGCAAACTATACCATCCATGAGTCATAATAAAATCTGGCAGAAGAACAACCAAGACATTTGCGACTGGATAACGAGAAACTTTAAAGAACGATACAAACAACTTTTTACTCCGGAAATGAGTATGTTAAAAGAAAAAAAACTGGATTAAAATATAATGTCGCACACATAAAAAGTATCATCAGGTTGTCGAAAAAAGTCGTGACTTATAGACAAGGAACTCAAAAACGTGGGAAAAACGCGTGGGTAAAAACACGGGCAGACATCACGATCGAGTTTTTATATAGGTTTTTAGTTTAATAGGGTTCGAAATATCGAACCTTCGTGAAGATACAATTAGACTTAATAAAAGATGCAATACGGGGTTGTAAAATTGGATTCAAAAGTATAAATTGACAGAAAGAACCCTCACTTACCGATGGATGTTCACTCACACGCAGACTACGGCTGTATTTGATAAAAAAACGTACCTGAAACAAACAAAATTACATAAGCGGCGTCGTAAATTACATATTTACGAGTAACAGTATAAACACTAATGCATTTCAACTCAGAAAAGCCGCCTGGTTCATCAAATATACTACTCACATTAACCTACATACACTAAAACGATTGCGCTATGTTTGAAATCACTGCGCGTTTACGCTTCGCACAGCGCTGTTGAAACCGAAAGTTGTAAAATTTTCTAATTACGATATCTTGACACTTAAAAAGAGGAGAAATACTGTTACGGAAAATGTTGTAATCTTTCGGTTGAATGATATCACGGCTTGTTGATTTGTCGGACGGATGTGCAAAAACATAATGGTAGAAGTTACAATGAAACTGCCTCATTATGAAACGCTGTCGACAATCATTCAATAAGAAGTCTGCAAAGTCTTTTAAATGGGTCGTCTATGGAAAACGCTATCGAAAGTTACGGAACAAGAACTATCACTTCTATACGTGATCATCCTGCTAATAGTAAGAGACTTGTCGTAAATGTATTCTGCTCAGACCGATTTATCTCAAAATGTAAATAAAGCTAGCGAACTATTTGGGAACTTTTCCGAACGTGATCTCTAGAACAATACACTTTATTTTAGGTGCTTGGGAGTCAGAACGTGTTTTGTTCTAATCAAGTTAGTCTAGACGACGTCTAGACGTTTTTGCTTGGAGAGTAGCTAGATTTTGCGGACCCGGTTCCCTTTCCCGGTAGATCGATGAAAATGTCTGGAAGTCACTGCACTGGACTTTAACTGGAGTTCATAGACTCACTCTCGTTTACCGGCTTTGAAATAATGAGTCTGGTTTTAACGATCGCATTCTTTGAGACCGAAGTATCTATAAAGATAAAAGCTCAACGTAAGACGGCTCCTCAAAGACTAGCAGTGCCAAGTCTTTCAAGGCAAAACTTTGATAATGCAGACTCGTTTTCACTGAACTTTGACGATACCAAAATACTCAACTCTCTAGAAAGTACTTCGCAGTTTCCTATTACTATGCCATCCGTGTTAGGTTTAGCAATGAACTTATTAGAGGTGGACTTAGGACGGGCATTCAACCGTTAAGTAGATATACGAGTATGCATAGTTACGATTCTGAGAGATTAAAGGAAGATTTACTAAACGAGTTTAAAAAAACATTTTATAAAAACACTCTACATTTTCCTGCCAATGTAGATTTGCGTTGCTCGCTATGTAGATTGGGGATTGAGAGCTCTGCGGTTTTCGATGTGGGCAATAAAATATGCATCAAAAGCAGTCGGGCTCTTTTTCAATAAAAATGGCTGAATCGCCATTTTATATTCCTAAAATATAAATGTGTGCATTCAATGCTTTTAAAATACTATTGTGAGTGGATTTTATTTGGAAATGTAAATCTGCTTAGTGTAACTTACGTACTCAACATACAATTGATTCAATATTCATTTTTGGTTTGAGGACTTAGTAAATGTATTGCATGCTTTAAATATATTAATGTACTCAATTTATGTATTTTATTTGGTTATATACATTTATCCCATCTGCTTTGTGTTATTTTGTTAATTGATGTTTATTTTTGAATTTGATTTGAGTATATTTCCTGGTCTAAGGTATTTTTGTTTGGTTTGAGGGGTTCATCTATAACTAGGAAGATAAAATGTAGGTAATGGGTTTTGCTGCTGATGTATTTTATGTGTAATTTTTTTTATATAATAAAATAATGCACTCTCTGTGCTTGCAAGATTCATACCACAGACCATATTGAATTGTCATGTGGCTGTTAAAATGTCGCCAAAATTAATGAGCATTTTTTTTCCTTTGACCATGCAAATTCGGCAGTTTTTTTGGGAGCCGTAAAATAAAATTCCCTTATCTCGCAATAATTACTCACGTGCCAGTAATTTCACAGCAACGTTGCTTCAAGCACGGCAGAAATAGGCATATGTTGTACTTCCCCCGATTAGCCCTTTACAAAGAGCTCTACAAAACTAAGTTGCTACAAAACCAGCCTATCATCAAGCGCCATGACATTAAAAGCAGTGATCTCAGGCAATAATCACGGTATACTCCTAACAATTTCCTGCTAATGCTTATGGTCATAACGGAAGAAACCGGCATTTGATAATATATTAACACAGACAAATGCCATACTAACATACACAAGTGTGTGTGCTTATAGTAAACATTGATAGTTTCACATAATGTGTTGTTAAAATTACTTTACCAATCAATTAACGTTGTGTTTATCTGTGTTTTATTTGCTGCGACTAATTAGCATTTTAGTGTATTGATAAGAATTATTGAATTGATTTTCGCATATCTACTGTCTATCGAATATGACTAGTATGCCTAGGGTTAGTTTCTTGTCTTTTTTCTAGGCTTGGCCGCGACAACATTTTGGGAAAATTAAATAACAAGTGAAGTTTATAAAATTTGAAAAACCGTCTTCATAGCAAAACTGCTGAACCGTTTTTGATAAAATTTATATGGGACCAATATGGATTACTTTTCAGATAAAAAAAGATTACGATTAGATTGATGACGTATATTTACGCGATAACAAACACAAAAAAAACAACTGAATTGAAAATCTCCTTTTTTATTTGAAGTCGGTTAAAATGCCAGTTGTCTTTATTAGTCACTTTTTCTTAAAATACTTTACGTGCCTTTTAAGGTGACAATAAAGAATCTATTCATCGTAGGTGTGACAGCTTTAAGCTTCAGTTAATTGACTGTTCTATTTCTGGTCAACCCTTAAAGAGCTTTAACTCCTTAAACGTAACCGCAACGGAAGTATCACTTAACAGCTAACTTACTGAATAAGTGTTACTTAGTCGTGGATTTATTGACGCCGCCCGCGCAGTCTCGAAGATAACGGAAAAGAAATTATAACTTAGGCAGGGCGCAAACGTAGACACTTTTGTGTCTGATGTCAGACAAGCAACCGATGAATATTTGATTTCTATATTTTTTTTTATTATTATTATAATATGTTGATATTAATATTGTTATTTTGTGCTTGACCGCTATCTCACCTGATGTTAAGTGATGATGCGGTCGTCGGTGTAGCACGCTTATCTAGAAGATACCTGTTCACTCTTGTCTTGAAAATGTTCCAGTTGTAGCTGCTCGGAAAGACAGATGCCAGCAAGGAATTCCATTCCTTATTAATATTAGAATCAGTATGAAAATCATCCACTCCCTGCGCACACGTAAAACGTCCGATCACCACTACAGGACACAGCAACTACTACTAGTTCCCTGTGATGGTGTGCCGTGTCGTCGGCAACAAAAAGTGTTTACGTTTGCGCAGCGCCTTAAAATTGCGGTAATGGTCCTGTGGGGTCCTTAACAGAGATTTACTGATTCAAAGGAAGAAAACGATACCGACTAATCAATGATAAAAGAGTCCTTGGCATGGAGTCTGTCGAGAAAACATTGGTGAGACGAGATCGATTCTTTTGAGAAGGGAGGGAGGACGCTCGAGAGAGAAAAGTGAAAGTATTTGTAGGTAACCCTTTCCCAGCAGAGAGACCAAATAGGTTACGTAAAAAAACTGCTCATCGCATATTTTAGGTCAATACCCAAAGTACTTTTAGGAGTACCGAGTTGAAATGAAATGAAAATTATTTATGATGATAACTAAAGCGAACATATTCATAAGAAATGTACTGATTTGTGGCGTCAGTTTCTTGTCAATTATTATTTATTACAAAATATAAAATATAAATAATTTCCACTGCATAAGGCCTCATCGTCTTAAAAAATGATATATTTCAGTATTCTGTGTGTTATTTGGGTTACAATTATTATTATTTCGGTCGGTAACATTTAAATATTTCGTAGATCTTACTCAACACAAAACAATACAAATTAGGCCAAAACAAAAAGCTTACAATTAGCGTGTCGCGCAAAACATTGGCGTAGATACAATCGGTGTAGTTGCTCGGAGCATGACAAAAGCGGGGTTTGTGGGCCAGTAGTGTATTGTGTTGTATCATATGGTGATACAGTGCGGCGCAACTCAGAGGCAGATTCTTTAACTAAGTTGCGTTTTTTTTTATTTTTTTTTATTTAGCCTACATCGTTCCACTGTTGGGCAAAGGCCTCTCCCAAAGACTTCCAGTTCCATCTATTCTGAGCTTTCTCCCACCATTGCTTGTGGAAGGCGTCCCAGGTCATCCCGCCAACGCTTTCTAGGCCGACCACGAGACCGAGTTACGAGTTAGGCCAAGTTAAAAACCTCAAGTTATTAATAGGTAATAAGGTAATGTAGATTTGTAAGTAGCTATTGGAACAACCATGACGAAGTGGGGGTGCTTGGTCGTTCGTAACAGATCAACGAAATTAAACTTCGTTTAATGCAGTGACTATCAAAATGATTGACAGACTGCTGCTGGTCAAATTTTTGTATAAAGTGGTAACCATCGCCTTTATCAAAGCATTGTCTCCTATCACGTCACAGGTTACGCACGTCAGGAACTAGCCCTACGAATGCACTGCGTCTATCAACTTGAGACATACGGATGTAATCTTAGCGCTTTTGTGCTTCGGCGTATCAAGACATCGGAAATAGTCTCATGCTCAAACCCATAGGCCGTGTTCGGTGTTTAGTTAACTAGACAGAGTACTTTGTTCTTAGACAGATTTTTAAAAATTACTAGAACTTGCCTCAGCTATTACGAACTGGGTGGCTCCGAGTTGTGTAGCTTTGTACTATTGAGTAATGAGCTACGAGAGGCAAGTTCTATTGTATCATATCGATGCAGGTAAAATCAGTCTTATTAATGGATCATAGTACAAAAGCAGTTGAGTAGGCCACGAGCCGTTTGTATATGATATTTAAGTGTTTTTTACGTGATTGAGTGACGGGCGGAATTCATATTAAATTACCTTGTTGAGCAATGTTTTTTAATACATTCTTATAATATTTCAAACACAATAAGAAAAAAACATCTACGCTCAGCACACAAGTTGTTTCCCCCACTAGACAGCCTCTTGAGTCAGTTTTAGGTTTTAGATTTGAGGGGATATATTATCTGCATAGAGATCAAATTCTTAAGATTGTTTCTGTTAGCTCTAAGTAAATGGAGTCTGTAGAGTCTGTTCAGAAAGAGAACCGTCGTGGCCAAATTGAGAACTAACGTTTCGATTTTTGTATGACAGCTCATCCCTTTCTTTCTGTCAGTATTTTGCATCATAAAAATTACATAAAGGAATAGTACACTAGTTGTGATAGGATCAAAACGCAAAAGACGCGCTATTGTATTGCCCACTAAACAAAAAAGGTGATTAAGCACAGCAGCGCCCTCCAATACCACGACGGTTCTCTTTCTGAACAGACTCTACTAACTGTTTAGTATTTTCATACTACTTTGAGTAAGTATAGCTGTCTCGCTCTCTCTCTTCCATCGTTTGCGCACACACACACAAGTGCTCCTCATATTTTAATTAATATAAACATTTTATAGCATAGTAACAAACCTTTGACAGTGTTGTTTACCTATAGAAAGCAAACGTCTATCCTAAAATAAACTCAGTAAAATAAATTTGGTGTTTTCTTTCGAGAATCCCAATCACTTACAAAATTAAAAAGTGAACAATGAAGGTAATTGCACAATGCAGCTACATTGAACTAGATTGCAAAGTAAAACGAGCGAAACCGTAAAACTGACGCTAGATTATGACATATCACAGACTTAAATTGAATTCTCCACACATCACGCTTCTACAACGACTTACATACGCTTACTATCGTTAGTTTTCGCTTAATATTGTTTTTGTGTTATTGCATACGTCTCACGAAGTGAAGTGGCGCCACACTGGAACTTCACTGCTATTATTTTAGATAAATTTTGATTTGTATAAGGATCATATAAAAAAATGGTAGGAACCTAGCCGGAATTTGTGGACTCTTGTTCTAGGCTTGGTCGCGTGGAACTGGCACCTAGACTCACCTAGCTTAACGTTAACCTTAGGCAAGACGTTTCAAAGTGTTTCTTGCAATCTTACTAAATAAATACACTTTTGATTTGATTTTGTTACAGAGCGACCTAAAAATTAAAAGCACTGTGCAAAAGTTAAAACATTGGAAACGTAAAACGAACTGTGTAAACTTATACCACTTCCTGCTTTTGAAGTCAGATAAAGAGCCGTTATAACCAGTAGTAGGTAAAAGGTTAGAAAATTCACGGACGCATTTGATTGCCTTCATAATTGTTGAACACGACGAGCACGCTATAGCTATTAAGGAATATTTATATTTGCATTACGGTTATGAAGTTAGCAAACATTTACCTAGTAGTAGTAAAGTTCTTTATGGAAGAGCGCGACCAAGGAACTAGGTACTGTTTTAAATACTTTTATGCATAATATTCAACCAAGATAATTTATTTTGTTAGTAATTCTGTTTACATAATGTATGTCAAAGAAAAGATGGATGCATAGATAAGAAAGAAATATATACAGAGCAGAGATGACGGCTGATAGAGGAGAATGAAAGAGAACATGTTGAACATAAAGTGAGATAAGGGCAGGAAGGAAAAGAAGAGGAATTTCGATTATATATTTTTTAAATAATTAATATTAAAAAAAGGACTACCCACCCATGTACCAAATTAATGTTATATTTTGACCTACCTCCCTGAGTAGAAATCCCCTCACTATATTTTTGCATGATATTAGCTAAATATAGCGAAATATGGAACATTTTTAGGAAATTGCAACACCCTGTTACACCTATTTCAAGCAAATAAAGAAATTCTAATTCAGACATACTCAGACTAATGAATGGTTAATAAGAGACCTTCGGGAATGTCTAGTATCGCCTATCGTGCCTGGGGACCACAAGTTTTATTTATATTTCCCTTTATTTCCATTTAGTGATTCATTAAATTAAGTTGCATTACATGAGGCTAAGATTTTGATCCCAATTTCTTCAAACACGGTCAAGTCATGACTGATCACCGCTGAGTCATCATGACCCGTTTGAGTTAGTGCACCTGATATTTTCCGATTGTCTATCGTGTCTGAAGTTTTTTTTATATTTCTCCTAATTCCTATTATAATGGTACAATAAATAAAGTTGCATTACATGAGGCTAAGATTATGATCCCAATTTCTTCAAACACTGTCAAACACCGCTGAGTCATCATGACCTGTTTGGGTTTGTGCACCTGATATTGTCCGAGCTTAATTGACCTCATTCGTTATAAGATGGCAATGACCGAGCCACTCACTTTATTACGTACCTAACTCACGACCGGTCTACAAGGATAAATCAGCATCATTGTTGTCAAAAAAATCATCTAAGGGATAATTTTTCAATCGACAGATAAATTTATTGGTCACATAAATATATATCCTTCTTCACCTCTTTTTTTGTTTATCAATAATAAGAACTTAAATTTTTAATTCAACGAACAGCGTTATTCATTAGAAGGAAAATCAGCCCTTAAAATGATTGTTCGTATATAGAAATTGCAGAAATAAATTAGGATGACCGTGGACTTAGGATTTATTAACAGCATTTATGTGTGTTTCGGTGTGGATGCCGGTGAAATTACTGACACGTGAGGCTGAATATTTATGCCACAAGTTGATGGATGCAGGTAGTGCATCGTCGGGCCCGTTTCTGATGTAACCTACGAGGCAATGCTTTGTTAAAGGCGATGGTAACATCAGGTGGGCCATAAGCATGTTCCATCAGAAGAAAGATATGCTATCAGTAAATAAGATGATGGTAAGAGAAAGCAATGACATGGAGAACTATCGACTCTCTAACATAATATCATTGATGTATTGTTAATCACACGTCATGTAATTTTAATGTTCAGAGGAGAAATTCGTGTGATTGATAGTCAAATGAGGTACCTACTCTTTAATAATTAAACTTTAATGAGATGCTTGAAACATAATTTAAGTTTAGTTTTAATGTTATATTAGACGAGTTAGTACATGAAGATAAATGTTTGTTCATCCAGGAAATGTATTAGGGATAGCAGAAACATAAACAGGCCTTTGCATCTATTGCAGATGATTTATCGTCAAGGGCAACTGGTGTTTTACTCATGCCTCTACTTAAAGGACGCTATAGTGCCTGGGGCAAGATTTTAGTTAGAGGATAGCACAAAAACGGCTGAACCGATTTGACTGAAAATTGATGGGGAGGTAGCTTAGAACCTGGAGACGGACATGTATAGGATACCTTTTATTTCAAAAAACTAACAGGGCGAGCGAAGCCGCGGGCAGCAGCTAGTTTCTTTTCTAAAATTGGTTATCCTAATAATGTTGATATTTTCCCTTGACCTGACCTTACGCCTATAAAACCAATTACCTCATAGATATCTAAAAATAAACGTTTTCTATTTCATGCAACAACAGATAGCAGGTGCCATTTCGTAATTTGTCGATTCGATTCGATAATTTGTGTTGTATAACAATGGTGTTGATTATGTTATAACAACAAACTAACTAAAAAAGTGTAAACCTATTTTTGCCGTCACGCACCGTTGCTGTGCTTCGGTTTGAAGGGTTTGGGTTATTTTCCTTGTTCGTAACTAGTGGTGAATGAGGACAAGATACACCTAATTCTTGTCTTGCTTCGTAACCCGGTTGCGAAGTAAGAACTGTATGACAGAACTTTTTTCTGAGTTCGTAACCCAGTTTGCGAACTAAGAAAAATACTGCTTTACGAAACTCGGTTACGTACAAGCACTAAAAGGAAATTTCAGGGATGTGGATGGTGGTTATAGAAGAAAAGGTAGACTAAAGAAAAGATGGATGGACTGTGTCAAAGATGACATGAGCAAGAAAGGAGTAAGCACTGAGATGACGAATGATAGAGGTGAGTGGATGAAGAAAACCTGTTGTGTCGACCCCACTTAGCGTGGGATAAGAGCACAAAGATGATGATGAGTTTTGACATCTTGTAAGTCTGAAGTTGATGGACTAATGACTATACAACGTGTATCAAAATATGTGTACTATCCCGAAAGGGGGTGAATTTCCACCCCCCGGGGAACAACTTTTGTTCAACGACTTTTCGAACTTCGATTGGTATCTCTGAAAAAAGCTGCAACGAAGTTTCAACATGAACAGCTGACTTTATACAAAGTGACAACCCTAAACTCAGCTACAGAGGTAGTAGGTAGTAGTAGTAGACCTACAGAGGTAGTAGGTCAAGGGGTCAAGGGGTTACAAGGATAGGGTTGTCAATTTATTTAGGCATTATGAAATTAAATATTTTTGTATGGGAAACTGAAAATAGGAATTTTTAATTATCTCCCCCCCACAACTGATCACCATTGTGGTCTGAAATCCCCCACCTTCGCATAGTACACATATTTAGATACACCTTGTAGACTAACTACGCAAGCTTAAGGGGGTGATCCATTGGCGAGCTAAAACCGACAAGCCTGCGAGCCAAAGGTATAAACAGCCAATGGAGCACCTACAAAACCGCGGTCTTTTAAGTGCTCCATTGGCGGTTTATACATTTGGCTCGCAGGCTTTTCGGTTTTAGCTCGCCAATGGATCCCCCACTTAAGACACTTGATTTTGTATGTGAAATTATTGCATTAATTTAATGAATTCAGTGACAATGTATAGATAGTGCAATCCACGAAGGCGCGCCCCACTATTCCTCCTAACCGTTTATAGTATATGTGTGCAAGCTTCCGTCAATGTTTGAGTGTTATCGGTACACACTAATTACCTATTTGTGCACACGCACACTACAACGAATAGACTACGGTTCGCGACTGCCGCTCGGAGCAAACTCCCCGCACCCGCGAGGGGCGCGTCTTCGTGAATTGCACTATCTATAACCGAGTGTGCAATCGGTGCATTGTTAACCGTGGTCATCCAACGGGGACGTACTTGACCCACTTGCCGTAACACGATACCGCAGATTGCAATTACTTAGGGTTTATACTTTTTACTTTTGTTTCACGGCTTTTTATTAGATCTGCTTTGAAGAACCGACAACCATTGGGAAACAAAGGTTTTTTTTTTATATTATAGATAGCTTAGCATTTGGCTGCCATCACCCCTGATGGAAAGTGAGGATGCAGCCTAAGATGGAGCATGCTTAGCCATAATCCACCAGTTCACTCATGTCTTGCAAGTTCCT
The DNA here is from genome assembly GCA_939531255.2 of Thera britannica. NCBI lineage: Eukaryota > Metazoa > Arthropoda > Insecta > Lepidoptera > Geometridae > Thera > Thera britannica. The sequence goes on from OW618038.2 coordinate 21,826,972, forward strand.
AAATTAAGCCTTCCGGAAATCATCATCATCATATCCAGCCTGAAAAAGTCCACTGCTGGACATAGGCCTCCCCTACACATTTCCAGGAAGAACGATTCTGAGCCCTTTCCATCCACCGACTTCCTGCGATCTTAACAATATCGTCAGTCCATCTGGTGGGTTGGCGCCCTCCGGAAATACTGACGCCGAATCGCGACCACGAACCGGAAGACGAAACGTAGGACGACCACGACCCGATAGACTGACAACATTTTTAAAATCGCGGGAAATCGGTGGCTGGAGTGGGCTCAGAATCATTCTTCCAGGAAATGTATAGGGGAGGCCTATGTCCAATAGGATTTCTTCAGATAGATAGATAGATTTTACACCACACAACATTATTTTACACCATACAAATGAATAGAAAGAGAATTTGATTTCTTCCATACAACCTTGGGATGAAGAGAAATGGAGGAATCAGGATGGTTATGAAGATGTTTGTTCTCTGTCTGGGAGTTATATTGTAATTTATGTATGTATTTACAAAAAAAGTATGATATCAGCTATCTGGTTCCCATAGTACAAGCGCTGCTTAATTTGGGGCTAGATAGTGTTGTGTGGATTGTCCAAAAACAAAAAAATTAGGCCAGTATAACATTTTATAAGTTATGAACCTTCAAATTTAACACATTTTTCATTTATTATTTATCTATTCAAACGTAGATCCTCCCTTACCGGTATAGGGCATGACAAAAATCAAAATCAAAAGTGTGTTTATTCAGTAGGATTGCAAGAATCACTTTGAAACGTCTTAAAGCTAGGTGAGTCTATGTGCCAGTTCCACGCGACCAAGCCTAGAATTATATGGGCAATATTAACTTACTTAAAAACTTTTTATAACATTATAACATCTTATAAGTTAAGAATATTCATATTTCACACATTTATTATTTATCCATTCAACCGTAGCTCCTTCCTTACCGGTATAAGGCATGACATGTGCACTATTAACTTATCAAGATAATTCACAAGAAATGTATTACAAGAACCTTACATGGTTACCTGACTTACTGCCATTTCGCAAACTAAACTGTGCCAGATGCTCTACACTCTAAAACTAGCTGTATTGTTCTAGAATTAAGAGTGGTATTAGCTTGGGAAGGGAATGTTGTTAGACAATGACCATGTTTGGTCGTAGTTGTTTCGTGGTGGTTGATCGTAAAAAGTACGGTAGCGAGTTGGCGAGTTGGTTTACTTTAAATGAGGAACGTTTTTAAAAAAAGTTTCCCAATGTATTCTTGGATGTACCAGAAAATGAATAATTGATTCACATCTCTTCTTCTTCTTCCTGTCCTAATCCCACTTTATGTGAGGTCGGCACAACATGCCTTTCTCCTCCATTCTTTTCTGACAGCCGTCATCTCTGCATTCACTCTTCTCCTATCCATGTCATCTTTCACACAGTTCATCCATGTTTTCTTTGGTATACCGCTGTTCACATATCCATCCACATCCATACTCATCACTCTCCTAGTGATTCGCGACTCTTATCCTAAATCTTAAAAACATTAACATAGTTTTGGACAATCGGGTAGACCAAGTACAGAAAAATATAATTTTCTAATTTGATACAATTTCACTCAAAAAGTATCCTGGTAAAAATGCACGCCCCTCTACCAAAGTAATTAAAAATGATCCTTGTAATTTAAGTTATAAAGAACAATTTACTTTGACTGCCTGAAGAAGTGGGTCGTGCAGTTTAAGAATTAACAATCTTTACGATAGTGTGAAATCTTAACAAACATCAAACGAATACGTAATGAATGTTGCTCTACTAAATCTTCTTTAACACAAATATTAGGTTTATGGTGAGCTATTAACACTTTATACGTTATGCTTGGGCCCTATGTGAGCATACTTTCTCGTTTACATTGAAAATTTGTTATATTCTGGACTTCTGTATGCCTCCTGGACGCAGGGCACATTCCTGAAGTGCGTGACTTACAAGGCAATGCTTTGTTATAGGCGGTGGTTATCGCTTAACATCAGGTGGGCCATAATGCTTGTTTCATCAGCAAGTTGCATAAAAAAAGTGGATCCTCCGGATTCAGGATTAAAGAGGATACTATCAAAATTAAATACATTTATTCATGCCTTTTTTAAATCGCATTTATGAAAAGTAATGGGGCGGATCTTCAAAGAAAACTCAAAACTATGATATTCGTCAGTTGAAAACACAAACTAGTATTCCGCTTGTTATGTTACTTGTTTTTTCGAACCAGTGTGGTGGAAGGCTGTTAGTGCGCCTCAACGAGGTCGTTCACTTAAAATACTGATATTCTTCTTCTTCTTCCTGCCCTTATCCCACTTTATATAGGTCGGCACAACATGTTTTCTTCCTCCATTTCCCTCTGTCAGCCGTCATCTCTGCATTCACGCCTCTCTTATCCATGTCATCTTTCACACAGTTAATCCATGTTTTCCTTGGTCTACCTCTGCTCACATATCCATCCACATCCATACTCATTACTCTCCTAGTCACATGACTTTCATCCCTCCTCATGACATGCCCGTACCACGCCAACCTATTGCTCTTCAGTTTTAAAATACTGATATTGTGAAGGAAAAATAAATTATAGTTTAAAAAACTAAAAACAAACGCTTTTATAACTAATTGAACTAAAAAGTTAAAAATAAAACTGTAATAATCAATTGAAAAATTTATATTATTGTATAAAAAGCGTGGGGTGCTTTTTCAATTAGTTATAAAAGCGTTTTTTTTTAGTTTTTTAAACTATAATTTATTTTTTACTTTTTTTTTATATATTTTTTTTCATATTATTGCATTGTCATCGACCTTTGACAGGTGTGCAAAGTTTGAATGAAATCTGATCGTTCAAAGTAGGTTTTTTTTTTTTTTTTATATTTTCTTTCATTTTTTTATTTTTTTTTCATATTATTTCATTGTCATCGACCTTTGACAGGTGTGCAAAGTTTGAATCAAATCTGATCGTTCAAAGTTGGACAAAATCGAGCTCAAAGGGGTCGGTTACATACATACATACATACATACATATAGGTGAAGCTAATAAAAGCGTTATAATAAACAAGTTTTTACTTTTTTTTTAATTGCCGTTTGAGAATAACTAGAATACAAGCATGTCTAAATGTGGAGTCGAAGCCTAGCATAACGCGGTTAATACCGTGAACGTCAAATTACAGACATTTGTAAATTGGCTCTTAGATTTACGAATTTGTTTATTTTTGTAAGATTTGAGTGCTTCTGGTATTACCGGTAGAAGTAACCGTTACATATTTTTCTGTGGTTGAAGCAAAGCTAACGGCATGAAGTAAAACTTTTTATTTACAATATTTTTTCACGCTTTATACTAGCTGCACTTGTATGTGTGTTTGTATGTTTGTAACCGACTCCTTAAGACGCGATTTTGACCAACTTTAAACGGCCAGCCGGTCTACTCTTGAACGCGATTCCGATCCCAATCTTAAGTTTTGACGGAATTCTGATAGAAAACCTATAGGATTCAATTTTTTTTCTCAAAATTTGAATGAAATCTGCCGGTCTACTCTTGAACGCAATTCCGATTCCGATCCCAATTTTATGTTTTGACGGAATTCTGACAGAAAACCTATAGGATTTCTCTTGAACTTTTACTTTTGAACGCGAATCCGATCGGGATCGGAATCGCGTTTAATAGTAGACCGGCAGATTTCATTCAAATTTTACACACCTGTCAAGACCGATGACAATGAAATAGTTCGATTAAAATTTCCGAATGTCTTTTTTTTCGAATGTCTTGCCTGCTATTTTGGTAATCGCTCCATCTTTTGTTAGGTCTGCCTGGTCTGCGCTTTTTGCGTACCAGTTAGTTACTGTTTTGGACCATCTGCCTGCCTTAACTCTTTGTGTGTCCTGCCCATTTCCATTTTAAGCGCAATACTTTTTGACGTGACAACATCTTATAATTCGATGGAGCCGGCTGAACGCACGAAAAAAACATGACTCATGCGGCATTACCTCGGTCTGAGGCGTTCCATTTAAGGCTTGAAGTGTAAGCGAGAGCGCGGAACGAGCGACAAAGAGGCACAGTCGGCCTCCGCGTTCGGCAGCGTTCATCTGTCTCTCTCCTACTTGAGTGAGGGATGCGTCCGCTTTGACAGCTGTATGACGTTGTCACGTTCAACTATCGTCAGTAAACCGACTTTACAGGCAACTGATTTCTTACTGCATCTTTCGCTTTGCTTTTATAATTATAACAAAAACCACAGTATACCCAGTAAATAAACTGAAGTAATCACTGGTTGTAGAAAGACACCAATTACCCAGAGAGTTGGGAAATCGGGTGAAGCGGTGCATTAAATGTCTTACTGACATTTTCTTTACTGCTCCTTTTCACTTTTTACTGTGACGCCACAGTGCAATTAGTGTAATGCCAGTTGGGCAATTAATGCAAGACTTATCTATGTACTTACTGTTCTTAATTTTATGTGAATGTTGATAAGGCTCGTAATTTTAGAAGTAGTAGTTCTTTGTGCATGAGTTAGTGCGAGAATGTACTACGGCTCTGTAGCCTTTTCTACCATCCAAGGTTGAAGGAAAACGGGGAAGACGAAGGCCAAGAATAAGTTACATGAGCCAGATGAAAGAAAAAGTCGCTGCTATGTCGTATAAGGTAGTCAAGAAAACTGCATCAAAACCCCGACAAGAGCTAAGCTCTTAAATTTAAGAAGAAGAAAGGCCCGGGAATCTATTGAAGTAAAAAAGTACCCCAATTTCAATCGTGAAGACTGCTATAATCTTTTTTCGTCCTGGAATCCTGTTTTGGTTAAACATGCGTCGCGAAAGATCAGCGCAGTGTGTAGATTACAGTTAGTGTGGTGTGTCGTAATATGAACGCGGACATTCCTAATTCTGAAGGCCTGACCTGACGGTAGTCGCAAATGCGACTCCAGTCTGCCCGCGACCACGACTGTTGTAACACGGTCGAAACGTCGGGAAATAATAAAGGTAATTCCGATAAATACCCGATTCTTCCATATAATTAAGAAGAAAGATAATAATATAAGACTAACCTGTGTCGAACTCTGCTGTTGATATGCCGCACCTCTCTCCCCCCGCTGCTCTCTCCGTCGCTGCCTGAGCCTTGCACCTCCATCACGTAACTTGACATCGATTTGCTCATCTGAAAGGACAAAGTTGTTAAACTATTGTATGGCGGAACTCAGACACACAAAAAATCGTGGCACTCCGGTAATATCGACAGAAGTGAAGAATTTAACAATTACGACCCCCCCCCCCCTCGACTCAACTCTCGAACATGCATAGACTGGCAACAGTATCCGTATGTCAGTAGAATTTAATAGTCAACATGGGATAAGCGCTTTATTGGGGGAACATAAATGTAGCGAATTCCACTTATTTCATCCAATCAATCGTCTACCTACCTGGTAGAGTCGACTGAAAACTTTTTTGGTTTATAAATATAAGGTAAATAAAATGTCTTTACTGAATGGTATCACAAGGATCGCTTTGAAACGCCTTAAAGCTAGGTAGGTGAGTCTAAGTGCCACCTTCTGTGACATTAGAGAAGAAAAATCTCAAATGAATGGTTTTTACGTACGCTGTATACTCTTCTTGAAATGAGAACCAAGTAATAAGCAATTCGTGTTTGTATCAAGATGATAAAATAAACTCTACTTCTTCTTCTTCTTGCCCTTGTCCCACTAGGTGGGGTCGGCACAACATGTGTTTTTCTTCCATTCTCCACTATTATCTCAGTACTCACTCATTTCTTGGACATATCATCCATGATAAAATAAACTAATAATAAATAATGATAAATTCAACTCACCGGCGCGATAAACTTCCTCACACTAGCAGCCAACTCATCCACCGTCCTCTCTTTCTTCTCAGGCTCTACTCCGAAGAACTTCGACTTAGCCGCCTGATTCAACTGCGAGATTTTCATCATCGGCGGAGGCGACTCCTCAAAACTTGGACCCTTATCCACTGGCCTCCTCAGCTTTCCTAGCAAAACCGGCTCTTTGACCACTCGCATGAACATAGAATCTTCTTCCATCTTACGAGTGTCTTCCGAAGGCTTTCTACCCAGCTTTGCGAGCATAGGGATCTTGACATCAGAATTCTTCGCCTGATTCAAACGTTCCTTGAACTCTGTCGCAGCTGGGAGTTGAATTTTTCGCGGGAATAAGTCTTGCCTTGGTATATCCGACTCAGTTCTAGATGATTTTAGCTTATTGTTCTTTCGGAAGCGACGGGGCTTTGGGTCAGGCTCGTCGGAACTGTCTGAACTTGAGCAGCTTTTTTCTGAGGATGAGACGGTGGAGACCGAGGTTTCATCGTCTGAGGAACTGTCAATGCCTTCGTCTTTCAGACCCTGGAAAAAGGGATGAGAATTGAATGGATTGTAAACTGTTAACCAAAGCTTTACAGAAAAATTAAGTATGACGCTGGTTGTTATTTTGGTTATGGTTTTATCATAACGTTGAAGGAAAACATTTTTAGGAAACCCACAGCTTAATTAGTGCACGTATTGATCATGTCTTTTGTGTGGATTAGGTCGATTTAGCTGAGAGCATGGTTTAGGTTCTGGACAAGCCTATTCCATTTAAAATTATGTCCTAGGCATTACAGCCTCCATTATATAGGGGCGTGAACAGTTGCTCCTGACGCTGTTCAAAGAATCTACATTAAATGCAACGGCTTGTTTTCTTTAAAACAATATTTATGTTAAAAATACGATAGATACTAATTCTATGGGTAACTAAATAGAGCTAATATTTGTATGCTTGAAGTGAATTTTGCTGCGAATCGACATCTATGTAAATATTTCTCGAGCTATTTGTTTGTTTATACACGCGCTTTACTGGTAAGAATAGATGAACTTGATGGGAGTTCGCGAGTTATTTTGGAAACACAAAACAATATTTCGTATGAACATGAAGCTGGTACTGATCCAAAGGAATTGGGTACGGTTGTAGGCAATAAATATTGCACATCGGTTTTTCAGCTGTGTAGAGCGCTATCTCTTTCTGACGCTCACTACGCCCTATGAAGCCGAAATTAGCCGATGTGCAATATTTGTTGCCTACAACTATATAGTTCAGTAATCCAGTCATGTACCAATGAGTTTATTGTCAAAAAAGTATGTGCACTATGCCAGTACTCTCAAACAGTGAAGGGAAACATCGTGAGGAAACCGGCGTGTCGTAGAACCTAAAAAAGTTAGAACAACACGTGTCAAGCGCCGAAAAAGGTCCCGCTAGAGGCCTTCTTCCGGAAACCAGTCCGCACACCAAGTGCGGATGAATTTGCTAATTTTTAGCCCAGCGACAAACTATAGTACTACACACTCGCAACTTTTTTTTTTCTTTCTTGTTCGTTGTAGCGGTCTGACAAGTCCCTAAGGCAGATGCTAGTTGAAATACTCTATCTCGCTCTCACCTTAAGTTCATCTGGCGTGTAAGACAAAGCAAAAAACATTCACTAGAATTACCTTCCTTACCTCAGAGCTTTCACCCTTCGCCAGCGTCTTCGGCTTCGGGACAACAGTGGACCCTGACTTCAGAATGCCTCTGACTTCAGGCGTGATCATCCTTTGAGCTCTCTCGGTCGGAGTATCGTCATCGAGATCTGTAAGGATAGTTATGTTATGGTAGGTAAGTTATTGAGTGGGATTTGAACCCACGATCCTCCTTGATACAGCGGTGAAGCTAACCAACTGCGCTATGTGACCTTCATCTCATTCGCGAATTACCTATAGGGATCTGCTAAAACGTGGTGGTTAAAAAAAAATTGCTCAAATCTGTTAAAATTTTCATGGGAATTAAAAGTAACATAAGTAACATCTCTTTACAAAGTTGCGGGCTGAAATACGGAAAATAAAACCTGAGGTACAGCACTGTTTAAGAATTAGGTTACCTGACTTTAATAAAAAGTTATAAAATTCTTTAACAAATATTTTTTCAAACAACGAAAAATATCAAAAACATTCTGCATGATCATGAACCTTATTTATAGTTCAGCTTTAGTGAATTAGACACCTTTGTTAATACGTTACGTTCCAGTCACTCAGTTTTTCATAATACTAATGTTATATTGTTTTATTAGGAGGGGTCAAAACACCCGTATTTAGTACACCCAAATCCAAAACGGTTATTGTAGCACTATTGTGAATATCACGCTAAATGCATGCGTTTTGGAAACCAAATGTGTATTTGATTAAATAGCCGAGAATGTCTGCTGTGATTGGGGATAAAATAGCTTTTTTAATTAATAGATCTTATGAATAAATACCCATAAAATCTTGAATTATTTAGTATGGGTCATGTGCAATAATAATACTTGAGTCTGAGTCGAGCCTCAAGCATAGTTTATTGACGCTTTTCAATGGAGAACTGACAAATTACCAATGCTTGAGGCTTGACTCAGACTCAAGCGCTGTTTTTCAATATGGACCTTAGTCATGAGGCTGTTTCTGTGTCCTGAATCAGTACAGAATGTACAGCGTGTCAGCGTCCAAATTAGATTGGCATTTCTGGTTGGTAAACATATTTTTTAATCAACTCGATTTAGAATGAAGTTTTAACTATTGAAGATCCTTGGACCATAATTATTTCCAAACGGAAGTTTATTCATGATCATCATGATCGGGACCCTCATCCATCTGTGGCCCACGACGCTGACAATGTCGTCAACCCATCGTGCTAATGGACGTCCAACGCTCTTCCCAACCCTCGGCCACCACTCTGTCAATCTTTTGCACCTCTTGTCGTGACCATGCCTTGCAAGAAGTTTATCATCTTTTTCAAATCCAGAGAAAATGGGGAATTAACTAAATTAAATTGCCCATCTAATTTTGATGACGTTACTAAGAATATTTCACAACATGATGCTCACAGCAGTGCAGGTCAGTAAAAATCGTGACTAATCGCGCCAAAACGAATGACTAACTAGATCCGAGCTTAAAATAAACATTACAATATAACTGGAACTCTTTGGCGTCGGTACAAGAATGATTTACTGCAAGATTATATTTTATTTGTTACCTATAACCCATTTTTTACAAAGAAACGACTAATAAAAGCACTCTCGTTCAAATTAACTAGTGACACACCAAGAAGTTGGACAATGGTCTTAGACGTGCCACTGAGCCCGGTCTTCGGCTTTTTTGAGTATTTGACAGAAACATTTCAAAGATCGTCGCCCATCATCCCACTCACTCGCACACTTTTGTTTGTAATAGTGTATGAGTGAGAGGTCTGATTAGCGGCGATATTAAAGATTAGTTTTTTTACACAAACAAATCATACTTTTATTTAGTTTCATAACATGATTACCAACGTCCCCAGGACGATTCTGGCTATTAGAACCCATCCAAAGATGATTATCAGTTATTTACCACTCATGCAATACATTTTCTAACTAAGTGCACAGTATTAGTCTTAACTACCCTCACTTAATTTATAAGTACTGCTGAAGGCCTTCATGGCTAAGCGAATGTTTTAGCCGGAACTGGTTGCTTAGCGTGTTCTGTAATAAAATATGGAAACCCATTCTAATTGTAAAGGCGTTGAATGTTCCCAAAACTTTTAGTTTTTGTTATTTCAACGAGTCAGATTCGTAGATAAGGTAAGGGTTGGTCCTATCGTTATCGTGTTAATAAAATACAGGGTAGTTTTTAATACACTTATATTATAGCGTGCAATAAACGAGCATGCCTCAAAACTACATTAGGGTTAGGTCACACGATACTTCAAAAACTCTAAAACGAAAAGTGCGTTCAGTCAGCTCAATACACGCTCGGCATTAAAATTTGTAAGGAACTCTTTAGTTTATGTCTAGCTTTTTAAGAAGGATTATGCCTAACTGGTTTTCGTGCAAAAGTGAACTTTTTAGTAGGAAAACGTGTTAGGATCAATATTATTTTTTTGCTAGACTGTGTTCTATCGGATTGCACAAAAGATAGTAGCTTGCGATTTTCGATAAATAAGTTCAGTGATTTTCATCTTTCAAAAGGTCAAATTGTGTGAACGAGAAATCGTTTTACAGTTTTCATCGCCTTAAACATAGACTCAAAAGTTCCAAAGTTACTAGACAAGCGTCAGAGCGCAAAAGGGTTATTAATTAGTTTGATTGTATAGTGTGAACCAGCCTTAAATTAGTACCGACAAAGCTAAACCCAAGCGAATACGACAAACAAACCCAAACGTAAATAAAAATCAGACCTAAGCTTCTAAACTTTGAGTTCTGCCGCATAAGATATTCTAGCGACGTATTCTTCGCGCTTGCAGAACGAAAGAGTTCCATCTTCAACTGGAAGTCAGGATTCCGCGGCACGTCTTCATGCGTCAAGGACTTTGTCAATCTCTCGTTTTGCTCCATCGCCTCTTGGACTTGGCTTGCTAGGACCGGCATTGTTCGGAGTCTCGATGCTCTGATTCCCCTCTCTTCCTTGTTCTTCGGTACTCCCGCCATGGGAGGTTTGTGCGTTAGTTTTGCGTTGAACATCTTCATTTTCTCCCCGAGAGACATTTTCGCTGGGTCGTCCTCATCTAACTTAGCTGCCACCGGTGAAAGGTGCGTATATACATACAAGTGCGGTGCGGACATACACATCGGACATGCAAAAAAGAGAAGCCGACGATCATGGGACAAGAAGCGTCTAAATAGTTCTAACGAAATGTACATGCCTTTTGAGGACTGATCAATAAACAAAACAAATAACATAACTTTTTACTTTAAGCAAATTTTAACACACTTTGATTTGAAAAAACTTTATGCGCATACGAAAATATAGAAACAAATCTAGAAGCGTTGACAAATTACAAAGGCAGCAACAAAAAACTTATAACAAAAATACTTATTTCGGAAATTTCAAGGTATCTTAGTTTCTTATGTTTTCCCTTCTCCATATAAACCTCTATACGTTTCATCTTCCTTACATAAAACCTTGTTTTAATAATCATCAATCATTGGTCTACTCTTTCTAGAAATTGACGATTACGCAGGTAAGATGAAGCGTATAGAACAGTGGTTCAATGTTGTTAATACAGTAGAAAGTAACTCACCATCGTCATCCCTGTCTAGCACGTTAGCGGCGCTCTTAGACTGAGTGGGCGAGGTAGATTTTGTGTCTTCTACCTCTGGTTCAGGTGGATTGAAGGTGATTGGCTGAGTCTTGAACCGTTCGGAGACCGTTGGACTGTCTTTTGTTTTCGAACGGCTGTGACGGATGAGAGGCTTTGGTGTTCCTGGAATTGACAGAAATGATCTTTTGAATCTTGGAATCAGTTGATGGAATCAGCTTTCATCATGATTAAATGAGTTCACGGTGAGGGCGTTGTTTGGTTTTCATACAGTATAATTTTAGAAAAGATTCTATATTGTATGACAGCAGTGTCTTTATTTTCCTCTTCTTTTTGTCATGTCTAGAGAGAAAGAGAGAGAGTTATTTCGAGCCAGTGTGGCGAAAGGACTTTAAGCGCCTCAATGAGTCTCCTTTCGTGTACTTGACACAATGTTTTCAGAATTTAGTTGCTCATTTTCGCATTATGATTTCCTTGACCATTTTAGGGTACTGGCATAGTGCACTTAAATAAAAAAACTCATTGCGATGGAGAGGTTGTTACCACTAGATATCTAGACATTTGTGAGTCAATCAAGCCCCAACTGCTGGACAGAGTTGTATGAAAACTGAAAAAAGTTTGTGATCTACATAAAACATTAGGCAACATAACAACGCGAGCAAACCCGTGGGTAGACTTTCTAAAAATATTACCTTTAGCCTGTTGTTGCAGCTGCTGCCACATACTAGCTCTAGCCACCACACTGCTACTCTTCACCAGCCCCAGGGCAAAAGCACTTCGGTTCTCCTCATCATCGCTTCCTTCTGGACTCCGTTCACACTCCGTGGACTTCCTCGCTCGGTCCATGGTGAGGAGGTTCCTTTCTATGGTCGGAGAGGACCACTCGTTGCTACTGCTGTTGGTTGCGTGGTTCTCTTGAATCTCTTGGCTCTCTATCAGGCCTAGTTCTTCACCTGGAACGTTACAAAGTCGAATCGTAAACACCTAGCATTTAGACATAGTACCAACGAGTACCATGGCACTAGAACTGAAACAAAGATACAGGGATCATGCAAACATTCACTCTGCTGCAACAAAAATGTCGTGTAAAGATAAAAATGTAGTCATTGAAGATAGGTTATAGGTAGAAACCATGAGCACGAGAATTTTATCTGACGTTTGATGAGACAAAACATCTCATCCCCGAAAGGAAGGAATACAAGCATCTTGTCACGATTGACAAAAGCAATTTGGCACTTGTTTCGTTCGCGCGCTACTATTAGGTACTTCCTTGTCATGATTCTACGATTTCATGGCTTTATCGTGGTCTATTGTAATAACACCTATAGTAAAACTCGGTTTGACAAAGCACGCTCATCACATTGACCCAAATAAATGAGACGAGACACATTCTACAAGGTTGTGTAGTGTTTATTTTCAAAACCGACCTAATACGAATAGCGGCGCATTCGGTAAATCTAATTTTACCAAACACAACGTAAACAAAACGCAAGCTGAGTCGAACTGATCGCTTTCACATGTTGCAGAGCAGTTGTGACCAGCCGCACTAAATAAGTCAAACTTGCAAGCTTACTCGTTGTTCATTACACACGTCCGTTTCGATAAAAATAACGTTTATGGGTTGTGTAAACCAGCATGATTCGTCAAAAGTTATGTACTGACCAGAATGGGGTCCTGAATCTCTGGACGAAGCTCGGTTGTAGACGCCGCTGTCACAAGACACATTCAAGCTCCAGTTGTCCGCTTCCGCTTGGTGACGATCGTCATCCTCTAGGGCTTTGCTGTCTTCGTCCAACGCGTTCCGAACTTTGTTTACTTCCAGCTCGATCTCGTCCAAAGTGGAATGTTTCCTCGCGGCGTCCGCGGCGATGTTTTCGAAGTCAAGAAAGGTGGCCTCGCCGTAGCTGTCGTCCTTGGCGCCTGCGCCGTCCGACAAACAGCTGACGCTCGTGGGTGACTTCAGGCTGAACGAGCTCGCACCGTACGGCGGTGAGTCCAGCGTCTTAGCGAAGGGATCCCTCTCAGGCTCGTTCGACAGAGGAAAAGCGACCCTGGCGACTGGAGCAATACCGGACTCGACGGCTCGGCTCGGAAAACTACAGCCCGCTTGGCCGAACGCTTGGAAACTCGCTTGGCCCGGCTCCAAACTGCGAAATGAGAAAAGAAACGTGTTAATGTAGTTCGCCGCTGTACATAAGACAGAGATGGTAGATATTTCGGTACGCCTTCATAAACCTCTATGAGTTATGGTGTGAGTGATTCGATTGGCGTCGCCTATCTATCGTTAAGGGTAGTTTGACACCATCGGTAGTATAAGCTAAATATAAATGTCTGCTCTCAATTCGGGAGTTATCGATTAGATGTTACGATCGTAAAACGATTTATTGGCGAGTTAATTGTTAGCCTATCGATACATCTTTGAACTGGCAATACTGGTCATAATTCTCAAGGTTCGTAAAGATTTACAGAGCTCTGCACGAATCGTAAATATGCCGGGAAAGCAAATGGAGAAAACATCAAAATCGATCACTGAAACCTATAAATGTATGAACTAATCAAAGAGAGTCGATCAGTCTCGATTACAGATTGGAACAGCTGCATTCGAAGCCATTAAGGGCAGCGGAGATCGACGCACCAGATCGCGCTCATAAACCCACCATGCGTGCTTTGGAGCACAACAGATCCAGAAATAGTGCTTGACCCACTAAGCGGCTGGAGCGCTTATTTCCGTCATCAGGACAGCGAATGTACTCGAGCGAATGCAGAATTGACATTAATCACGATAGATTAATGCAACAGAGAATAGAAACCTAAATGGGACAGTTCAATCGGATGATGATGTCATTTGACACAAGGGCTCGCATCATTCATATATTTGGTTATTTATAAATGTGTTGCGAGGTGAAACATTCAGCATCTAACCTGTGACGAACTGTCATATTGAGAGTATTTTTGGAAAGGTTTTCTCGAGGGTTTCAACTAAGTTTGTTAAACTAATATTGAAAACCAGCCCCAAACTTACAAAATGAGACGGCGAAAGCAACGGATTTGATACAAAACTTATTTCATTCCACACATAAAACAAACGACCTTAGGAAGTTTCGGGATTATATAAATGACATAACACCTCGGATATAAGGGCTACAAATTCCCTTTATTAATGGGAATACTTCCGCAGTATCCACAATGTAATATGTGTTACAGTTCAGGCTCGTTGCGGCTTGAAATGGCACAGTGAATTCAGGCAGCGTTTCCGAGATCTGACGGGGCCTGTATGTGTGTAGTACTCCATCATATATTCGCCACATCAGTCATCTCGCACTGTGCATAATGGATTATCGAGACTACAAGAAACCGGGGCATTATGAGATCACAGTTACATCACTTCCAGGAAAATTGACATAATGGTTTTTTTGTGACATTACGGAACTTGGTTCGAAATTACTTAAGATTGTGATCGATTAGCTTGAGTAGGAAATAGTTACTTAGTTGATAAAGATTAGTAAAAATGAGATTAAGAGCTTTGTATTGTTATAGACAGTACAAAGCTCTTAAGAAGAGATAGAGTAGATCGGCGATCCTTGGAGAAGGCCTACCTACTGCCGAGGGCGGTCCATACTAAAACCTTTACTATAAATAATTTAGTATTTTAAGTTTTTTTCAGTGTTATTATAGCTTTTTTTAGTTATTTTATTTTATTTATTTATAGGTTTTTTTTATAGTATTATTTAACTTTTAATTTATTTACCAACAAAGTAAACGCCAACCAAATCTTAATCCAATATTTGGTACAATATTTGGTTTGCACATAGGTACATACTACCAATACCAACTAGAATAAAGAGCGAATAGCTACTAGCTACAGATATAAATCAGCCATGAACAACAATGGCTAATGGTAAAAAAGTTTATTTTCTAATGCATATTTTATTACTGCGTCACTTTTGCACGAATAACCTAAATCACCTTTTAGCGAACGTCGGCACAATGACCTAGATGTAAGTACTAGATGTGTTGACTAATCACTTACATTCCGAAAATGGGCCAGTCCACAAAGAAAACATCCATCACTTTGATATTTTACCACTTTCAAACAAAAATGGGCCTAAGTAAACTTTTTACACAAAGTGGTGCCAGTAATATTCAGACGAAAATCAGGTATTGTTGAAAATAGCTTGGTTGTTTGACGGTCGAACTATAAACTGAAGGAAGTCAGATGATGTCAGCCAAAAACAAGAATTAGCAATGTTTGCTGAACGCTTCTAATTATCAAAGATACGAATCTTGATTGATGAAAAATCCTAGTGCGAAAACACTCTGATTTTAAGGCTTGTTTGTGTGGGGAACCAAAATAGGATCCTCTTCCTGCCCTTACTTATTCTATTTCTATATACCTTATACAAATACAAATACAAATAATTTATTTCAGTAAACTTAATCTATGGTAGATTTCGTGGGTTTGAGACTCTCTTTTAAGTATGGAAATACCTGTGTTAGAGAGTCTCGCTCTTCCGTAGTACATTTTATTATGACTAAGTAGGTATACTAAGTTTGAAAGGATCTTAAAAAATAAAGCTATATAAAAGTTAAGTTAGACAAAAAGGTACAATTAAATTATGATAAGTGTGAGTTAAAAAGCAGACGTGGGTGTGTGTGTGTGTGGAGTGTTTTGGGTGTGTAAGGGTGTATGTGTAAGGAAGGCCCTGATGCACCAGACTCATAAGATATTTCAAAATTGATTTAATATTATTTATTAGGAGGATATTTTCAATTCTATTTTTTTGTTATTAGATATTATTCCCATTTGAATACGAATGCGGACGATGCCAAATAATGATTAGCGGAAGTTGTTTTAGCTAAAAGCAAAACAGGGAATAAAGGGTACCTACCTAAAAGTTTATGACGAACAATGCACATGGACAGGAAAAAATGTACAGAGAAAAATATTTAGCATCGGCCCACGCGGTACGGTTGCCCATCAAAATAATGGCGGAGAGCCAACTTGCGGCAACAAACTACCGACAGAGGCCGGCATAGAGCGCAATCACCTTTGCACAATGAAGACCAAATTCAAGGAAGCCGGTCAACCGTAGAAAAATAACAACTAGTAGCTAAAGAGCAATAATATAAGACAACCATCAAGTCGAAGTAGATTAGTGAAAATACAACGTTGAAAGCATCGAACTTACTCATAGTGACGTATCGAATGAATAATGTATCTGTGCAGTCTCGCATAGGAAATAGAATCGCTGCGGGCAGATGCAATGAATATAAATTCACACGTTGAAATGGAGCTTCGGACGGATAGGAATATTTAAAAAGCTCAAGTGATGCTTACCTGGAAGTGATCGACCGCATTTCTTCAACAGTGATTGGTTGTGTTTTGTAGCGCTCTTTATCCCGATTTTTCACTCTCGAAGTAGACGGCTGGTCTCGCGGAGACAAGGCCTGTTCCATAGATTTAATTCGAGACGCTATGGATGGAAAGGACTTTTCATTTTCAGGTTCATCCCGGCGGTCTCTCGGCCACTCGTAGCGGTTCTTACAATTTTCGTCAACTTTTAATCTTCTGTTGTTGAGAATTGATAACAGTTCGTCATTGACGTCACACGCTAAGGATTTCGATCGTGGGTTAGATTTGGGTCTGAGGTTTCTCCGGCGGAGAACGGCACTAGGGTAACTACCTTCCGAATCATGCGCGGGCTCGGGCGCGGGCGCAAGGTTTAACCGTCGCGGTCCAGCCGCCAACAGGTCGATCGCGCCTGAACTGAAATTTGTCACGCTAATGTTCGTATCGTTGTCTGCGCAAAACGAGAGCCGTGGGCGCGGCGATTGGCTGCGTTCCCTTGTCAGGCTCGAACCTCTCTGCTTTAAAATAGGTCTCATTGTCGCCTCACACTCCGATCCCGAGTGGTCGGATGTCCGCGACCTGAGGAGTGAAGGCCTCCTGGAGCTTCTGTCGTCTTCGCTCAAATCGAAACTAGAAGCGTGTCCTTCGTCGCCAGACAAGCGGTTTCTCGATGACTTCAGGATCGGTTTTTTGGGAAGGTCGAAGTCGTATCCGTCATCGTGTTCGGTAGATTTTTTTTTGAGAATCGGTCTCGGTGTGTCGAAAGTAATAATATCAGGACTCGGTCTCTCTTCAGAAAAGCTCTTCTTCTTTAATATGGGTCTCACAGTTTCCTTGTCATCATCGACTAATTCAGCGCCTCCTGCGGCAGCTAATAATACTGCTTGAGCAATAGATACATGAGACGATGTCGTACTACTACTGGAACTAGAATTGGATTTACGTTTCAGTATGCCATGAGGTTCAGGTGAACCGTTCGACAATTCCTCGGCATGTAGATCTTCTTCCCTGCTCATTTTTCGTTTCAAAATACCTTGAATTTGACCATCCGGTGATCTGTTTCGGATTATGTCTTCTAGCGATGATCTCCTATTTTTGAGGATAGGTTTATTAGCATCCGGAGATCCATCATCAGCGAACGAAACTTCTGGGCTGCAAGATCTTCTCATGGCAACCTGCGATTCGTCTAAGCTTCGGCGTTTCTTTAATATGCCTGCGCGTTGTCTGTCAGACCGGCAATTGCGCGGCTCAATAACACTTGGCGAAAATGTCACAGGTGGAGAAGCAATAGCTTGATTGGAAGAACTGGCGTTATTATTGTCTTCGTGTATGGATTTTCTTTTCAGAATAGACACGGGAGTGTGACTGCATGACGACGCCGATAATTCTAGACGGCGATTTTGACTAGATGTATCGTTATTGAGATCAGAAAACATTGCACTCTGTTTTTCAAAGTCGATCAGTCTCTGAGCAGCCGTATCTATGTCCCTCAGTCTTTCTGTCACTCCTCTGGGCTGAAAAGGCTTGTCTTGCATAAAGCCGTAGTTAATGGTATGATTGTTGTTTCTTTGTTCGGGTTTCGATGCAAATATTGATTCATAACGCGGCTCAGGCGTTTCTATATTTAATTTACTACTAGTTAAATTACTTGATAATTTGTTTACCCTATCTAAAGTCTGTTTCGTCAACGCGGTTAAGCTATCCATTTCCTGAGATAGCCTACTCGTATGCGGCCTAACTTCGTGAAGCGTCGACATTTTCATTGTAGCTTTAGTGTCTTCTACGCCAGAAAGTCTCGCTTCCGTTTTGCTTTCCGCTTTACAACCACCGTTCAAAAGACGTTTTGGCGAAACGTTCCTAGTAGTACCATTCGTGTCTCTTGGAGAATTATTTTCTAAACTAGTCAGTCTTTTCTTTGAATAATGATATTTTTCGCTAAGACTTTCACTATCCTTTTGAGCTCGGTTTCTTCTATCGATACGATTACTTTCAGTGTCACTCTTTGCTTTCTCGGGGCTTTTTCGAACAGGTTTGCTTCTAGGCGATTCCAATTTCAATTTGTATTCTGGTTTTGAAGAAGTCTCTTTCGTCAAGTCCGGCTTGACGGGGGAGGTGGAAGTACGAATGTTTTTGTCAGTTGCTTTTCTGGAAAGGGGGATACAACTGGGTTTAGAATTGGAACTAGATTCGTTGATTCGTCGCTTCTCGTAGGGTTTTTGAGGGGTTGAAGTAGAAGGCGAAGTCTTTAGATGAGTTGTTTTAATTCCAAATGATGAGCTAATAGTAGGTTTTAGGTAGGTAGGAGTAGGTGAGGTTTTGGAAGACGGCAGTGAGCTTTCAGTCTTGAGGTTTGAAGTTTCGAGGGATCGGCGAGATTTCGTCTTCGCGACAGTTCCTGAAACAAGTAAAAGCCTCTTTTTAGTTTAATCAATCAAAGCAGTGCGAAATAATGGTATTCGGGCGGAAGTAGGAAACTATTGACCCACACGTGGGCATTGTTCTACAGAGGTTCAGTGACTGTGCGGGCGCTGGTTCGTGTGACATTTAGCACGATATGGCCACCGACGCCATTGTTACCGTAAGTAGGTAACGTATTGTATGCAGGCTGTGGTACAATAGAGATCCTCACCGGTAACAGTAAATAAAACAATAATCTCGTTTGTAATACATACACTAGTTAATTCAAGAAAAACATAAAAAGAGACATCTTTATCTTTGAAATAGAACTCACGCTTACAATGTGTCTCGGCTACAATAAATACCTATTGAAATTCAGCATTAACAAGATCCCAATAAATTATCACCAACTGTAAAAGCTTTTTTTTTTTTCGAGATTTAGAGGCTTATCTAATAATCATTTTATATTCCCTGAATGACGGTCGAGGCAGTACGGAGCAAATAGAATTTTCTTTCTAATCTTATCGTTAAATTGAATTCATTATCGCATTTTATCCAAAAGGTTTTAAGTAAACGCAACAAGTTCAGGACTGATATTCTCAGGTTTTTTGTTAGCGAATTGCCCGCACGTTCGATCACGTGCGAAAACCCGAGGATTGTGGTCTGTGGTTTTAGTGCACGCACACCGACACGGATTGCTCATCTGATTTGTTTCAATGAACGTGAACTCTTCCGGGGTTTACAAACTGTCGTAATATGTTTATTTTTTTAATCAATTTCATCCCACTGCTATTCCCCTGTGTATTAAACCTAGATCGTTTTAATTTGACTGGCCTCTCAGCTCAGGTTCGATTCCCACCGAGAACGAACATTTTGTGTGGTGAAGGCAAACGCTTGTTCTCTGTCTGGGTGTTCTATATACTAAGATGTATTTACAAAAAAAATATTTAATTACATCTCAATTCATACGTTTTTGATTGTTTTATTTAAACTCTATTCACTGTAAATTCAATCATATTCGCCAAAACCAGTGTTGAGCGTAAATGCTTCCGTTTGAGTTTCGAAAAAATCTCTACCAATTTCGAAGTGGAAGTAGGAGTATTTAGGTCAAACAAAGTTCTTGAATAATACTTCTAATACTGTAAGTATTACATTTCAAAACAAAAACGAGGCCAAGTAAGCTTACATGAAATAAACAAACACCTCACTTACTATGTATGTTATTTCAAGGACGAATATATTTGAAACACAAATTACATTTCCCGCAAACAACATTCTCTAATACGTAATACAAATCTAATACGACCTAGAACTCAGCCTATTTTGTATTCCATTACGATCGCCACTCTGAAATAGTTTCATGTGCCTGTAATTTAATCGGTAACACTGTCCTTCAAATCTCATACAGAAGGACACGCGAAAGAGGAATTTATTAAAAAAAGCTAGGTGTGAACCTTAATTATCTAAATAGGTTAAAGCAGATTATATTTAACATCTGTTACGAGATACCAAAGATATTAGTTTTTTTAGAGTCATGACAAATTTATATTATACGATTCACGATTCACTAAAATATCGATTCAGATCATAAAACATAATAATATACACAAAATATAAGCCAAACTTGTTGAAGAAATGATCAATAACAGCGTAGATACAACACTACACACGATAAATAAAAGTTATCCTTGAATACACGAGCAAAAAATTGTGCCAAATTTTGACCCGAATCTTGATAGTAAGAATATCAATCACCATTCCAGCGTAAGATGGGACAATGTAGCCGAGCAAAGTAGGTTAATGAAACATATTATCGCCTCTCAAAAGAATTTTCCAACTATTAGGAAGAAAGGTATTAACTTAATAGGGCGCTAAAACGAGCTCTTTGCACGACGCAATTTCTGCAGAGATTTTGATGTATAATTCAGACTTCACATGATTGGCGCTTTTACGAGTTTGCATCACAACCAGATATAAAGTGGGAAGCCAGAGCATTAAAACTATATCCTTAGAGGACTTCATACCCAGACTTTTCATTATATTTCGCAAATGTACCATACAAATAGCAGTAGGATTTGTCTGTTGCAAGGCTTGCATAATATAGTAGTGCTATTTCGTGCTTTTGCTAAAAACAATGCCTTTTTATTCCTATTTTTTGAATAATTTCTTAGGTATTTTTTAATTGTTTCTATATTAAAACTTCTCGATTATATGTGCTAAATGAGTCGTCAAGGAAAGTCGCGTCCGACATTTCTGCTTAGGTGTGCCTTCAACTTCGTGGAAGTAGGAAGGCTTTCGCCATTATTTTCAGCTTATCTCGCCCCATTAGTCCGGACACCTGATACACCTGCTTATTTTTGCATTAAGCACTCGACCGTTGATCCTGGCAGATACGATTATACCGCTATACGACAAGTATATACCATTGGTGGAACTAAGCATACAAAGTTTGTGTTATTGGTGCCATCGATTTTTTTATCATTCGTTTTCTTAAATTGCGTCCCTATGGAAGAAATTTTAAAGACATATTCACGTCAAAATACGCCTAATCTGTAAGCGCACTAGCTCCATTTCCAAGCTTTTTAATATAGTCGAGTCGCAATTTCCCACCTTTTAACAAGCGAGTTGTTAATGTCACAGTAGTTTGAAGCAATTACTTTTAATTAAACGTTTCATGAAAATGTTTATTCACGTAAATATGTCAGGTATGTTTCTGTGAAACTCGTTACGTGAACTGTTGCTTTTCACGAATTGCACTAGTTAAGTAAAAAATGTACAACTGAAATATAATTATGATATACTTAAATAATTTCTGTTTCTCCCTGAGGTATTATTACTGCTGTACTAAAGATACGTTGGGGAATAAAGGTTCTCGAATGGCGACCACGAACCGGAAGGCGAAACGTAGGGAGCCCACCCACCAGATAGACCGACGACATTGTTAAGATCACGGGAAGTCGGTGGATGGAAAGGGCTCAGAATCATTCTTCCTGGAAATGTGTAAGGGGTAGAATTCTCAGATTATTAAATGTTGCAGCTTTATTTCTACAAACACGTTCTCTGCATATTATACTTAGTTCTAGATAACTATAACAAACAGTAATCTCTGCATGCTTCAAGTTTAGTTGTGGTTAATAGTTGAACTGAACTAGGGTCGGTTATGTATGCAATGCCTAGGGCCATGATTAGTTGTAAAGTTAGTATAGAAATTATAATCGTTTTCTCGAAAACGACACTCTTTAGAACACTATGAACTATACTAACTATACTCTTTAGAATACAAGTTAAAAAAGAAAAAAAAATGCGACGATGAGCTATGTCCCTAAAAAAAAATCTTATAAAGATTTAAGGACAGTATGAAGGAAGTTTCTAGCAGTCTGTCGTATCTAATAATCTTGGATTATCCTTGGTTATGCAACCTTGACCCTTAAGTCTCTTAGTGAAAATATGCTTTAGAAACGAGGAAAATAAGAACGTTTAAAGCTTGCGCATTTAACTTAATATTATATTTTTATTTCCTTTGTTATAAGAAAATGAGGGATTATGATAAGGAATTCAAAAGATAAATTGCTCAGGTTTCGCCCCAAAGTAAGGCAAACTAGAACGAAGATAATGGCTGCTGGTCACCCACGCGAAAACCTTTAAGAGTTGGAGCACGACCTTCGCAAAAGCCGGAATGCCACCAGATCATCCATTGCTTTACGAGAGGAATACTAGAATTCGTAGATGAACCAAGGTCAACGACCTAGCTCTTAGAACCGACAACCGTATTGGGGAATAAAGGTTCTTAAACGGCGACCACGATCTGGAAGACGACACGTAGGACGCCCAACCACCGGATGGGCCAACAATATTGTTAGGATAGGGGGAAAGTCGGTGGAGAGGGCTCAGAATCGTTCTTCCTGGAAATGTATAACGGAGGCATATTTACAGCAGTGGACGTCTTCAAGCGGTGATGATGATTAGAATCCTGATGAGAATATCATTCGTGAGCATCAATTTCAAGCGAATTTTCAATAAATGTTTTCTAAAGAAGACGGACACTTACCATCCCTATCAGGAGATAAAGGGATTCTTTGCGTGTTTAAGCGTTGAATATTAAAACATAATGAGGATAGATTTATTTATTGTGTTTACTTTACTGTCTCCACGTGTAACAAGATATATTGTTACGAATTCGCTTCTGTTAGGAGATACTGGAGATATACGTAGATTTGTTAACAAAAGAAGTTCCAAGTGATATTTAGGTTGCAAACGATCAAAATAATGCCAATCGGAAGCGTCCCAAAGATGCTGGTTGCATTGCCATTAATACAAAGCATTGTTCACGTTAAAATATTCATCTTGTTCGCAATAAAGCAGTAGCGTAAGCTTAAGGTACACGAAATTTTATTGAAATATACAAAGTTGCGAAACAGTTTTTCAACAAAATATTTTTGTTTGAGGAGCTGAGTTTAAGTAAGTTAGTGAAATAATATCTAAGCATACCCTGTGCTACTAATTTTTAGACAAGTTTTGTTTTAGCAAGAACAATCAAGCTACAACAACCTCAATAGGGACCTACTTAGACTACCTCTAACCTTTCTCTTATATACTTACGGATGTAAAGGTTTTCAAAATGATGAACAGTTTCAAAACTGTTCATGCCTAATAAATGAGTGAATACAGAGATGACGGCTGACAAGAGAAGAATGGAAAAAGAAAACTTGTTTGTGCCAACCCCACATAAACTGGGATAAGGGCAGGAAGAATAAAATAAATAGCCATAAAAACCCGGTTGTCATTGAAAGAACTACATACTGTTACCCGGTTTTGGGGATAGGACATCCCTGGTCGGAGCAATCAGTGTGACGCATCTCTAGTGGTGAAGAAGAAGCAGAAGGAGGAGAGAGAGCGTCGATCTATAGAGTATTGCTTGCGCTTGCGGTGTAATAAAGTAAAACAGAGTTGTAGCTATAATCAATGAAGAGTTTTCGTCTTAACAATACATACATAAAATCACGCCTCGTTCCCATGGGGGAAGGCAGAGATCACGGATTTCCACTTGCATAACATATACGCATAACATTCTCCATACATGAACGTCGGTTTAGGGTACTCCTAACCTGGCCTTGTCCAAAACGTCTGGCTATCTGATCGAGATGCATGCGCCGAGGTTTTCCCGTCGAAAGAACTCCAATAAACTAAAATGCTTTTAAAACTTTTATAAGGTCTAATGCATTAGTCTGAGCATTACCAGAGAATGCGAGAGCTTCTCGTTAGATAATGCAGTCTGCCATTAACTTATTTTCAGAGCTTTAAAGCTTTTGTTCAAAACGACCTTTACAAACGGAACATGGGGACTACAAAGACCTTGGAACAGTTGGAAAATACTGCTCGTTGAGTTTACGAGAGTGGTCGTGTCACTGATTCTTTCGAACCAAGTGTGGTGAAAGGATTTTAAATGCGCCTCAAAGAGGCTGCTTTCGTGCACTTGACACATATTTTCGAACTTTTTAGGTTCTACGATATGCCGGTGATTCCTGACGATGTTTTCCTTCACCGCT
Source organism: Thera britannica (assembly GCA_939531255.2). Lineage (NCBI taxonomy): Eukaryota > Metazoa > Arthropoda > Insecta > Lepidoptera > Geometridae > Thera > Thera britannica. The sequence continues at coordinate 21,851,371 of OW618038.2, forward strand.
TGAGACCACTGGCATAGTGTAAATAAATTTATGGGCAGAAAAACGCATTGGTACACGACTGGATTTGAACCCACGACCTTAGAATCGGAAGGCGGGGCCGCTACCACTAGGCCACATGCGCCGTTAGCTGATGATGATTCGTTCTGTTGCAAACCTTTTCCAACCAAATATAAGAGGTTTTGGAGATTTTGGACGATAATGCCTAAATCGACCCAGAGCTTTACAATAGGTACTTTGTTTTTGTGGAGATCATTTCATACTTAACTTAGGTATCTATTGAACGGCAGCATCCAAGATTATCTCTTTCGAAGTTTGAGATCTTTTTCTCGATTCTTTGTAGGTATCCTAAAATTTGTTTTTATTGTAATTGAAAATTTGTAAATATCAACCCCCCTGAAATCAAGCGAAATTTCAAATAGATATGTACATAGTCAAAATGAAAATGTTGTTGATGTCTAATGGGTGTAATTCTATAATATGAAAGCTGTAACAAAATAATGTGTAAACTTATGAACCTTCATGTTTATAGGGCGTGGGATGTACTGGTTTCAACTATAGAGCCAGCAATTTCTTTTAATTACACCAGCAGTGTCGATGTTTTGGTGATGAAAAACAACATAATAACTCTGCTTGAGTGTCAGAAGTCGTTCGTGGGAATCACAGGGGCGAGCACTGTGGTAGGCATACTTCTAACTATACAATGAAAAATTGTGGAAATGCTTTTTGGAGATTTTAATATTTCACGTGTGGAAATTGAGATTTTTTAATAAAACCGGTACCAACTTACAGCCCTACTTATAAACGCAATTTAAATTTAATCATTGCTTAAAGTTAGCCCTGTCACTGTTTGTCATTACCCAGTGGTAAGAGATGGCAATAGTTTAAGCACTGTTTATCTTTTGACATATTTTTATAAGTAAGGCCATTAATGATTGTATTGAATACATTTACACTATGTTTAATTAGAATAGTATGGCACGTCCTGTAACGATATGGGTGGACATAATACGACGTTGTCAAAGTGACGGGTCGTAAATGTCACAGGATTATGGGGTATAGCATAAAATAAGAAAGTCGTCATAAGAAAGCCAGAACAGAAGTGGTTGAAAGAGGCTGTGAACGAAATTTCACGATCTTCATCCGATTTAGATAAAATTAAGGATAAACAAAAGCTTTTAGCGATTACGATCAGATAATCGCCCGTAGCTTTGCATATAATAGTTTATCCTTAAAATAAGGTACAACGAGTGTGATTGCTCTAGACAGAGGCTGTCTCATTTTAAACGAATTTCTAACTGAGAGATTAGAGCTGAGATTGTTTAAGACAACAAGAATATAAAGGGTTTCCGCCAAATCCCATAGAAAAAAACCCCAGTCCCGGCGCAAAAGAATTGTATCTCAGATTTTAGATAATTATTAGTAGAAACAATATCAGGTGTCGCTATTTCCTGATTTCGTGGCTAACATGTTTTTTTTACCCAGAGAAGTTTCATAGACGCTACATGCAAAAATGACACTTTTTAGGAAAAACTTCGTGTAACTGTGCTAGTTGACATTGAATTGGCAAAAAATTAATAAAACACATAATATAAACACATTATCACTTATGAAATATAATGTACCTATACCTATTATTGCATTTTTTGAAAAACTTTATTTTACTGATTAATTCACTCATTTACGACACACACGTGTAGATAATTGCAAAAAATGAATATACGAGTAATAGGTAGATATGTATTGTCCGTATTATAAAAAAAAAATTAAAAAAAATGCGTACGCACTGATATGTATAGCCTGCATCATACTTATATACATTTTGTAGTTATATTTATTTTATAAGGAAAATAATCGCCTTTAAAAGCTGCCTTTAGTAATCAAGGTGACTATGTTTCTCCCTTTAACAAATTGAGTGGGAGCGAGAGCGCGCTCACTCACGTCACAAGCCCTTATTGAATTCTGAGAAACGATAATGAAAACCTATTGTAATATTAATAATATAACAGAGAAAAGTTAAACCCCGATTACTTAAGGCAGTATTCTTTTTCTTATAAAATAAAGATAACTACAAAATGTATATAAGTATGATGCAGGCTATACATATCAGTGTGTACGCATATGTACCTATTATATTCATTTTTTGCAATTATCCACTCGTTTATGATGTTAACGAGTGAATTAGTACAGTAAAATGAAGTTTTTCAAAAAACTGGCATAATAGGTATAGGTACATTATTACTTAAGTGATAATGTGTTTATATTATGTGTTTTATTCGTTTTTTGCCAATTCAATGTCAATTAGCAAAGTAACATGAAGTTTTTCCTAAAAAGTGTCATTTTTGCATGTAGCGCCTATGAAACTTCTCTGGGTAAAAAACACATGTTAGCCACGAAATCAGGAAATAGCGACAACTAATATTGTTTCTACTAATGATTATCTAAAATCTGAAATACAATTCTTTTGCGCCGGGACTGGGGCAATTTTGGCGGAAACCCTTTGCTTAAACTTTCTAGACGTTGGTAACTAAATAGTATATTAAATACAAAATGGAAAGTTCAATCAATGTACATACAATTTCAATTCAAAACAATACATTTTTAAATAAATATATTGTAATTTCATTACCTTCAAAGAGTGGTCTGTTGGGTTCATTATATCCCTTCAGATCACTTAGCAACAAGTACAAATCAAGATTCTTATAAAATTGAATCTCGGATAGGTAGATGAAAACCCCTGATTTTCATGGAAGCTTAACAAAAAATACGGAAGCCTTAATACTTCTAAATACAACGGAAAAATAATGAACTTTAAACAAAGAACAGTGTTTTTGTCAAATATAGACACCCCATTTCCACGCGCCAATAATTCCATACAATACAGGGCCTGGTCGTGCCCTTGACTCCCCATGACCCAACCTCGCTCAATCGGTACGCAATATTTGCGACATTTACATACGTACATCTGTTTGTTTTCTACGCATAAACTATTGAGAAACGTGTACCTCACCCGTTAGATTCAAGGAACTAGGGGTAACCGGAATATCTACACGGTAAAGTGCCTTGTTTATGTATGTGGGGTACGTAAATGCTTTTTTATTTACAAATGGAAGTCTTTCCGCGATCCTGTAGCATAAATTTGTATTGGAAACGGTATTTGTATCGCTATTCTGCAAATGTAATACGGTTTGTCGCAGTGGAAAGAAGAATGATTAATCAACTTCTTATCTTATACCTTTAAACGAGAAAATCTTGTATATATATATATTTAGGATCTCGGAAACTGAGCCAACGATTTTCATGAAATTTTGTATACAGGGATTTTCGGGGACGATAAAACGATCTAGCTAGGATTAATTCTTAGAAAATGTCGCGTTATTGGTGTAGTAAATAATCAACGTTATTATAAAATCATAACTCCTAGCGCCATCTGTTACTTAAGTCATGAGTTAGTGGGACAGAGAACGCCATCTTTTGACGAGTAGTGGAGTTTATTATTATGTCGGTAAGATCGAAAAATATTATGAATATTTCATCATTATGTAAGTAATTCGTATTTAAATATAACTCACAACAACAGTTTACCAAAAAAAATACTGAGCGAAGCTCGGTCACCAACTGCTAGTAATGTAAAATCTTCAAACATACATAGTCTACATGAGACTCAAAACCAGCAAGTGATGCATAAGATGCACGCAGAGCAGTGCATCGTAGGACATTTTCCTGACGTGCGTGACCTACGGGGCGAAATAAATAAATAAATAATGCGGACAATCCACACAACACTATCTAGCCCCAAACTAAGCAGAGCTTGTACTATGGGAACCAATGCTTTGTTATAGGCGATGGTTAATACTTAGCACCACATGGACCATTATGCTTTTTCCTTCAGCTAGTTGTATAAAAGTATAAACTAATCAAGAAAAATTTAATCTGAAAGCTTTTATGATTTTAATTGAAAGAGGCATTAAGTAAGCTTTGCACGCACCAGCGCGTGACAGCGTGCGTCCGCGGTGTTGATACTCTGTTTCTAGAAGCACCTTTCAAAGAGTCCCCTTTAGCTAGTTTCCGAGATTTCTTTATGATCAAGTTAAGGTCAAGAAAGTAAGTGAACTTCTATATTCTATCTGGCTTTACAGCTCAGTTGGTAGTAGCTCTGCCTTCTGCGCCGTAGGTCGTGGGTTCGATCCCCACCGAGAACAAATATTTGTGTGGTGAATATGGACGTTTGGGTGTTATTTTGTATTCTATGTAAGTATTTACAAAAAAACGCTATCTGGTTCCCATAGTACAAGCTCTGCTTAGTTTGGGGCTAGACAGTGTTGTGTGAATTGCCTACAATGTTTATATTTATTTATTTATTTATATTACTACGAGTATAGTTTTTTGTAGTTTTGTAAATTCGGTAGGCTAGACCTCCGAAGGTTCAAAGAACGATTCTGTTTTATGATGTACACGTATTTAGTCAAGCATGAGTCATACTAGGTGAATGTTTGCATACAACTATCTGGCACACCTCCAAATACCTGGAAGTGTTCAATCAATATGTCAAATTGTATAACATATTAATCATGTGTATTGGATGATAATACTAGTTTTTATGTTTCTTCTCTGAAGATTTACCGGCGCGATAAAAGTTTGTAATTATGAGCGGTAACCACAAAATCACGACGGGCTAAGTGGTTTGATGATAAGGTAAGTTGTATAGATAAGACTTTTAAAGTAAGGGCAGGTCATACCAATTCACAGTAATGCTGTCCGTTTGATAAACTAGTTCCGTCTTTGTTTTTGATAAGTCTAAAGAAGAGACGGAAGTACTTTTCTGACGGATGCCGTTTCTCAGAAATGTTAAAAGTCGCCCTTGACCAATCCAGTAAGGGCTAATTTTTCCATTTACAAATAAATTTATCCGTCAGATGAAAATATTTTATAAATTATAAGCTTGTCAAAAACAAAGACCGGCAATTTATTCGACGATAAACCATTTCTATTCTGTTGTTATCATACCAAACAAACTTAATTCACAACTAGCGAATCGCACGGGTGTAATTTTTAAAAATATCTATCAACTTTTACAATGTAAAATGTTGTTATGATGGCATAACTAGATATAGATATTGATATCATACAACATTTTTAGGGTTCCGTAGCCAAATGGCAAAAACGGAACCCTTATAGATTCGTCATGTCTGTCTGTCTGTCTGTCTGTCTGTCTGTCTGTCTGTCCGTCCGTATGTCACAGCCATTTTTCTCCGAAACCGTAAGAGCTAGACTGATGAAACTTGGCGAGTAGATGTATTCTGTGAACCGCATTAAGTTTTTTACATAAAAATAAAAAAAAAACTATAAATTTGGGGGGTCCCCATACTTGAAACTGAAACTCAAAAATTTTTTTTTCATCGAACCCATACGTGTGGGGTATCTATGAATAGGTCTTCAAAAATGATGTTGAGGTTTCTAATATAGTTTTTTTCTAAACTGAATAGTTTGCGCGAGAGACACTTCCAAAGTGGAAAAAAGTTGGTCCCCCCCCCTCTAACTTCTAAAGTAAGAGAATGATAAAACTAAAAAAAATATATGTTGTACATTACTATGCAAACTTCCAACGATTTTTGGTTTGAACGAAATCTAGTCAGTAGTTTTTTTTTTATACGTCATAAACCGTAAACCGCAATTTACCTTTCGACGAACTACAAGAACCTTATTATGTTACATCAAGTAACATAATATAAAGGTTTTTGTAGTTCGTCGTGCTACGGAACCCTTCATGGGCGAGTCCGACTCGCACTTGGCTGCTTTTTTTTTCTGTTCTAGCATCGTTAATATTTTTTTTAGGTATTGATTAAATTTGTTTGGAGTTTTAATATCGTATCCCTCAATGTTTGAGTAGCTACCCAACGGTGAAAGACTTTTTCAAATCGGTCCAGTAGTTTCGGAGCCTATTCAATGCAAACAAACAATCAAATCTTTCCTCATATTTAGTATACCTACAGGTATCTAAAACATTTCCCTTTAAGCCTCCGCTATACGCTGGTCTAAAAACAAAACACGACCGGAAAGTTGGAAAAATGTAAAATAAAGATGGCGTTGCCTGACCTGAGCTGTGAATTCATGTATTTGATACCAACTATTACTTATTCTGTGCTTGGGTCTGACATTTGTCACGACATTACAATGTGTTGACTAGAATACGCTTCGTTAGACAAAAACACAGACAGATATTCAGTAAATAAATATAACCCAATTGTTATGTTAGCTGATTCCCGTCGCAGAGTTTCCATTGCATATTTTTCATCCAGGATTGGTGATAACAATGGCAAGCTGTGCGGTATTTTTTAAACTACCACGAACGCTACATTTTAAATCTAACTTATATAGTAGTGTAGTAGTAGTAGTCTAATTTATATAGTATAACAAGCAAATAGCCCCAGATTTAATAAAAGAAACCTTCCACCAAGAGAGATTTTTCTCATATTATGCAAAACCAGAGTGAGTTGCAAGTTCATAAATGTCGGTAGTCGGTGAATGAACACTTGTATTTTTTAAAGGTAAAAAACGGAACCCTTATAAATTCGTCATGTCTGTCTGTCTGTCCATCCGTATGTCACAGTCACTTTTTTTCAAAAAAATGAAATGAAATGAAAAGAAATAATTTATTTGCTTGAAGTATGGTACTTACAAAACTGTAAAAGCTATATGTACTGATGAAACTTGGTAAATAGATGTATTCTGTAAACCGCATTATGATTTTTATACTTAGAACTGACACTCAAAAAATATTTTTTCATAAAACTTATGAGTTTTCTTAACATTAAGTAAAAGATTATTAAACCAGTTAAGTATTTACGACAGAGATGCGTTAACGTCATCGTAATTAGCCTTCTATCTATCGACTTTAAAAATTAATGAGGTATCGTCAGCAAATAGTACTGTTTCACATAGTTTTTTAACCAAAAAAGGAAGGTCATTTACGTACACTAGAAACAAGAAAGGACCTAATATCGAACCTTGTGGCACCCCTATGTCAATAACTGACCCAAAAGATCTCTCACCGCCCACATCAACTTTAAGGATTCTATCAGTCAAGTACGATTTTAATAAGTCAATGGAGCGATTTAGAATACCGTAATGTTTAAGTTTAGATATTAAGAGGGTGACGGACGCAGCTCGCAACTTCAATTCGAGGCGCGGGCAAAAATTGCTCCGAATATAGCTATCTCTATTCATTTGATGCGGGCGCCACGGAATATATAATAGTAGTATACACACACAGGCGCTCGTGTGACGCGCTACTTCTATACGTGAATCCAACCATAGTGCCGCGCTTGTGCGTGTGCGTCAGCCACTGCTAACGATTTTTATGCATTGCCTAATTTCGTCAACGTTACTAAGCGTCAGATAGGCTATTGGCTAGGGCGTGCGGATTCACACTGAGAGGACGAGGTGGGCGGGAGTTCAAATCTGGTCAAAGAGAGTTGACTTTTTGCACCCTACAATTTTATGTTTTTATTTTTTGTGGCTGCATTACCTGACTAACCCTCTAAGCTTATTGCTTGCTTGTTTCGCTTTTCTAGTATTCAATAAGCAAGGATTGGTCATGCTCTGAATGCAAGAATAAAGTGAAAAAAAAAACAACATTCCTGAACCGATAAAGAACCTTCAGAGTAGCTATTTACGCACTTAGAAAAGACACCAGGAAATTCTCTAACATGATACGAGTGAGTTTATTCATCAGGTAGGGTTTGTGCGGGTTCTGGACCAAATTGAAGAAGAGTAAAGAGAACCATTGACTCCGAGTTGAGTTGAGAGAGCCATTGACCCCGGCGCGGAGCGATGGAGTTGTGGTTGATGACGTTCCAGTAGAGGATGATGGGTGGGAGTCCGCTCAACATCAGGTGTGGTGTGGTTTGCTTGACCTCATTGGCCTAGTAGTTGGAGGGTGCGGGTTCAAAATCAGTGATAACGTTACAGTAATAGATGATGGGTGGGGTCCGCTCTACGTCAGGTGGGGTGTGGTTCGCCAGACCTCATCGGCCTAGCGGTTGGGGGGCGTGGGTTCAAAACCAGTCATGACGTTACAGTTGAAGATCATGGGTGGAGGTCCGCTCAACATCAGGTGGGGTGTGGTTCGCCAGACCTCATCGATCACACACACACAGCAATAAAAAACACGCAAAGCGGCTCACTTACCAAAGTACAGAAAGTCTAATAATGTGACTGCATTTAAAAATATACTTTATTCGTTGAGCAATTAGGTTGCTTTTATTCTGCTTATTTACATTCGCAAAACCAACGATTGCGAACATCGACCTACAATTACATGGACCTCGGCTTTCGCACAAAACTCGCGAAAAAAGTGTACCAAGCTAACCTACTATAGGTGGATACTTATATAATGATTATAAACAAACTGAAAAAAAAATTATTTATGTCTTATCACAATTACTATATAGAACTCAATTTTGATTGCATGAAGCAACTTCTAGTGAACGTTACAGAAATTTTTCCAAGTCTTTTTATCAATATTTCCACCAGACGTTGAGCAGTACTCTGTTTATTGAGCTCCAGTTATATAAAGAAAAACTATTTTGTTAAAGTATTTCTCAGTCTTTTTATCAATATTTCCACCGGACGTTGAGTGGTAGCAGTTTTTTGAGCTCCAAATAAATAAAGTTTTTTTTTTAATTTCTTAGTCGTTTTATCAATATTTCCACCTGACGTTGAGCTGTAGTTTATTTCTTGAGCTCCAGAAAAATAAAACAGAAATATGTTGTTCAAATTTTTACAAGTCTTTTTATCAATATTTCTACCTGACGTTGAGTGGTATCAGTTTTTTTAAGCCCCAGATAAATAAAGAATAAAAATATTTTGTAGCCATTTTTCTTAGTCCTTTTTTCAATATTATAACCTGACGTTGAGCGGTAGTCGGTTGTTTGAGATTCAGATAAATAAAGAAAAAAAATATTTTGCTGAAATTTTTCCAAGTCTTTTTATCAATATTTCCACCTGACGTTGAGTGGTAGCAGTTTTTTTAAGCCCCAGATAAATAAAGACTAAAAATATTTTGTGGCAATTTTTCTTAGTCCTTTCATCAATCTTTCCACCTGACGTTGAGCGGTAGTCGGTTTTTTGAGATCCAGATAAATAAAGAAAAAAAATATTTTGCTGAAATTTTTCCAAGTCTTTTTATCAATATTTCCACCAGACGTTGAGCGGTACTCTGTTTATTGAGCTCCAGTTATATAAAAAAAAAACTATTTTGTTCAAGTATTTCTCAGTCCTTTTATCAATATTTCCACCGGACGTTGAGTGGTAGCAGTTTTTTGAACTACAAATAAATAAAGAAAAAAAATAATTTGTTGTAATTTTTCTTAGACCTTTTATCAATACTTCATATACAGGGTGGAATTTTGTAATGCCACCTGGAGGGAAAGTACTCTTAATACTCCAGATAGAAAATTTTACTCACAGGAAACATTCCTTTATTTTTGAATAGAAAGCAAACTGCATTCAAAGTTTTTCGAAAATTCTCTCACACCCGGGAATTGAACCGGCTAAAATCAGAAAAATTATACCTTGTACTTTTATTGCATCGATCGTTAGTCAATTATAAGGATGAAATCTCTCTAACAAACATGATAAATTAAATGAAAGAAAAACCAGGAAATCTTAAATTAATTTAATTATTTATAAAAAATGGATAACTAACTAGTTACTTGAAATTAGTTGCTTGAAATGGGCTCCATTCTCTTGGATACACAAATTTATTCTTTTAACGAATTCATTTCTTTAAAAGAATAAATTTATTCCTTTAAAAAAAAAAAAATTATTTAAAAATTATTTTATTTTTAATTTTAGAAATTGCTTTCTATCCAAAAATAAAGGAATGTTTCCTTTGAGTAAAATTTTCTATCTGCAGTATTAAGAGTACTTTCCCTCCAGGTGGCATTACAAAATTCCACCCTGTATAGAAATTAATGGTTCAGAATTTGTTTTAGTCGAAATGTTGGCTTTTTTCGAAATTTCGGCAGACTTTTTGACCTAGTGCTGCACCTTGATTTCGTTTACCCAACCTACAACCTACCTAGGTACTTAGTATTTCCCATCTTCACTTAGTACCCTTCCTAAACTAACAATTATCAAATATCTAAGCATTATGTTTTATGCCAGTGTAGGTATTTAACTAGTCCGAAGTCCGAGCGATTCACACACACAACCGAAGTGTCCCGTGTGCTTCAAGCGTTTCCTCTCCCTGCACCCCGCCACCCGCACCGTGCGTGCGCGATAGCAATAGTAGCCGTTCGAAAATGCCATGAATTTGATCGTGTTCCGTAATACCAAAAATGATGACTGAAAACTTTTTGTATTCTTCACATAGTATTGTTATTCTGTAACTAGACAATATAAACTAGGTTCCTTAACAAAAAACACGTAAGATATTGTTGTTTTTAGTACGAAACCAATAGGTAGAAAACTTGATAAGTTTAGCATAAAAATGTGCAAAATGCGATTGGTGTTTATTTCATTTTAGGTAAGTAATTTGAAATAAAAACTGTTGAGGAACCTAGATAAATACTATGCAAATACAATTATTACAATAATATAGTGTAAATCTGTCTAAATTAGAAATCATTTTGGTATTCCGTTTGTATGAAAATTTTCCATACGTCAGCCCCTTAACTAGTTTTTTCGTGTGCGCGAGCTGCAAGCAGCTCGCGTGTCGGTGTGCTACTCCCAGTTTTACATTACACTTGCACTTGTAAAACCCCAAAAAGTAGTAAAGAAAGTCCTAAGTAACCCTACAAGTCGATCAGTGAATCAAGTTCCTCAGTGTAGTAAAACCCCAATCAAAGTCCTAAAGAACCCTAAAATTGTTTACATAATCAAGGTCCTAAGTGAAGTAAAATTCCAATTAAAGGCCTAAGGAACCCTAAAAGTTGTTTATTTTATCAAGTTCCTCAATGTAGTAAAACCCCAATCAAAGTCCTAAGGAACCCTAAAAATGTTAACATTATCAAGCTCCTAAGTGTAGTTGAAACTCCAATCAAAGTCCTAAGGAACCCTAAAAGTCGAACACTTAATCAAATTGCTCAATGTAGTAAGACCCCAATCAAAACCTTATACGGAACCCTAAATTGTACGTCAAGCCAAAACCCTTAACGGGTCGAAACCGCTGGAAGGAACCCAAACGTTGACTACCGGGTCGCGTGCATCGCGAGCTGCAAGCAGCTCGCGTCCTCAATGCGTTCCCACAGGGGCGGAACCCTAAACCAAGTGAAGATCCAATCAAACACCTTAAAAAACCTAAAATTCAATCTCCAATCATAGTCCTCAGTCGAATGAACCGTTTGAACGACCTTAATCGGACGATGTTTGCAAAACCGGAAGTGGCACAGCCGCCATTTGGAATTTTGAACTGTCAGTCTAGTGAACATTTTTTCACACCCCTAAGACACCCTAAATTTCAGTAGGAGGGGGTTCTAAATTTCCCTAAATTTCAGTTGGGTGGGCGTGGTCGCGTGGTGGCTCGCTTCGCTCGCCGCAACGTTCCCCCCGGGTTCAGGAGGAGGGGGTTCTGGGGGCTTGAGGGGGGGGTCACAGCACGGCTCGCTTCGCTCGCCGCGACGCTCCCCCCGTGTTCAGGAGGAGGGGGTTCTGGGGGGCTTAGGGGGAGGGGGGCGTCACAGCACGGCTCGCTTTGCTCGCCGCACTGTTCCCCATGGTTGCATGGCGGCTCGCTTCGCTCGTCGCAATGCTCCACTCGAAAAAAAGGGTCAAAAATAATAAAGGGGTCTAGAGGGGGGAGGGGGGCAAAATTTATTTTGCTTTCAAAATAATCTCACCTTCCCTACATGACCCAAAAAAAAAGTCTTGCAAGTCACTCCGCTTGGAAGATACGAATGGGGGGGGTGAAAAAAGGGGCAAGAGGGGGGTGTTTTTTTTGTTTTTTCAATTCAGGAAGAAACCCTCTATACGAAACCCCAATCGAAAACCCCCTATCTCGACGGCATCCGGTAGCACTCACAAAAGGGGGGGTCCTGGGGGGCAAGGGGGGCAATTTTTTTTGTACAATAATATTCTTATCTTTTTTCTTCTCTTTCGTCTTCTCCCTTTTAATCTTTTTTTTTCTGAAAAGTAATATTTCATCAAAATCGGCTAAGCCGTTTTGTTTTATTGTTTGTTACTGCATACCTTCGTCATTTAATTTTATGATCCAATTTAGTAAATTTTTCTTTTATCTAAAAGGTTATACTTCCAGATCTGTATGTAAATCTAGTAAGTATAACTTAGTGCATAGAATTCATGCCTATGGAAATAAATAATAATAATAATAATAATAATGCTGGACAATTCACACAACATTATCTAGCCCCAAGCTAAGCAAAGCTTGTGTTATGGGTGCTAGATAACTGATATACATAATACAATACATTACATGCATAGATAATTTTCATTTCAATTCATAAATGAATTGAAATGGAAATTATTTATGGGTGGCTTTAAGCTTTGCACTCATTTAGGCCTTCGGTGCTCATTGCGGTGGAGATCAGTGAAGCATTGTGAAATAACACTGTCTATTCGACTTATAATATTGTATTTAATCGGCATTTAAAAATATTAGGTATACCAAAGAGTTTCGACAACCCCAACTGACTCTTCAAAGTTCTGTCAAACGCAAAATCTTGGGAAACTCCTTGCTGCGTGTATAGAAATAGGCACATGTATTTTGGTATTTGGGTATTTGAGCGCACCGTGCATGAAGCCTTTGACAGAAAGTTCCAGAATTCGGGACATTACAGACACCTCCAGATTTAAAAGACGGCAATCAAAAATACTCAAAACCCATGATACTATTGTTATGACTGGGCTCTCAGCTCATTTATTAGTAGCTCTGCCTTCTGCGCCATAGGTCGTGGGTTCGATCCCCACCGAGAACAAATATTTGTGTGGTGATCATAGATATTTGTTCTCCATCTGGATGTTATATTGTTTTCCAAGTATGTATTTACAAACAAAATGTATTTAAGTATTACATCAGCTATCTGGTTCCCATAATACTAACTCTGCTTAGTTTAGGGCTAGATAGTGTAGTGTAGATTGTCCATAATATATATATATATACTTCCTTTTCATTGTAATGGGCTCCCAAACTCTTTGCAAAATCGACACTATTTTTATAAAGGCCTAAAATCGGCTACTAGTTTTTGAGTCTTCTTCTTGTCATGTCAATAGAAAATTAAAGCTGGTGTGGTGGATTATGAATGTGCCTCAAAAGTTTTGCTACTTCGATGATCGATAACATGTGAATACAGGTTATCGATCATAATGTATGATGAAGATGGTATTATGTCATTTCGTTATACTGTGACAATTTGTTTTATGTTAGACTGTGGCAAATTTATAGTACCAGTAGTAGCTATGATTTAATCTAGGGTATATTTTACGTAGTCAGAGATGAAATGTCATGTCGCGAAATTTGACATGGACCTCTCCTCGTTGGCCGCGCGGGCTGTACTGAGAAGTATCTAGGAAATCCTACCTATATATATTTTTGAAAATTTTATTTTTTTATAAAAACTACGGCAACTAAGAAAAGTGCAATAACATAGGGTTTTTACGTATTTATTTAGGTATACGGGAACAAAACTTTCATTGCAATGGCTCTAACAGCAACGGAAAAAAACCATTTCAAATCCAAAAAAAATTGAGAGTTTTTGGCAAACTTTGCGTTCAATTTTATCGAACCCAGTGAGTTTAAGAGAATTTCTAGCCGAAACATAATTTTTTTACACCATTTAATTGTTATATTTTACAAAAAAATTAAATGGATTCGTCCATACAACGAAAAAAAATGCTACTTTACATTTTCGGTTTCACCTCATGTAGGCCCTTAAAGTAAAAGATTTTTGAAAAAAAATATACACAGTTATTGTTTTCTACTATATCAAGGGCAAGACACTTTTCACGACTTTTCCCTAACTCTTGTGGCTTCGGACTTGGCCATCACCGCCTTCTCACAAAACCACCGTGTAGATTTTATCCATGTGCTGTAAGTGCCACAACAGAAACGATACCAGTGTGTTTACGTCTACACGTGTAGCCAGGGCGGGTCAAATAATGTTACACGCACCTACCGATGGCAAACAACCAGACAAATAAAGCCACGCGCGCGCGTTTCGCGTTAATTGTATGTTGTAACATGATGTTCATAAAAGGTTGTCCATTTATGAAAAAACTCGACACTGAATAGGGGTGCGTCAAATTACAAATTGCTTCAAATTACAGCGCTGGTTTTACGGTTCCGATTTATTCGGAACAAATAAAATAAAATATGTATATACAGGGTTATTCATTATTAGCTGCAAATACTCAGGAATTAGGGTCAACAAATAAAATAAAAAATATTTATGAAATGATTTTTTTTTTATTTTGATTTAAGTTTTTGTATCAAAATTTTATTTTTATTAATTTCTTTACGGCTATTGCATAATGATTGCCATGTAGAACAGGACAATGACCCACCCAGGGGGTGACTGAACGCAGAGTGTCGCTAACGGCGCGCGGGCGCGGATCAAAGGTCAAAATAGGTCAGGCGCCAATGATTCCTTTATCGATTTTCTCGGGATTTTCATAACAAAACTTAAAAAAAATCATTTCATAAATATTTTTTATTTTATTTGTTGAACCTAATTCCTGAGTATTTGCAGCTAATAATGAATAACCCTGTATAGGTGTACCACAAGGATCATTATTCAGGTGCGTACGTCAGGATACGTCATAGAGCTAGAAGAGTCTAGGTGTCATTTCCACTAAGTCTAGAAGAACAGGCAACAAACTACGGCTTGGTCCCAACCGTTTTATTTGTAAGATCCTTTTATAAATCAAAAATAAAAAATAGCAATGCGTGATGTCATTCTAATTTAGTTCGTTTTATATACAAAGCTATTATAAATTACTTATAGAAGCATTTACATTATGAGAACTTTATAATTGAGGCTATACGAAACTCAACAATCTATTATACATAACCAATCCATGTATATTCACACTAATTACCTAATTATTTTCTAGTATAATGAGCAATTCAGTTAATAACTAAGCATTATGCTATAAAATCAGCAATTTCTCATTAAAATAGCGCCCTCATGAATAAAATGACAATGAAGTAGCCTATATGTAGCCTAATATGCAATACTAAGTTGCGTTAGTCTTCAAAAGGCCAGCTATATCTGATCATTAGACTTGATCATTGATGAAGTAAAGTTGACTGATCTCTCAGATGAGTTGGTAGTAGTTCTGCCTTCTGCGCCGTAGGTCGTGGGTTCGATACCACCGGGAAAAAATATTTGTGTGGTAAACACAGATGTTTGATTTTCTCATAGTCCCAAAGTACAAACTAATTTGAGGCTAGATAGGTTGTGTCCACTATATTTATTTATTTTGATTGTGATTCAAGTCTTCTTTTTATACCACCTGACTACTCTAACTCCCTTATATACCTTCGAATAGTCTATTATTTGGTACTTAATACTGCGAGATGTGCGGGGATGCGTGAGGAACAAACTCGGTAAAGCTATTTCTGTTTTTTTTTTCACATTTTTTTTATGATTTTATGCCTGGGTTTTTTTCCCGCTCCAGGGCAAAGGCCATTTTTTCACAAGTCTTACGAAAATTGGACGACATACATAAGTACTTAATCGTGTATGGCCACCATTATAACGAAAACACGCTCGCACACAACTTTGCTTGCATGAAATTTTGCTGCAATAAAAAAAAGCAAAATTTATATCTTCATTAGTAAATACTGGGTCACTGAATCATTTGTAACGAGGAAATGTATAAAGGAAGTATAAGTTTTATATTTTTCATTTAGTCGTAACTTCGCTCACAAAGGAAAATTCATACTCGCGCTGGAGTTACCAGAGACCAAAGATTAACACGCTTGCCCAGTTTATGTAGCTGCATACCAAACTACGCATTAATGCATATTAGTTCGTTTTTATTGTTAGAGCGCTGGTGGCCTAGTGGTAGCGGCTCCACCTTCCAATCCTAAGGTCGTGGGTCCAAATTCAGTCGTGTACCAATGAGTTTTTCTGCCCAAAAATTTATGTACACTATGCCAGCGCTCTCAAACCGCATGTAGTAGGACCTAAACAGTTCGAAAATATGTGTGCACGAAAAGAGCCTCGTCGAGGCGCTTTAAAATCCTTTCACCACACTTAATTCTTAAGAATCAGTGACACGATTAAAAAAAGATTGTAAGGGTGCGTATCCACTGATGCGGGGCAAAGCGAGACTCCTCATCATCGTGTCAATGCCTTTATTCTCACGACTAATCGCAGATTATTTGAAATACTTAATTTAAATCTGATTGGTATTTTCAGCTTTAGACCGCACCGCGACGCGTCAGTAGAAAATCTCCCCAAAACTAGTAAAACGATCCTGTTAGAAAGGTTCTCGACCCTTAGTTTCTTTAATACCACCGCAGGGGCTTGTAGTATGAAGGCAGAACTATGTATTAGGCTCTTGGTCGTTTATTATGATGACAACAATAATACGCATATGTCATACGCAGGCATGTCGTTCGACTAAGGTGTGGCTGGTCTCTCCTGTAGGTTCATCCAACTCCAGTATTCTATTTTACCAAGTCTCAATTCCTTTTTTTTTTAATAGAACAATTCATAGTATTTTATAAGGGCATGCTATTTCGAAGCGATGTTCTGAAGCTGTATGTGAGAGACCTATGATTCGCAAACCAAAAACAAACTCTCTTTAAATTAAACACCCATAAAATTCCACAAACTTGTTTACACAAAACGTAAATTCTTCCATTATAATTGCTCACGTGATAAGCCAGCATAATTGGAAATTTTCGTACAATTACTTTGAAATTGAAAACGACGTGCCCACAAATTGAAACGAGCAACGAGAAGCGGTAAAGGACCTCTATATTGAATCTGAGACTATATAACGTCTCGTCTAAGGGTTGACGTTTTCAGCAACAGACTTTTGTAGTCTCCGCGGAGATGAAAAATTGTGGCTTGCCAAAACAAGTACTTAGTTGACAGTTTATTAAATAACTTGGTTACTTGGTACTAAGTTAGAGAAGACGTATGTAGGTACAAATTCTTATTCAAAATTATATTTAAAATTTGTAATACGTTATTTAAATGCTACTGCTTTTTGCTATGTAATGAAATACCATTTCCACATTCTCCGTCAAACTCCAAAGGTCGGGCAAGAACCGTACCGTAGTTAGGAAGTTCAAAAACCTACTCTATAAAACGGATACACGAAGCTTTGTATTGACATTTTGAGTTACACTGCGCCACCAAGCCCAAACAGACAAAAATTGCAAACGGTTTGTTTCCTACCGATTTTTTTTATTATGGTACGAAACAGGAATATAAATATTATTTAAATTGTGATTGATTACTGTTATGGCCTGCGCACATCTAGGCGATGGCGATGGATCAGCTGAAACGATATTTGACAGCGTTTCAGCTCAGCTGATCTCCATCGCCTATGTCAGGCCTTTAGGACCCAAATGGCCATTAGCTCGTGGGACGAAATAGGAATAACTTGTGGCTATGTTGTGTTACTCAAAATGTCAATACGTTTTGGTTATGATTTTGCAAAGTAGATGGCCCTGGGTATAATGGCACCAATGACACAGGGTCACGAGTTCGCAGCCCGTTTGTACGGGCATCAACCCCGTAATATGGCAATATGTATCAAATGGACCATTTTCACAGAAATCGTCGCGACAATCGACACGTGTTCCAAGTTCCAATAATGAAACCGGTTCCTGTAGCGAGAATGGGAGTAAAACCCAATAGAAATGATAAGAAGCATTACATCGTACGATTTTTTTTGTGGGGGTTTCTTTAATCTGGTCGGTCTGCAAATAGCTTATATATTTTTAAACGCTTTCAAATAAAAACGGAGGAGGGTCTCTATTTGGTTGTATTTTTGTAATGTTTGTTCTAGCTTATCTTCGACATTTAAGAGGCAATTTGGAAAAAAAAAATATTTGTAAAGTAATATTTTCAGATTGGTCCCATAGAAATTTCATTAAAATCGGTTTAATAATAATAATTTGTCCATGTAGTCAATTTCTAAATTTGTTTAAACTTATTTTATGTACAATTAATTATAACTTGTATTCATTACAAGTTTCTTTGTGTAAATAAAGGTCCTAAGTCCTAAGTCATCATCCCAAAAAGCAATGTTTCAACTTTTAAGTAAAGTTTACAAAAGTAATAGCGTAATTTTCAAAGTCATCTTGTTAAATTTTCACGGCTACACCACTGAACTGAACGAGGTAAAATGTACAGGCGTAGACGGACATAGGGTACTTTTCATCCTTAAAAGAGGAGTTTCAATGATTTGTTTGTAATTAAATTATCAAATAAAGTAATATCCGGTCGCATGCCTGACGCACTGTGGGCCAAAATTTCCACATTGTGGAGCCCTGAGCTGAGACAGTTAGGCAGCGTCGCGGTAAACCACGTAGGCGATGGCGGGACGAGAAGGACTGGCGATGGCGACTGGTGGCACAAGATCGTGGAGAGTGGAGGGATAAGAGGGGCGGAGGCTTTTGCCTAACAATAGGATCATTGGGGCTAATAGAAATAAAGTAATTTCACTTGTGAAGTAATTGAAACTAAAGTGAGTATACCTACTCCAACTTATAATTAGTCTAGACTGGAATCCTTGGGAATCCTGATGAATTATACTTATTGAATCGAAAAACGTAATATCTTTTTACAATTGATTTCGATTATAAAACCTTTTGATACTGAATACTGATTTCGGTAATTATTAATTTCATAATTTTACAAATTGGTTCGTCAAAAGCTGGTTGTTTTCAAACTTATTTACGTACCTATAATTTCTGTAAATAATCGAAGTCGCCGTTTCATTTATGCTTCAAAAATTAACATTAGATTTTAACTTAATTGGTATTGAACATTTTGAATCCAAATTTATAACATAAATAGGCAAGTTAATTTAAATTACATTATAAGGTCAACAGTAATTCGGTCAAATATTTTAGTATTTAAGGGCATTTGACACAACAAAGACAAAAATAAGGCGAGCCCATAAATTACTGGTGTGGGACCATTATGAATCAGAGTATTCTTATATTAATAACATATAAGGGTTCATGGTATACCTACATTATTTTCTTTTCCGTTTTCTCATAAAAAAACAACCAAACAATTCTAAATAACATTCTGAATAAACATCTTGTTTATTTCATTTGCTGTCGTTACTAGATCTCCAAACACCGTATATGATGTCGATAAACATCATACGGTCGAATAACACTAATAACGTTCGTTCTCCGTATTTCCCAAAGGAGCAGCTAGTTATTTTCCAATCTATTCTAATAATATAAAGAGGAAAGATTTTACTGTTTGTTTGTATGAATAGGCTCCGAAACTTCATGAAAGATTTGTAAAATGTATGTAAATGTTGTTCACTGTTGGGAAGCAACATTATCCCCGGGTATATTAGACTAAAAACAATAGGGTTCCTTATTAAGACTTCAATAACGTAATGTAAACCAAGGTGTAAAAAGCAGCCAAGTGCGAGTCGGACTCGCCCATGAAGGGTTCCGTAGCACGACGAACTACAAAAACCTTTAATTATGTTACTTGATGTAACATAATAAGGTTCTTGTAGTTCGTCGAAAGGTAAATTGCGGTTTACGGTTTATGACGTATAAAAAAAAAACTACTGACTAGATTTCGTTCAAACCAAAAATCGTTGGAAGTTTGCATAGTAATGTACAACATATATTTTTTTTAGTTTTATCATTCTCTTACTTTAGAAGTTAGAGGGGGGGGGACCAACTTTTTTCCACTTTGGAAGTGTCTCTCGCGCAAACTATTCAGTTTAGAAAAAAACGATATTAGAAACCTCTACATCATTTTTGAAGACCTATTCATAGATACCCCACACGTATGGGTTCGATGAAAAAAAAATTTTTGAGTTTCAGTTTCAAGTATGGGGACCCCCGAAATTTATAGTTTTTTTTTTATTTTTATGTAAAAAACTTAATGCGGTTCACAGAATACATCTACTCGCCAAGTTTCATCAGTCTAGCTCTTACGGTTTCGGAGAAAAATGGCTGTGACATACGGACGGACGGACAGACAGACAGACAGACAGACAGACAGACATGACGAATCTATAAGGGTTCCGTTTTTGCCATTTGGCTACGGAACCCTAAAAACTAGCCGTAAAATGTATTTCATTGCGTGCGCTGCGAAAACTAATTGATGATAGAACAAAAAATATTCTACAATTTTCCGTGGCCGGCTATGCCCTGGCATAAATAAGACCCGACTTCGCATGGGTGAAAGAATTCAAAAGCAGTAACATTACTTTTCACACGCTTTATTTGATTCACTTCATCATCATCATCATCATCAGCCTGAAGAAGTCCACTGCTGGACATAGGCCTCCCCTACACATTTCCAGGAAGAACGATTCTGAGCCCTTTCCATCCATCGACTTCCCGCGATCTTAACAATGATTCACTTGTATGTTTGTAACCGACTCTTTAGGGTGCGAGTTTGACCCACTTTAAACGGCCAGATTTCATTCAAACTTTGTAGATTTATCGAGGACCGATGATAATATGTACACTTATTTTATAAGATTATTTTTCTAAATTACACTCGTCGCTACTAATTACGTGCGAAGCCGGGACGGTCCATTAGTACAGTACAAACAAAAAACAAATGGAAAGAGACTGAGAAAAAAATATGAGACAACGATACCAGTAAATGATTATTACGATTCATTATTTGCATGAAAGGACCCTCTTTGAATTAAACTTAAAATCCTTTCAACACACTGGTTCAAAAGAACAAGTGACACGATAAGAAGAAAACGAGTGAAGGCACGAAATGAGCCTTTTTGGGAAATCTCACTTTTAGAATATTTTCACCATACTGTTAAAAGAGAATTAGAGTTACACCACCAGAAGAATACTGTAGTACTATAACTGACCTACTAGATCTATAATAATAATCAGTTCAACTCTTTGATTATTATTTGAATACATTTACCGAACTCACTTTTATTTACATAGGTATTTATTTTTCTAAATCCAGCGCGTGCATAGCATCTGTCGGGTTATTTACCGTTTAGCAAAAGCATTTAGCAAATATTTGCAGTAATACACTCGAAAAGTTTATAATTTAAGTGCAAAGAACTCTCAGCTACTAAGGAGACAGATGAACAATAAACAGAGAGAACGATCAGTAGGCCACAAGCTCTGTCTGGCTCTGGTTTACATTCATTGTGAGTCAGTGTTTTCGCTTTTTGTACAATAATATAAATTTTTCAATTGATTATTACAGTTTTATTTTTAACTTTTTAGTTCAATTAGTTATAAAAGCGTTTTTTTTAGTTTTTTAAACTATAATTTATTTCAGTTATTAATTTCTAAAGCTCAAGAATCGTATCATGATCCTAAAGGAAGAATAATATTTCAACTGCTCATTAAAAGAGTGACCTAGAAAAAACAAGTAATGAGAAAACCGTACAAAAATACAGACTAACTTCTAGGATATTAAAATCTACCCAAGTTTTAATTAAAATCTAAGCCCGTCTTCTAATAAGGTTACTTTAAAACTAAGCCTGTGCCTGATACCTTATTGACTTGATTATTTTTTGATTATTTTAAATGGCCTCTCAGCTTAGTTGGTAGTAGCTCTGCCTTCTGCGCCGTAGGTCGTGGGTTCGATCCCCATCGAGAATTTGTAAGATATACAAGGTGCAGTTTTGAACCTGCAAAACATTTCAGGAGGTTGTTAGGAGACTCGTAAATAATCATATAACAATACGATACCAAGTCAATAATCAATAATACTTTTTATTTTCGATTTTTCAATTTTATTGATTTTCAGAATAACCCTCTTCAAAAAAACAGAATCACCCATTGCGATGTATCGCGTGTCATGTCACTGTGTGCGTGAATGCGATGACCAGTGACGTCAAATAATTTTACCTTAGATGTAGTTCGAATTTTTAACTGTATGCAGCTCACTGCATGGAGTGCCAGTGAATCTCGCAGGGCGACTGCGTATCAGACCTCAACAAACCAGTTACTTGATAACACGATACCCATTTGTTATTTGCTAATTGTCCGACCGTACGGCAGGGCTGTAAGGTCGTTGACCCGTACCGACCCGTGTGGTACCTAACGACTGTCCGAGAGCTACAAATCAGTTCGAACCAAAGGCTTTAATTAAGTGCTTACCGAAACACGGGATTTCAATGATGACGTTGCCGATTGGGGAATAACTCCGCGAACATTTCGATGGCTCGAGATACATTGTCTCCACTGATGGCATACCTACAAGCGGACCATCTCCACCAACTCTACATTGGAGTATTGGTCCGTCATCTTTACAATTAGGTAGTAGGTACCTATCCCGACCGTTAATCGAAGGCGCACTTGAGGGGCGGAATTTGCAAGCGTATGCACATACCGGCGTCATCAAATACACTAATAAATTGACCCGATCGATGCGTTTGCGATGGCCGCGGGGGCGTGGCGGGGTGGCGGGGGGGAGGGAGCGGCCGGTGGTTGGTGCTTTGGTTTGGATTTATGAAAGAAATGTCGGTTGCGTTTGTTTGTGTGTGTGAAAGCGCAGTTTAAGGACACGTACAGATTGGTCGCGTTTTAAAAAGGGGAGTTCACACTTACCGATTTACGTTAATAAGAATAAAATGAAAAAAAAATACCTGCCCATTTTATTGTTGATTCGGGTCGAGAATCACTAACATAATTACCTCCTAAAATGTTTTGCAGATCCAAAACTGCACCTTGTATTGTACTCTGAGTATGTATTTACAAAAACGATTTCTGGTTCCCAAAGTACAAGGCTTGCTTAATTTAGGGCTAGATAGTGTTGTGTCCACAATATTTTGTTCTTCTTATTGTGTCACTGATTCTTTCGAACCAAGCGTGGTGAAAGGATTTAAGTGTACCTCAAAGAGGGTCCTTTCGTACACTTTGTCCTGATCTGAGAGAGAAACTATTTCTTTTTTTTCCATTGAGTATATTACACGTTTTATTTGTAGGTATGTTTGTTCTAGGGGTAGGTCACGTGGCCGCAATGCAGTTACACAACCAGCAAACTAGGGTTTCTTGGAGAATTCCCGTTGGATTGCAACAGGCGAGAAGAACCGACGTAATAGCAGCACTTGATATCAACAGTTGGTTCATTCCATATAAATTAATTAATTTATTTTACTGGTTTGTTGTAAATTCTACACAAAACAACGATATATTTAATTTTAATTATTTTCTGAACCGACGATCACTTAAAATGTTACATTGAGTGTGAAAAAAAGGTAAAAGTAAAAGGTACGTAAAAGTAAGCATAGAGTGAAAACACGGAACGACATAACCCTTATTTGTAATTTAAAAAAAACCATTTTACTTGCAATGTATGAGCGGAGATAAATTAGATATTTCTTCGCATCATTTTCACGTAACCAACCAGCCATACAAGGCCAGGCATAAGCTTAGATATTCTGCTTAGTACCTTCTACTTGTTTATTGTTTAAGTAGGTGTGTTCTGCTTTATTCCAAAATTTTAGAACGTAATAACAATAACGGAGAGATTGGTCAGAGATCGCTAAAGACCGAGACTAGTGGAAGGTTTTTGGGGAAACCTTTGTGCGGCAGTGGGACACGATAAATTAATTTTAAAAAATACTGACAATAACGATTTTTTTATATCTAATCTTACCCATCTGCCCGATTCATTGAACGAATTAAATGCTTACCTGAAAACAAAAAAAAGTAATTAGATTTTCATTAACAAATTAATAAAATATGTATTGTATAAAGAAAAAAAACTTTAAATCGCAGCCACAGGGAAGAGGTATGACAAAGAAGAAAAGAAAAGAAAGTCTCTGGGGGAGCAAAGGTCTTCCGGCAGTAAGACAATTTAAGAGTAAGAAAATACTGTAAAAACTATGAAAGAAACCAGCTGCTTGCTTGATATCCTGTGGCCATCATGCCGAAGAAACAGCAAATGGAAACACGATATTGTAATCGAGCTGTGTAAACATGTAGGTATTATATGTTTTGTTTACATGGTACTTTGACGTCATCGATACTGTTTTTCGTTGTTTGCATGTGTTTTTACTTTCCAAGTAATTTGTACTGACGTAATTCCTTAATGATATAATAATGTAGGTGTGATGAGTAAGACTGTAGATGGATCGTCCTTTCTCATGACATACTCGTTTACGCCAGCCTGTTGCTCCAAAATTTTTCTGTCACTGGTGCTACTTTCAGGCTTCCCCGAAAAACTCATAAATACAAAATTGAAATACTTATTATAATATATTTCGTCGAAGCGTTAGGTCTGGGAAAGAGAAGCCCTCCTTAGGGTTGTTGGTAATGAAGGGAACAAAGCTATTGTATAACAAAACACCTTTCAACAAGTTCACCGTAACCTCCATAATATTCAAGGTCGCTAAGCTTTCGTACCGTGAATTGAAATTTTCCAAAGGACTTATAAGGTTTCCGAGAACGGTACAAGTAGATAGGTACTATGTACTACCATCTCTACAATAACAAAAATATGTTATTATATACAGGGTTATTGGTAATTATACAAGAAACCAGTTAAGAGCTCCTTCTGTACATCTTAACAAACAACATTTATTGTTCTACGACTTTCAATAATTCGTTAATTTTTTTTTCCATACAAAACGAAAAATAACAAACTTGTCACTCTAAATAATTATAACTATGCCCCGTGGCGCAGCGCGCGGGAATCTCAATGAAAAGGGCGTGCAGTGCGGGGTCGCGATGCTACTCCGGTCACCGGTCATTACCATGAAACGTCTACGCTGTACAGAGCTAAAAAGTGTTACAAAACCATAAAATATTTTTTTTGGGAAGTGTATTGATTTTTGGCAAAAGTCGTAGAACAATAAATGTTGTTTGTTAAGATGTAAAGAAGGAGCCCTTAACTGGTTTCTTATATAATTACCAATAACCCTGTAGA
This sequence comes from Thera britannica, assembly GCA_939531255.2. Classification (NCBI taxonomy): domain Eukaryota; kingdom Metazoa; phylum Arthropoda; class Insecta; order Lepidoptera; family Geometridae; genus Thera; species Thera britannica. The sequence continues at coordinate 21,876,423 of OW618038.2, forward strand.
AGGCGGCTACAGAATGGTGGTCAAGGGATGCTCAAAGACCTAGAGGCAGACCACCCGCCCGTTGCTCGAACGACATTATTGCGAGTGCTGGGAATGAGTGGATGAGACTCGCGAGTCGCGAGGGACGGGAAAGAATGGCCATAAGAAAGAGGAGGCCTATACTCAGCAGTGGGTGCAAACGGGCTGAGATGATGATAATGACATAGAAAACAAAAAAGCATAATTTTATATCGAGTGTTCTCTATAGGTATCGATTTAGCTATTAATGACCATGCTTGTTATACAGGGTTATTCATTATTAGCTGCAAATACTCAGGAATTAGGTTCAACAAATAAAATAAAAAATATTTATGAAATGATTTTTTTAAGTTTTGTTATGAAAATCCCGAGAAAATCGATAAACTCAAACTCAATTCAAACTCAATAATTTTTTATTCATTACGATGCAAGAATCACTTTGAAACGTCTTATAGCTAGGTGAGTCTAGGTGCCAGTTCCACGCGACCAAGCGTAGAAGAACAGGCAACAAACTACGTCTCGGTTCCTACTGTTTTTTTATATGATCCTTTTACAAATCAAAAATAGTCTAAAATAATAGCAGTGAAGTTCCAGTGTGGTGCCACTTCACTTAGTCAGACGTATGCAATGCAATAATACAAAAGCAAAAGTTTCAAAGACAGCACACGCTACGCTTCAAAGTTATGCTATAGTATCTACACAGCTTATATAAAAATAAGATACGAAATAGTAGGTACAGACATTGCAAATCGACATGTTAGCTTCCTATGGGTAGAGTGACCGGGACATTGGGCCACGCAGTTTTATCATTCATATAGCTATCTAGAGTATAGTACGCTTTCTTTATTAAATTATTCTTAACATAGGCTTTAAACTTCCGAATAGGAAGCTTAGTTGCATTTTCCGGAAGTTTATTATAAAAGCGTACAGTGTTCCCCATAAAAGACCCATTTACCTTCTGCAGGCGAAATTTGGGAATATAAAGTTTATTTTTATTTCTAGTGTTAATATTATGTGAATCACAATTTTTCTGAAAGCTACAGATGTGTTTGTGAGTGTACAATAAGTTTTCATATATATATTGTGAAATTACTGTGAGGATATTAATTTCCTTAAATCGCTCTCTCAATGAGTCTCGAGATTTCATTTTATATATGGCACGTATGGCCCTTTTTTGTAAAACAAATATAGTTTGAATATCAGCTGCTTTCCCCCAGAGAAGGATACCGTAAGACATAACACTATGGAAGTAGCTGAAATAAACTAGCCTAGCTGTAGCTTCATCAGTAAGCCATCTTATAGTCCGAACTGCATATGCAGCCGAACTTAGTCTAGCTGCAAGTGCTTTGATTTGTGGCCCCCACTGCAGTTTTTTGTCAATATTAAGTCCTAAGAAAATAGTAGAATCTACAAGGTTAAGTGACTCTCCATTAAGTATAATATTAGTTGGCCGGAGAGTCACATTTGGTAAGATAAATTTAATACACTTGGTTTTCTTAGCATTCAGTAAAAGATTATTAACGTTAAACCAGTTAAGTATTTGCGACAGAGATGCGTTAACGTCATCGTAATTAGTCTTCAATCTATCGACTTTAAAAATTAATGAGGTATCGTCAGCAAATAGTACTATTTCACATAGTTTTTTAACCAAAAAAGGGAGGTCATTTACGTACACTAGAAACAAGAAAGGACCTAATATCGAACCTTGTGGCACCCCCATGTCAATAATAGACCCAGAAGATCTCTCACCGCCCACATCAACTTTAAGGACTCTATCAGTCAAGTATGATTGTATTAGGTCAATAGAGCGATTTAGAATGCCGTAATGTTTAAGTTTAGATATTAATGTAGCATGATTTACACAGTCAAAAGCTTTGGAAAGATCGCAGAATACCCCAATCGCGTCTTGAGAGTTTTCCCAGGCATCATATATGTGCTTTAAGAGTAGAATACCGGCATCAGTCGTTGATCGACCTTTCGTAAATCCAAACTGGTGGCTATGAAGTATCCCATTTAGGTTAAAATGTGATAACAACTGAGTAAGAATAACTTTCTCAAAGATTTTACTTAGCGTGGGCAATACTGAGATAGGTCTATAGTTAGCAGGGTCACTTGCATTTCCAGATTTGAACAGGGGAATGAGCTTACTAGGTTTCATTAAATCAGGAAAAACACCCTCATCAACACACCTATTAAAAATATACGCTAGGCATGGTGCAATATCAGTTATAATAGCGCTGAGTAATTTTGTAGACATTCCCCATAAATCTTCAGTATTTTTAATGTTTAATGATTTAAATGTCTTCATGATTTTGTCAGCATTAATGTATTTAAAACTAAAGATATTATTACATTTTTTAACACTAGACTCTAACAATGCCATCGCACCAGATGCCGAGGAATTTAAAGATGATGTCACTACTTTAGGGATACTGGAAAAGAAACTATCAAACGCGTTGGCTACTTCAAAATTATTTGTCAAAAGATTATTGTTTACTTTCAAATGAATTTTTTTATTACGGAGTTTTGATTTGCCAGTCTCATTATTGACTATTTTCCAGGTAGCTTTAATTTTATTTGTGGATTTTTCAATTTTTCTTTTGATATGCAATGATTTTGCTGCGTGACAAGCTCTTTTAAATGCTTTAGAGTAGTTTTTAATATGTAAAATAAATGCTGGGTCATTAAGCATTGATTCCCTAGCAGCATATAGCTCATATAATGTATTCCTACTTTTGTAAATACCTGGGGTGGCCCAGTCAGCGAACGCGACACTAATACTAGCTTTACATGTTTTAAGTTTAAAGGTATCCTTATGTTCTTCATTGATTAAATTTGACAAGTTGGTGAAAAGGTCATTCGGGTCAGTCAGACAAGGCATGAGGGACACTTTCAGTTCAATATTGGTTTGAAACTTTTTAATACGGCTCTCTGTGATAGGCCGGTGGGTGAAAATCTCGTGTTTATCTATAATTTTATAAGCAAATCTAGCGCTATGACCGTAGTGATCTGAACTAAAATGCCTAACTACCGATTTACTAACTGGCTCATGACTGCTAAAAATATTGTCAAGACAGGTGGCTGTTGTTAGTGTCACCCTTGTTGGATCTTGAAACAAGCAGTGTAGGTCAAAACATTTAAACAAATTTAACAGCCTCTCAGAAAGAGGGTGAACCGGGATATCTACATTAAAATCTCCACAGATTATTACGGTTTTATTACAGTTAAAGATTTTACGCAGTACATCTTCCATAGTGGATTCATACAAGGTGAAATCCGCGTCTGGGGGACGGTAAACGCTCACAACTATGTGCCGCCCCAGCTCCACACACGACAGCTCAACAGTCCTCTCGATACTGAGATTTGCAATGTCTTTACGCTCCTTGCATTTCAATTGATTGCTTACAATAATTAAAGAACCACCTCGCATAGCGTTCTTTCGTTTAAAAGAGCTTACAATACTATATTTTTCATAAAAAGGGAGTAACTCTAGTTCTACTATCCAGTGTTCTGTAATACACATGATGTCTACACTGAAACAATTCATAAATAGTTCTAATTCTAAAACTTTGCTGGGAAGCCCTTGCATATTTTGGTGTACGACATTTAAAGTGCCTGGACTTCCCATTGTCGAGGACACTAGTTTAAATGTTGGGCAATAGGCCCTAAAGCTTGTTCACCCATATTAGTACTGCTACTAACTGGGGACTTGTCGGTGAACTGTGTTATAGTACTTATAACAGGATCAAAAATATTAAATGCTAACAATTTAGCAATAGTTATTTTACTACGTTTACTTAAGGACATAGTACCTCTAGTCAATTTACAATTACTAATAAAACTATTAGTGTCGAAATACAAAACGTCTCTATGACGACATGTCAAATTGTATAGCATTAAGTTATACTTAAATATACTCTCGTTTTGTTGGGCAGCCAGTGCATTTAAAAATGGAAATGCACATAAAATAATTTTTCCTAGCCCTAATGCCAACTTTCCCATCAAAGTTTCTATCAATTTAATTATTTCTGCATGCTTGACACCACTGCTCTCACCTAATTGAACTATTAGAGTGGTGTCTTTGTCAAGACTACTATCCTTATCAATACAACTTATAAGGTAACTTAATGGAGCATCTGGGAAGCAGTTATTATTTACTACCTGTCCTAATTGGTCACTAAGTAGCAGTCCCATCCCTATTCCTACCCTGTCTGAATATAAAACAGTCTTCCGGGGTTGGCAGCATGTATATGCTGGTTTAGCCGGAGAAACCAGCGGTTGGATTGGAGCTGCTGAGGGCTCAGTGGACACAGCATTTGTCTGTGATGCAGGTGGTGGCATCTGCTCAGCTACCAGTGCTGCCCCGGAGTGCTGTTCCTCAAACATGGAGGTTGCGTCGGTCTGGGAGCTACTATTACGCACCTGTATATATGTGCTGTCATTGTTTACTAGTTCTGACAGATTTTGTTTACATTTTTTATATTTATCTGATATGTCATAAAGTGTTTTTTCTAACTGTAAAATTTTAGCAGACATGGCATCTTGTTCTAATGAATTCTGCCCAAGCAATTTATAGCAGGAATTTAGTTCCTCATTTAACTTACATTTATCTTTGCACAGCCTTGCTTGAACAAACACATTTTTATGTTTTTTAAGTTTCTTCTCAGATTTTTTTAAAAAGCTACTAAGTTTTACATATTTTTTTATTCTGTTACTCCCTTTTATCAATGGAGTTACTCCTTGGCACTTAGGTGTAATAAAGTTAACTAGAGAGAAGTCTGGGTCACCGTTGACCAGCTCAGTCTGTATGTCCAGGCTACTATAATCTTCTGATATTGACGCATGAGCTGATTCATAATGCTTATACTTTAATCTACACTCGTACAACTCCTGCTTTAAGTCCTGGATTTTCTGCATTGCCAGTTCATACACATCCTGACATTGGTGCACACTGTCAAGTTTTGATCGCAGGGATTCCATTTCCCCACAAACATCTTCATACTTGGTGGAGAGCTCGGCCAGTTGCTTCTTGAGGGTTTGGTTTTGCCTCAGAATCGCCATCATTTCAGCCTCACTCTCATCTCGCTCTTGTAGTAGCTGCTCTTGAATCCTTTTTGATTCCTTGAGTTCCGTGGTGACCACATTCAGTTTAGCCTCAAAGTCACGCCTCACGGCTTTCCGGGTCATAGTCATGTTGAGTATAGTCTGAAACACAAGTTAGCAAGTGAGTAAAGGGTCTAGAAAAGTAAGTATAGTAAATTAGGTATAATCACTTATCTAAATAAGTGATTATAATGGGTAGAAAATTAAAAATGAAAGTAAAGTTAAATTTATACAAGGGTTGGGGTGGGAGAAAGATATTAGAATAAGATTGAAAAGAAATTAAAGAAAGTTACACTTGCTGACCATACATATACAATATGTAAGCATGCACCAATATTTTAAAGTAATATAATACAAGTACTTAGATATTTTCAAAATAATCTAAGTTCCTTGCACCTCAAAAAGTTTGGTATTGGGCCTGAGCGACCAATGATAAGTGATAAATAAAACCAAATAAAGCACTTATTAGCTAGAGGCTAGGTTTGCTACTTATTCTGAAAAATAAATAAATATAATTGTTAGTTATAATTGTGTAATTGTAAGTATTTGGTAGTGTTTATTTGTGTGAGGCAGATGTGTAGTCTTCAATTCTAGCTTCCACTTTTTTGTCAAGCTATATGAGACTAACGTTACCAGTGAAGTGATATTTGACGTGACTCATCGACGATAACCGTTAGATGAGCGTGAATAATGTGAATGTTATGTTCTTATGTTGTGTTTTAGGTTAGTTCAAGTAAACACAATACTCCCCAGGTTTATCGGCAGCAATAAATAACAGTAGTTATAGTCCACAGGTCCACAAACACAGGTCAGATACCGGCAATCAGTCTATTTATTGAATTCTAGTCGCCATTCGTGGTCAAAAAGTTCGATACTTAGAAACACTTTTACTACTTTCCACAGTTATACCAGAGTCCACAAACACTTGTACAGTCTATTTATAACATCTACTAATGATTACACAGGTTATATTATTTTATTAATACGATAAAATTAGATAAAAACTAAATGTAAATACGAGCAGCTGTTTTTACGTCAAACTGCCAGTGTTGCCACACGGCCCAGTCGTAGGCTAGTCGTATACATAAAGGAATCATTGGCGCCTGACCTATTTTGACCTTTGATCCGCGCCGGCGCGCCGTGAGTGACACTCTGCGTTCAGTCACCGCCTGGGTGGGTCATCGTCCTGTTCTCCATGGCAATCATTATGCAATAGCCGTAAAGAAATTAATAAAAAAAAAAATTTGATACAAAAACTTGAAAAATTTTTTGATCAAATTTAAAAAAAATAATTTCATAAATATTTTTTATTCTATTTGTTGATCCTAATTCCTGAGTATTTGCAGCTAATAATGAATAACCCTGTATATAGGCGATTACAATCTGTATGGGTCCTAGTTAAAAGGCCGTTACTTTGTACTCGCGTTGCCACCTTCATAAAACTTATAACAACCACCAATATTAAGCTTAAACACTTGAAAAACCGAGAAACTTAAAAAAGCTTAGTCTCAAATATTTAATAGAAGCAATGGTTTAATTAAGCCTTGCGCAGATCTAAGCGTCCTGCGGTGGTGATCAGTGAAACGCTGTCAAAACTGATATTCCCGATTTTTTTTGGGATAAAAAGTATCCCATGTCCGTCTCTTTGTTCTAAGTTCATATTTGTCAGCGTTTCACTGATCGCCACCGCAGAACGCTTAGATGTGCACAAAGCGTTAATGTATAAAATAACTCGTGCGAATCCGAGGCGGGTCAACTAATAGTGAAACAATAAGTGACAAATTAGTAATTTATAAACTAAGCACATAAAGCTCCGGTTGAAATTGTTTTCTATTTAGTTTGAATGTACTTATCCTGTAATAATTCTGTCCCTAAACTTTTGCTGTCACACCAGAATTACTAACAGTTAATGTGATTAATAATAAATGTTGTATATACTTTAGTTTGTTGAGAAATAGATAGATAGATAACACTTTATTGTACACTACAAGAATAGGTACACATAGCGAAAAACGAAAACTATAGCGAAGCACAATGAGCGGTCTTATCGCTATGAGCGATCACTTCCAGACAACCTTTGAATGGACAGAAATAAAGTTTGTTGTGGCACAACAGGTTTTCGTTCTCCACTCTCCTCCATTAGCCATCATTTCAGCAGTCACTCCTTTCTTACCAATATCCTTATAACAATCCATCCATCTTTTTGGCCTACCTCTACTTCTATACCCATCCACTTTCATATCTGATATTATTAGTGCTAAAACGCTTTTTGAATAAGAAAACTAACATAATAATGAATCAATATCGAATGAACTTAACAGATCAGCAACGTTTAAAACAAACAAGCCTTAGGCTAGACATTCTCACAAATTCTAACGAATTCAAAACAATAATATTAAATTCAGTATCAAACGTAAGCACAGACGACTAATACGTAAGTTTCATCTAAATACATAAAAACCTCTTTACTGACTGTCTATCAATGCACAACCTAAAAAGAAGTACCTTCAAGGAGTAAGACATCCTCTTATTGCCTTGAAATAAATTACGGAAACCCAACAAAGGAGTTATAAGTTTTTATTCAAAATCCTGATGGAATAAGCAGATTAGGTCACGCAAGACAGGAAGTGCATACGATGCACTCCCCCATCAATCAACTTGAGGCACACAGATCAAAATTGCACTAGGTCCTAAATTAATATAGTTTGAATAAAAACTGCTCGATGCGAATAAAGTCGCGCGAGGTACACTTGTTGTGAACAAAATTCATTTGACATATAAAATAATGAGCACAGGCAACTCTAACATGACTTAAATTACATGAGATATTTAAATATGTGCCTCCAACTTGTGAATAAATAAAAGACATGAAAGTAATCCCTACTTATTAATATTAAAAATGCGAAAGTAACTCTGACTGTCTGACTATCTGTCGCGCTTTCAGGCCAAAACTACTGAACCGATTTAAATGAAATTTGGAACACAGTACACAGAAAGGACATAGAAGTATGCGACAAAAAACAAAATATTAGAAATTGAAAATGCTACCCAAAGACTTCCACGCGGACAAAGTCGCGGCCGCAGCTAGTATCATATATACATATATAAACACGGACAAGTGAGAATAGAAACTGCGACCGGAACCTTATAAAAAATATTCTTATGGCTTACATACTTTAAAATTATAAATACGGTAATAAAGTCGGCCGGGCTAATTACTTAAATAAGTTACGTTGTCTTTTATTATATAATTTTATTAGCAGTATAAATATTTTTTCCTTGTAATAACGCGGCTAGATTATTACGTAGCTAATAAACTTTTCTTTGCATAAACAGCCATACTTATAAACGCAATTTAAATTTAATCAATGCTAAGATTTACCCAGTGATAAGAGATGGCAATAGTTTAAGCACTGTTTATCTTTTGACATATTTTTATAAGTAAGGCCATAAGTTTTTTTGTTCCTTGGGTGAAATGTAACGCAAAAAATTATTTTTATTTTAAAGATAACCAACAAGCCCCAACCTAAGCAGAGCTTGTACTATGAGAACCATATAGCTGATATACATTTTTTTTGGAAATATACATACTTAGAATACATAACACCCAGACAGAAAACGAAGATATACAAGGTGCAGTTTTGGATCTGCAAAACATTTTAGGAGGTAATTATGTTAGTGATTCTCGACCCGAATCAACAATAAAATGGGCAGGTATTTTTTTTTCATTTTATTCTTATTTACGTAAATCGGTAAGTGTGAACTCCCCTTTTTAAAACGCGACCAATCTGTACGTGTCCTTAAACTGCGCTGTCACACACACAAACAAACGCAACCGACATTTCTTTCATAAATCCAAACCAAAGCACCAATCACCGGCCGCTCCCTCCCCCCCGCCACCCCGCCACGCCCCCGCGGCCATCGCAAACGCATCGATCGGGTCAATTTATTAGTGTATTTGATGACGCCGGTATGTGCATACGCTTGCAAATTCCGCCCCTCAAGTGCGCCTTCGATTAACGGTCGGGATAGGTACCTACTACCTAATTGTAAAGATGACGGACCAATACTCCAATGTAGAGTTGGTGGAGATGGTCCGCTTGTAGGTATGCCATCAGTGGAGACAATGTATCTCGAGCCATCGAAATGTTCGCGGAGTTATTCCCCAATCGGCAACGTCATCATTGAAATCCCGTGTTTCGGTAAGCACTTAATTAAAGCCTTTGGTTCGAACTGATTTGTAGCTCTCGGACAGTCGTTAGGTACCACACGGGTCGCTACGGGTCAACGACCTTACAGCCCTGCCGTACGGTCGTTGCTTCCGGGTAGTCAAAAGCCAGAAAGTCAGACAATTAGCAAATAACAAATGGGTATCGTGTTATCAAGTAACTGGTTTGTTGAGGTCTGATACGCAGTCGCCCTACGTGATTCACTGGCACTCCATGCAGTGAGCTGCATACAGTTAAAAATTCGAACTACATCTAAGGTAAAATTATTTGCTATAAGTTGCTGTAGCTACAACAACCTGTACAGATCGCGGCACGTTGGTTGAACCTTCGATGCGCAGTAACAGATTTTCGAGTCTAAATCGAAATGCGGTATGACGAGAATCGCGGGGGCTCCCCGTAACCATAGCAACGACCTTCATTTTAGTTTAACGTATGTGCCGCGTTCGTTTCATAGAAATGTGGACGGAGACTCGTACAGGCTGACGTCACTGGTCATCGCATTCACGCACACAGTGACATGACACGCGATACATCGCAATGGGTGATTCTGTTTTTTTGAAGAGGGTTATTCTGAAAATCAATAAAATTGAAAAATCGAAAAGAAAAAGTATTATTGATTATTGACTTGGTATCGTATTGTTATATGATTATTTACGAGTCTCATAACAACCTCCTGAAATGTTTTGCAGGTTCAAAACTGCACCTTGTAGACTCCAATAACACCTTGTTATCATTACGTTGCTCACCCTGAAACTTTTTATTTTATTTGAAGCTATTCATGTCCAGTGAAGTGTATCAATTTTGCATAGAGCAATAAATTCGAATGAATTTTCTGACATTACCTTGCCCGTTCGATGCAAAACCCTGCGTCCGTCACCTTTAGGCGTGCCGATAGGCGTAAAATATAATTTTCATCCCACCATCTCGGAAAGTGTATTTTTACTGTTCAATATCTGAGTGGAAAACCCGTTTTTATCCGCTAGAGGATAAAGTAAATTTGAATTTAGAATATCGTGTTCACTAAGTTTGTGAATACACAACCTATGTACTTCTACCTCCATGGTGCTGAATATATCATACAACCTTTTTTAATTTGGTAAAAACTCGCACTCTTAACCTGCTTGGTGTATTTGTGAATTCAAAACATCATTTAACCTATTTACTTCTACCTGCATGGTGCCGAATTTATCATGCAACATTTTTAAATTTGTTAAAAACTCATACTCGGAACCTTCTTGGTGTGTTTTAGTCGCGCCATGTTCTTTTTTGCATTTGGTCATTTCCTCGCTGAGGTGGGATGAAAAGTTACGTGTTGCACTCGAGTGCAAAGATTTTTCACCTTGTGCTCTTTTGATTCCTTCGCCAACGCTTAGGATTCTAACTTTTAAACCACTCGCTCCGCTCGTGGTTAAATATTAGAATCCTGCGCTTGCTCGGTCATCAAAATTGAGCACGCGGTTAAAAAGCAGCTTTGCACTCTTGTATAACAAATAACTATTTCTGACTTAAAAGACATTCGTGCATATGCCATACGATGCAAAACCCTGCGTCCATCAACTTAAAGCATACACCGTAGGCGTAGATAGTCTCATTTTGCCTGTAATTTAACCCCACTCCCACACGCATCGTCTATCAAACCCGAACACAGCAACGTTGCTTAGCGGGATAAATAGGATATTACTGGGTAAAGTTGTGTGTTAGAAACTCTGCTATAGAAACAAGTTAATCTATTTTTCATAGAGACTGGTGCATACAATATGTAAATGAAAACCTGTGCTACAGAATACCAGGGCCCTTACTCCGCTGACTTATATTATGGAATGGTGCAGTCGTTTTTACCTGTACGATACCCAAGTTCAAAAAATAATAATTGAGTACAAATTATTTTGAATAGAACGCCAGAATTAACCACTACTTACTAGTGTTTTCTACACTTAATCTATACCTCTATACTTAATATTATACAGCTGAAGAGTTTGTTTGGTTGAACGCGCTAATTTCGGGAACTGCTGGTTCGAATTGAAAAAATATTTTTGTGTTGGATAGCCCATTTATTGAGGAAGGCTATAGGCTATATAACATCACGCTACGACTAATAGGAACAGAAGCATAAATCTATTTCTATCCTTTTCTATCACTAAGGACTTTTGTAAAAAAACAATTTTGATAAGAATAGAATGCTCCTGAACGTTCGGGAATGTTCTTCAACATAATATAGGTATACCTGGGTAACGCCGGGACTTGCGGCTAGTTTACAAATAAAATAAAATTAAAAATATCAGGCAACGCTACTGATTTGCCGTACGGTAAGTGAACATGTGCACAATCATAAAACAAAAACTTGGCATACCGAGTGTACCGACATTTCCGCTGCAATTGGCACACGGATGCGTACGCTAAAATTATAACAACAATCACTGTTATGCAGACTTATCGCTTCCTTACTTCTTTGCAGATCTTTGATTAAATAAAAGTATTTTTAGGTGATCACGTCAGCCAGACTTTTTCTCTGAGCGATTCTATTTTGTGTTCTTGACTCGTGTCTCTTTCTTAGTGGGGCAGGTCTATAACAATGTTACACAAAATCTAGGTTCGAAATACTACTTTGTTTAAAAGCAAGTAAGTCAGCGGTTCGTACATAACTTCGTACACGCTCTTCTGCAGAACTCCAGACCGGAAAGGTCTCAATAATCGATAGCGGTAAATTTATTTTTTGTGATTTTTATGAATTTCGTTTTGAATGAGAAAATATGGAAATAGTCTAAGATCCCTAGAAGAAGGACCTTCACCGAGCTGGTTATTTAATGAAACGTATTTTATATATAATTAAACATGCCAATAAGTATATTCTATATGGGTTGCCTATCAAATTTCAGTCCAGGATAATTATGATTAATTAATAATTAAAAAAAAAAAAAAAACTTTCCACTGGTTTGTTTATTAAACAAATTCTATACCAATCGAAAGTATAGACCCCAGTATTTTTATTCAATAAACATACCGGTGCAAAATGCTAGTATCGATTTTCCTGTTTATACCTGGCTACCCGAGAGTTGTGACCGGAAAAAAATAGGCAACCTAACGTTTGCATATTCTATGTGGTCTATACTTTCGATTGGTATAGAATTTGTCTAGTAAACAAACCGGTGGAAAGTTAAAAATACATTTTTTTTTTTTAATTAATAATTAATCATATCCTGGACTGAAATTTGATAGGCAACCCATATAGAATATATTTATTGGCATGTTTAATTAAATATAAAATACGTTTCATTAAATAACCAGCTCGGTGAAGGTCCTTCTTCTAGGGATCCTATACTAAAAGTAGCATCAGCTGTTTGTCATCTTGAGTTAGTCGTAAAATTCCCTCGAGTAAGGGCTTTTTTGTATAACCATTATTTTAATTCTGAACCCAGCGAATTGCTGGTCGAGAGGTTGATCTATTTATACCATCGGAGAACTTTATCGATTGCGGGATTTTAGAAGCACTTGTGAAGCGCAGGTTACTAATTTATCACTTAAAATAAACTTCAGAGTAATCCAATCGACCACGAACCGTAAAAGCGTAGGAAGCTTTCCCACCCGATGGAGCGAATACATTGTAAAGATCGCAAGAAATAAGCGGGTAAAGAAGGTTGAAAAATATTCTTCATGGAAATGTATGAAAGAAGTTCCACAATCTTTTCTTATCAAAAATCTGTCACAAAGGGTCCTAGCAATAAAAGAAACTCATAAGGAAAGATCAAGAATATAAATCAAACAAAACTACGGTTTAATTTATTAATGGCTCATCAAACATTAAGACCATCCATATTAATTAACAAACTATAGCCGATAGTTAGCGGCCACATCGTTCATAAATAAATAAGTAACTTAATCGAAATTGTATTATTAATATATGTGAACTATCGATGATAATATGATGGTTTAGACTGGCACAGGATCGAGGTAGATGGCACAAACTAAGGGAGGCCTATACCCAGCAATGGGTGAAGTCGGGCTGTGGATGATGATGATGATGATGATCGATGATAATACTGACTTCACAACTCAGTTGGTAGTAGCTCTGCCTTCTGCGCTGGAGGGCGTGGGTTCGATCCCCACTGATAACAAATATTTGTGCGGTGAATGTTTGTTCTCTGTCTGGGTGTTGTATTGTATTCTATGTATGTATTTACAAAAAAAAAGTATTTAAGTAGTTTATCAGATATCTGCTTCCCATAGTACAAGCTCTGCTTAGTTTGGGGCTAGATAGTGTTGTGTGGGTTGTCCGCATTAATATTATTATTATAAAAGGCTAATGTTTATTAGTTTTGTAATACGTTACGACTGTAATCAACAGGCATGATAAGCATCCCTTATCAATTAAGCCTTAATTACTCATCTTTACTTACTGTGGTTATTTGATTTTAATAAAGCTTACAATTTTGCTTGGAGCTTAATCATTAAATACAGTATTGGTACATTTCAACTCCCCTTCATAAAATTAAATAATATTGAAAATACGAAGCAGGTATTTGCGCAAATAAGACATCAAAGGAATTTCAAAATCTATAAAAGCCTGCGCACATCTTCGGCGATGGCGATGGCGATAGCTGAAACGCTGTCAAATACCGCTGTCATATTTGACAGCGTTTCAGCTGATCACCATCGCCATCGCCTAGATTTGCGTAGGCCTTTAGCCATAATTTATTATTGAAAATTCGTATTCATATCACAAGCTTCTACACCCAGATTAATTAACGAGTTAATTAATATTAGGTAAGGGTTGAAAAGCCCTTCAAAATATATCATACATCCTATCCACTTTGTGTCACTTTGAAGACGTATAAAGGACCATCTTTCACCAAGACAGTTCTTGTTCTTATTCTTCTTCTTATCGTGTTACTGATTCTTTCGAACCAAGTGTGGTGAAAGGATTTTGAGTGCGCCTCAACGAGGCTCCTTTCGTGCACTTGGCACATATTTTCGAACTTTTTAAGGATCTACGACATGCCGGTTTCCTCACGATGTTTTGCTTCACCGTTTGAGAGCGCTGGCATAGTGTACATACATTTTGGGCAGAAAAACTCATTGGTACACGACTGGATTTGAACCCACGACGGAAGGCAGGGCCGCTACCACTAAACCACCAGCGCTTGATAAGAACCAAGACAGTAGGTAAGTATGTATATATTATGTTGGTTAGAAAAAATAATAACTAGCCCTAAACAAGTCTAGTCTTGTCCGGTTCCAATTAACTAGAAACTGAGCTACGTTTTTATAGGGCTACGTAATTGTTAGAATATTTTATACAAGCAGTTTTTTCTGAAGCAGCCCGAGGTTGACGCTTTATTTTTTGTGAGTGCCTAATTATTATTAGACTTGCGTTTCTTTCAATCCAATTTAATTAAAAATAAATGTTTGGTTTCGTAATTGGTGACTGATGGTTACCAAAGCATGACCTGCAAGGCAATGCTTTGTATTATGCGATAGTTACTTCTTAAAATCAAGTATTTCATAATATGTACTTTTAAATCAGCAAGTTGTTTATTAACATTTTCATCCCATCTAAATAAAAAAAAAATGGCGAGCGAAAAAAAAAGTAACACACGAAGAGGGATCTGAGTTGATAACAAATTTAAAAAGGTTATATGATAAATTCGACACAATGGAGGTAGAAGTAAAAAGGTTTATTGATGTTTTGAATTCACAAACTTAGTGCACACGAGGCTCTAAATTCAATTTTACTTTAACCTCTAGCGGATAAAAAAGGCGTGTAGTAAGTGTATTTTTGCTCTTCGATATCTCAGTGCAAGCAAAAATACACTTTCCGAGATGGGGGGGATGAAAAAACACATAACAACTAGTACTGCAAGATTATGTACTTAGAAAAGCGAAACGAAAAAAAAAGCTTGGAAATTCAAACTTTATAAAGAAACTTAAAATCAACTTTTCTTTGAACTTATAAGTTTCAGTACTCCGTAGCCTTAAAAACTCCATTGTTCTGCTAAGTCGACGTTCACACTACGTAATATTTCCCCATGGAATATCAAGTGTGTCTCTTCGCCCCAAGATAATACAACTTTGATGAAATAATAATCATATATTATGTCTCTTTTCCTTTGTGTTTCAAGAATTTCGTATATAAGTTTTTTTTTTGTATTGAGATAAATGGGAATAAGAAACACATGACATGGATAGCTCAATGCATTTGTGTTACTTATGTAAATACTTTTATAGCGAGACTTCTTCTTCTTCCTGCCCTTATCCCGCTTTATGTGAGGTCGGCACAACATGACTTCCTCCTCCATTCCTCATTGTCAGACGTCATCTTTGCATTCAATCCTCTCTTATCCATGTCATCTTTCACACAGTTCATCCATGTTTTCTTTGGTCTACCTCTGCTCACGTAACCTAGACTAAACCACAGATTTTAATTAAGCTGAAAATTATTAGTAACGTCGGCTACAGTATTTTCTTTGTTCAAAACGAGGTTATCAGGTTATCCGATCGCTGATCATCACGTGGGAATTATTTTTATAAACAATCGAGATCTGAATTCGAAAGCATAGTGTTTTCCGCGCTTTAGTAACTTCCTTGAGATTAAGTATAAAATAGTTATTTGTTGTACAAGAGTCCAAAGTTGCTTTTTAACCGCGTGCCAAATTTTGATGACCGAACAAGCGAAGGATTCTAAAATGAAAAATATTCGCACACGTAACTTTTCATCCCACCTCAGCGAGGAAATGTCTAATGCACAAAAGAAAATGGCGCGTGTAAAGCAAATTAAAAAAAGTAATACCTACACCAAGAAGGTTCCAAGTCTGAGTTTTTAACAAATTAAAAAAGGTTGTATCATAAATTCGGCACCATGCAGGTAGAAGTGAGTTTATTGATGTTTTGAATTAACCAACTTAGTGCACAAGATGTTCTACATTCAATTTTACTTATCCTCTAGCTAACGGATAAAAACGGCTTTTGCATTCAGATATCGAAGAGCAAATATACATTATCCGAGAGGATGAAAAACTTATTTAACTAGCACGTAGGGACTGCGACAAGCTTACCTTTAGAAGAAGGTATTCGGTTATCGTGTTTATGTATAGAAAAAAAAAGCAGCCAAGTGCGAGTCGGACTCGCCCATGAAGGGTTCCGTAGCATCAAATAACAAAATATAAAGGTTGTTGTAGTTCGTCGAAAGGTAAATAGCGGTTTACGATTTATGACGTATAAAAAAAAAACTACTCACTAGATCTCGTTCAAACCAAATATCGTTGAAAGTTTGCATAGTTATGTACAACATATATTTTTTTTAGTTTTACCATTCTCTTATTTTAGAAGTTAGAGGGGGGGGGACCAACTTTTTTCCACTTTGGAAGCGTCTCTCGCGCAAAATATTCAGTTTAGATAAAAACGATATTAGAAACCTCAACATCATTTTTGAAGACCTATCTATAGATACCCCACACGTATGGGTTCAATGAAAAAAAATTTTTTGAGTTTCAGTTTCAAGTATGGGGACCCCCAAAATTTAAAGTTTTTTTTCTATTTTTGTGTAAAAATCTTAATGCGGTTTACAGAATACATCTACTCACCAAGTTTCATCAGTCTAGCTCTTATGGTTTCGGAGAAAAATGGCTGTGACATACGGACGGACAGACAGACAGACAGACAGACAGACAGACAGACAGACATGACGAATCTATAAGGGTTCCGTTTTTGCCATTTGGCTACGGAACCCTAAAAACAAGTAAAACTATTTCGACACAATTTCAAATCTGACGATAGAAACGGTCAAGATCACTGATATCAGTCTGCAATTCAACTCAATAAAGATTACTTTATCGAAGTTACTGATAAGATAACTCAAACTTCACTACACTAGAAGAGAACCGAGAGTTGTGAGGAAAAACACCGCAATCTAAACCAAATACATTTAGAACTTAAAACATGATAGCGGTTTTTAGAGATAACTAATTACGGTTATTACTTAATTGTTTAAATAGTAATTAAAACTTACGATATTTTTTTCGCGGTTTTGTATACTTCTAGCTTCAATTAATTGCTTTTCAGTATTAATAACATCATGAAAATCAATATAACGTAGCGGTAGGTAAGTACAACACAGGTACCTACTGTTTTTAATTATATTAAAAACCATTTCATTACGGAAATCATCTCATTGAAATCACGTTCCAGAAAGCAAAACGAATGCGTATGCATATGTTTAAAATAATGTAAAGTTGAAAAGAATCCACGAACAAAGCATGCATGAACCAAATACATTTCAATACGAAATAAAGTGGTTTCTTGTCATCATATATCATGGTTTAGGTACTGGCGTAACTAAGGAGCTGATCACCATAACTATGCCACCAAAAACAGTAACCGCCCTGAGACGCCAAGCGTGTACACAGCTGATCGAGCTACGAGTATAAACAAACTCACCACATCAAACATCGACGCACAAAACGTTCGATACAAAAGTCACACTAAACTAACTCGTGCACTAAACTGGTACACCAAACCGGCACGCGATTTCCGCGTACTAAAAATATTTAAAGATTTAAAAGGGTTTCGTTAGACGGCAGAGGACAAAGGTTGACGTGCGTCCCCGACGACGGTCGCTCGAAGACTGGCTGGGTTTATGTGAGTGTAAAACCATCAGGTGAGACGAAGAGCCACACGAGTGTGGCTAATTGATGCGGCATCAAATGAGAGATGGGACAAGTGAATCCTTATCTGACACTAAATCAATTAAATCGCAAAAAGACTTCAACGTTTCAACGCCCCGCACCTATATTAAACCCGCCTGGTTCGGTAAGCACTGACGATGCAACTGTTCCAATTTTACACACGGAATCCAATAACAATAAAATCGTACTCGAGCAGGCGGTAACAAGTTTAAATTGTCAGAGTTTGGGGAATGCTAGATGCTACATCTATGTCAACGACTGCGGCTGACTCAGTGTTAATTCTTTTACAGCGCATTATGGCCGATTCATAAGATTTACAACTCGTGATATTTGGACGACATTGTGTACAGATAAAATCGCCCGTGTTAATTGGTAAACAGACAGGCGATTAAAACGGATAAGAGTAAAACTGTCAGACCGAAAAGCAATTACGGTGTAATCTTTTAGAACAATACACTTTTTGATTATGTTTACCTTACGAGGGTCTTTATGTAACGATGTAAAAACAATGCTAATGTAAGTTTTTGTACCTAGCTGCTTCTATTACCGAGCAAAAATGTTTACATACAGCACATCGACGGAGCAAGTTGGTCTCGGCGTGCTATACAGCAGTCAGTGCATTTACGAAATGATAATGAACACAACAAAAACAAACCATTTCAGAATCACAGGAGACCGTCCGTATAACTTTTAATCGATAACATTGACAGACAAGACCGACAAACAAAATTGGTCGAGCTAAGCAATTCAGAAGCAAAACGAGAATACTATGGCTAGGAAGTTACACATAAATGCATTTAAAAGGCTACAGTTATATGTGTAGTTTCCTTTAGTACCGACAAAATTTGAGGGCGAAGAGAACCAATATATAAATGCAAACTGTTGCGTGATAGGACTATTTAACAAATGGATTATTGATAAAAAACTAGAGCTTTATTTTATAAGCAGAAGCATCTGGTTACTAATGCTTAGTCAACAAGGTGTTCGCGATCTACTGACATCTCTTCCATTATCTATGTTTCAGTAGTCCAGCTTCATCACTTTTATTAGGCATCATGAATATTGTGATTGAGTGAATCATAAATATTAATAAGTAATCTAAATTATAGCTTGTATTAAGGCTTTCTTGGATTTGTCTCCATCATTTCAATATTTGTATCCAGAGGTGTAAACTCTCTAGAACCAGCCGACGGCAATCGACCATTAGCCACTCTCCAACCAGTTAACCGAAGCTTCTTTTATTTTTAACCTTTTAAATGGAAATTTGCGTTTATTTCTGGTGCACGATCTAGAATCACAGCAAGAAATTATAGACAGCGCTAAATCAGATCGACTTCCAAATATGAAACTGTGAGAGCTAGTGCTAGCTAAGTTTGTTGCCTGTTCTTCTAGGCTTGGTCGCGTAGAGCTGGCACTTAGACTCACCTAGCTTTAAGAAGTTTCAAAGTGATCCTTGCGATTTCAATGAATAAATTATATTTGACTTTGAGACAGAGGTTCTAGTTTGTCTGAGATTATCAAACTATGTAGCGAACGTTTTCATTATCGTAGACCGTGATTCAATCAAGGATGGCATTTGCTATTTTTCTTATTTCTTGATATATGTAAGTCATATGGTAAATCGTAATACTATCTTCAAAACAGAACGTATTTAAATCACACAAAGCATTCACAAACACGCATCGCGTTGTCAATCTAGCACAGTCCTCGAAGCATTTGTCACAATAATAGTCGGCTCCAGCTCCACTATTGTCATATTTATGCGACTCCAAGTATTGCCATTATCTAAGTAAATTTATGGGACACTGCAATCTGTCTTGGCTAAAAATAGAACGTGCTGAGAATATTGAAATATGATCATTGTTGCGGCTGGTATTTTAAGATATTCTTGTAATGCTAAATCAGAAGCAAAGCTAAATAAAATATTATATTAGAAGTTAGCTAATAAAAACTATTGGTTTACCAAAATCTAAACCTATGTAATGATTAAGGGGCCAGCGGAGGGAAAATTTTCATACAAACGGAATACCAAAATGATTTCTAATTTGGACAGATTTACACTATATTATTGTAATAATTGTATGTGTATAGTATTTATCTAGGTTCCTCAACAGTTTTTATTTCAAATTACTTACCTAAAATGAAATAAACACCAATCGCATTTTACACATTTTTTTTCATTGTAAAATGTGATTGGCGTTAATTTCATTTGAGGTAAGTAATTTAAAATCAAAACTGCCCAGAAACCTAGATAAATACAATAAAAATACAATTATTACAATAATATAGTGAAAATCTGCTTAAATTAGTAATCATTTTGGTATTACGTTTGTATGAAAATTTGCCCTCCGCTGGCCCCTTAAGTTAATAGGTGAGTTTTGGCCCGTCATGCTTCATCGGATTTTTCCATTAGATGATATTATAAGCCAAGCCAACCAATTCTGGGTACAATTATATTGTTTAAGGCGTAATTAAACCTTATACTGACCTACTGGCGTGCTAGCTAAACTTGTATTTGGTTGTATTTCAACTTGTATTTGGTTGTATTATAATGAGCTTCTTAAGCTCCTTTGAAGGCGCAATAAATAAGTCAGAGGCACTTATATTTAAGAACTCGCTGTAACAGAATATTTGTTTAAAACTTCTGTTTAGACTTCAAAGTAGCCAATCATTTCCGACTGTATGGAAACTTCTATACAAAGTGGTTGCTTTGTAACTTTGTTACCCAAGTTGAAGCGACAACTCGTATCGAATGCACTCGGGCGAAACTTTGATATCGGTTTGCAAGTTAAACTTTTCGATCGATAAATATGAACCTGTTTTTGGCCAGTCAAAGGTTCAAAGGATCAATAGATGAGTCCAAAAAAATA
This sequence comes from Thera britannica, assembly GCA_939531255.2. Taxonomy (NCBI): domain Eukaryota; kingdom Metazoa; phylum Arthropoda; class Insecta; order Lepidoptera; family Geometridae; genus Thera; species Thera britannica. Next base: position 21,897,321 of record OW618038.2, read on the forward strand.
TGATATACATTTATATTAAAAAAGTTGGTGGTCGACCATTGCAAGGCTATGTGGGGTCAACATGGTCAATGTAGTCAAGAAATAAATTATATAAATCCATTATATATAACAATTATATTATAACCTATGATGTTCACTATAGTCCTATATGTAGTGTGACGCCGTGCTGACGTAACTACGTAAGCGTGCAAGGCAGTGAAGTTTTTGGCAAACATCGTCATTGTCACAACGGCCGGGCTGTCAGAGCTACGACTGCAAAGCAGACGTACGCAAGTTCGAGCCCGGTCCAGCTATGAAGATTTTTGTTCGACATTTTAATGTTACCAGAAAATTCTAGTAGCGGCGAGTGCCTTCTTTAAGGAATTCAAATAAAGAACCGAAAGTTCTGGACTAAAACAAGAAATGAGGTAAGAAGGAAAAGACGATCGGAATCCAACAGAAGAAAAACGAAAAGACTAACGAAATTCAATAAATGACGATCGAAATCCAATAAATGACAATCGAAATTCCGGGTATATAAGGAGCTGCAAGCGCGTCTACGGGCAGTTCAGTGGAAAGTGATCTGAAGAAAGGAACAAGAAGGAAAAGTGAAAAAAGTGGAAAAAGTGAACAGTGAAAGTGAATAGTGAAGTGAACAGTGAATAGTGAAGTGAAGTGCAAAGTGGTAAAGTGCTCCCAGTGGACTGTCAGTGTTCGGAGCACAGCGTTGGACCGTGTAACGCATAGTGCGCGGGGACAGTGTCGGATAGTGCTACGCGTTTCGTGCAGTGCTACGCGTTCAGTGCAGTGTTACGTGTTCGTAGTGCGAATAAATCGCTACTTTCGGTAAAACGTTCGTTTCCTTCCAATCCCTGTACCCACTTCCGTAACATTTGGTGTCAGAAGTGGGATTGGAAGGTAAAATGCCTGTCATGCCGAGAGAAGGCGTGAATACGCGCGCCAAGACTGCTTCGCAGCAAGCCAGTGGCTCTGGCGCCGAGGCTTCTGAGGAAGAAACCCCTGGACGCCAAGACAACTCCGGTGGGGCAACTACCGTAAGTGCGCCGACAAGAACCCAGGTTGGACCAGACCTGGGCGCCTTGTTTGAGCAGCTGCGCGCCATGCAGGAGGAACAAGCCCGGCGGCAGGAGGAGCAGCTGCGCGCCATCCAGGAGGAGCAGGCACGCCGCCAAGAAGAGGATGCCCGCCGGCAGGAGGAGCAAGCCCGCCGGCAGGAGGAGCAAGCCCGCCGGCAGGAGGAGCAGCTGCGCGCCATCCAGGAAGAGCAGGCCCACCGGCAAGAGAAACAGATGTGCGCATTGCAGAAGAATCTTTTGACTGCTATCACCGACAGCATGCGCAGGGTAGAAGCGGTGGAGGAAACTGTACAGCAACATGGAACTCGCCTCTGTTCCATTGAGGAAGGTGTCAAAACTGTACAACAATACGGGAACCGCCTCTCCTCCGTCGAGGAAGACGTCAGGAAGCTCAAAATAAATGGTATCCCGGGCTCAGCAACCATAGTAAGTGCATCGACTGCAGGCGGAAATTTCAAAGTCCCGCCTTTCGATGGAACCTCTTCCTGGGCGGCTTACAAGCTACAGTTTGAGGCTGTGATGAACCTGAATGGGTGGACCAAGAACCAGGCTAAAACCGCGCTTACTTTGGGATTACGAGACAAGGCTTTGACCGTGCTGGAGGCCTTGGGAAGTGATGCAACCTACGAGCAATTGCTGGAAGCCTTGGAATCGCGCTACGGGGACTCGCACCTGGAGCATGTTTTCCGCGCTCAACTCCGTGATCGATGCCAACGAGCGAACGAGTCATTGCAACAGTGGTCCCTGGAGGTAGAAAAGTTGGTCCGGAAGGCGTACCAAACATCGCCGGCATCGGTCATTGACAGCATGCTTTTGCAGTCGTTTGTCGACGGTATTTTTGACGCGGAAGTAAGAGCTGCCGTGCGTTTGGGTCATCACGTTCACATCAAGGAAGCCGTCGCGCATGCTCTCGAAGTAGAAGCCGTCCGACGAGACCCGAGGAGTGGACGTCTGAGGGAGATTAATTCAACGGAAGTGGAGCGGGTTAACCAACGCAGAGCTTTCGTCCCTAGATGCTACAACTGTGGGGAACGGGGACATCTGAGAAGCGGCTGTCCGAATCGGGTTACAGAGAGACGAGGGACCGATGCTTGTGTACAAGCGTCGGAGAACCAGGAAAACTAATTCCAGCCAGAGCTGAGGGGTGGGCGCTGGCCGGTAGACATGGAGCCCCGAAAATCAAGGTTCATCAGAGCACAGATGGCAACAGCTTGACTGTTAATGGATCAGTAAATGGAATTCCGTGCTCATTAACTTTGGATACTGGAGCGTCGCGTACGGTAATTGGAACACAGCTGATAAGAAGAAGCAGAAAGATCAACGTTCGGAAGGGAGCTTACCAGCTAACAACGGCTACCGGCCAGCGCATACCAGTATCAGGTGAACAGAAAGTGGCTATCAAGATTGGTGATAAACTTTACTGGCAACAAGCGGTAATAGCTGACATCGTGGATGACTGCATTATTGGCCTGGACTTTTTGAAGGACCATCGGTGCAAGCTCGACATTCACTCCGGCGTCTTGAAGTGTGGAGAAGACGAAATACCGATGAGAGGCGGTGGCGAAGGCAAGGTGTACTGCATTAAGAACACTAAACTATTGCCTAGATCACAGACGCTAGTTCCAGTAATTTTTCCTGGAAGTAAAAGTTTGAAACAGCGACGGTGGACAATACTAGAAAAAGTGGATAACGAGTCATCGTGGCTGCCAGCACGTACGGTCATAAATTCATCCGCAGAAACAGTGGTACCTGTGTTAAATTTGAGCAATGAGGAACAGGTGTTGAAGAAGGGTACCCTAATAGGGCGGAGCGAAGAAATCGTGTGGTTGCGGAATTGTCAAGAAACCAAAAAGACGGATGCAAGTTCAATCGACGTTAACAGTATACTGGAAGAATGTAAGCACGATTTGACAACTATTGAATTGCTCAAGGCGAAGAATTTGCTACGTCGGTTCTCCGATATATTTTCGAAGAATGATGGTGATATCGGAAGGACGAGCATGGTTCAGCATAAAATCAATACTGGAAATGAACAACCTATACGACAACGACCCCGCCGAATTCCTTTTGCCAGAGAAAAGGAGGTGGACGACATGATTCAAGACATGAAGGATAATGAAGTAATCGAACCATCGTCCAGTCCGTGGTGCTCACCAGTGGTTTTGGTAAAGAAGAAGGATGGGTCAACGAGGTTCTGTATTGACTATCGCCGCCTAAACGACGTGACCAAAAAGGACAGTTATCCATTACCAAGGATAGACGACACCTTGAATACTCTCAACGGCATGAAATGGTTTTCTACGTTGGACCTAAAAAGTGGCTATTGGCAGGTGGAGTTGGATCCTAAGGATAAGGAGAAGACCGCGTTCTCCACAGGAAAGGGCCTCTGGCAGTTCAGAGTGATGCCGTTTGGGCTGTGCAACGCCCCGGCTACTTTCGAGAGGTTAATGGAACGTGTCCTTGCTGGGTTGCTGGGAGAAACCTGCTTGGTGTATCTCGATGACATTATAATAGTGGGGCGAGAATTTGATGACCATTTGAAGAAGCTAGAATCCGTATTCAACAAGTTGAGAAGTGCAAATCTGAAACTAAGCCAGAAGAAGTGCTCATTCTTCAAACGGCAGGTGAACTATTTGGGACACGTTATTTCGGAAAGCGGCGTCGAAACGGATCCATCGAAAATTTCGGCGGTTAAAGATTGGCCTGTGCCTGCGGACAAAACACAAGTACGGGCATTTATGGGACTTTGCTCTTATTACCGTCGTTTTGTCAAGAGTTTTTCGGATATAGCGAAGCCATTGCATAGACTCACAGAAGAAAAACGACCTTTCGTTTGGGACCAACAATGCCAGGTGGCTTTCGAGGAACTAAAGAGCCGGTTATGTGAAACACCAGTACTCGGATATCCGGATCAGTGCAATGAGTTTGTAGTTGACACGGACGCAAGTAATACAGGGATAGGAGGAACACTCTCACAAAGAAAAGAAGATCAAGAAGTTGTGATAGCTTATTACAGTAAATCCCTGTCAAAACCAGAGCGGAATTATTGTGTCACTCGAAGGGAGCTACTTGCAGTTGTCAAAACACTTCAGCATTTTAAGAAGTATTTATTGGGTCGGAAATTTCTAGTCAGAACAGATCATGCAGCCTTGAAGTGGCTACTGCAGTTCAAGAATCCTGAAGGACAAGTTGCGCGATGGATTGAACAACTACAGGAGTACGACTTTGTAGTAGAGCATCGCAGTGGAAAGTCTCATGGGAATGCTGATGCTTTGTCAAGACGGCCGTGTTCTGAAGACTGCAAGCACTGTGTGAAACAGGAAGATAAAGAAAAATCTATGGTCCGAGTTATAAGAACTGATACAGTAAATGATGATTGGAGCAGCGATGCCATGCGTAAACTACAAGAAGAAGATGAAGACCTTAGACCAATACTCAATTGGGTGAGAGATGGATCCGCACGCCCAGGATGGAGTGAAGTTGCTGGAATGAGTGCAGTAACGAAGAGCTATTGGGCACAATGGAATAGCCTGCTCTTACACAATGGTCTTCTATGTCGAAAATGGGAGAGTGCATCAGGACAAGACAATCATCTTCAGACAGTTGTGCCGAAGTCAAAGATTTCTGATATACTGCGAGCGTATCACGACGGAACATCAGGCGGTCATCTCGGTGTGAAGAGAACTTTGGTGAAAATTCGTCAACGTTATTACTGGTTGCACTGCAAGGAAGATGTTGAAGACTGGTGCAAGAAATGTACGAGTTGTTCCTCTGTCAAAGGACCACAAACAAGAAGTCGGGGAGCGTTGAAGTTATACAACGTGGGTGCTCCTTGGGAACGAATAGCTTTGGATGTGGCTGGGCCGTTTCCAATGACGAATAGTGGAAATCGTTACATTTTGGTAATAATGGATTACTTCACAAAGTGGCCAGAAGCGTTTGCATTACCAAATCAAGAAGCTGTTACTGTGGCTAGCAAACTGGTGAATGAAGTTTTCTGCCGATTTGGACTACCCCTTGAAATCCATAGTGACCAAGGCAGGAATTTCGAGTCGCAAGTCTTTCAGGAAACATGCAAGATTATGGGGATATACAAAACTCGGACTACGCCGTATCATCCGCAATCTGATGGAATGGTGGAGAGGTTCAACCAAACTCTAGAGCGGCATCTGGCAAAAGTTGTTGAAAGCCATCAGAACAATTGGGACGAGTACATTTCTCTGTTCCTTCTGTCGTATAGAACTGCGGTTCATGAGAGTACCTCTACTACACCGGCCCGAGCGAACTTTGGTAGAGAGCTTCGACTTCCAGCGGATCTTCTCGCGGGTTGTCCTCCAGATACGCCTAGCTGTATTTCGGAATACGCGGAAGATTTGAGAAGGAAAATGGAGGAAGTTCACGGGCATATGAGGGAAGAGAATCTGCGTGCTAGTGAGCGAATGAAAACGCGATACGACAGAAGCGTCAACTCCAAGTCCTTTGAAGAAGGTTCTGCTGTTTGGCTTCACAACCCCGTTCGAAGGAAAGGAAAATCTCCAAAACTACAACCGAGTTGGGAAGGCCCTTTTCAAGTAATTACGAGGATCAATGATGTCACATATAGAATTCGGAAAACGCCAAGAAGTCCAGCAAAAGTGGTTCATGTGGACAGGTTGGCACGGTACTACGGCTCTAACGATGCTCGGGACGAGCACGTCTAAGGAGGGGGTAGTGTGACGCCGTGCTGACGTAACTACGTAAGCGTGCAAGGCAGTGAAGTTTTTGGCAAACATCGTCATTGTCACAACGGCCGGGCTGTCAGAGCTACGACTGCAAAGCAGACGTACGCAAGTTCGAGCCCGGTCCAGCTATGAAGATTTTTGTTCGACATTTTAATGTTACCAGAAAATTCTAGTAGCGGCGAGTGCCTTCTTTAAGGAATTCAAATAAAGAACCGAAAGTTCTGGACTAAAACAAGAAATGAGGTAAGAAGGAAAAGACGATCGGAATCCAACAGAAGAAAAACGAAAAGACTAACGAAATTCAATAAATGACGATCGAAATCCAATAAATGACAATCGAAATTCCGGGTATATAAGGAGCTGCAAGCGCGTCTACGGGCAGTTCAGTGGAAAGTGATCTGAAGAAAGGAACAAGAAGGAAAAGTGAAAAAAGTGGAAAAAGTGAACAGTGAAAGTGAATAGTGAAGTGAACAGTGAATAGTGAAGTGAAGTGCAAAGTGGTAAAGTGCTCCCAGTGGACTGTCAGTGTTCGGAGCACAGCGTTGGACCGTGTAACGCATAGTGCGCGGGGACAGTGTCGGATAGTGCTACGCGTTTCGTGCAGTGCTACGCGTTCAGTGCAGTGTTACGTGTTCGTAGTGCGAATAAATCGCTACTTTCGGTAAAACGTTCGTTTCCTTCCAATCCCTGTACCCACTTCCGTAACAGTACTATATCGACCTCAAACGCCATATTCCGGACCAAAGCGTAAAGGTTTCATTTCATGACTCGTCATGAAATTAAAGGCTCATGTTAATGAGCAGTAAACCTGTCTTCAGCAACTGAACAAGTTTGTCGTCGGACATGACCTAAATAATAAGCTATTGTTCTTTGTGCTTGGTGCATGTGGGATGAACGAGCTCCGTGCATTTGTAGTCTAGTTTGTGATGCATTCAAAGTTGTCTCATCAAAAGGAATAACTATATTCATCGAGGTTTGCGAATGATGAGTAATAGGCAAGGTTCTTATGTAGTCATAAGCATTTATTGGTAAAAAGATTGACAGGTCTTGAAATAGCAAAAAATATAACTATTGAACACTGAGTGTTATATTGTATTCTAAGTAAGTATTTACAACAAAAAAAAAATTATTTTATCAGCTATCTGTACCCGAAGTCGGAGTTACCACATTTCGTCTACCAAATGTTGTTTTTATGTGAGCACGTGTATCTCTTTTGTATGGAAAATTGATGAGACAACAACTCGTTTCAATCGTTTCTACGTAACGTATTTTTGCTGTTTCATCTTTTCTCCAAAACAGAGACAAATAGGCGAAACGAAAACAACATTTCGTAGACGAAATGCCCAGTTTCTACGGCTAGCCAAATTCGACGATGATTGCCGTAGTTTGTTGCCTGTTCTTCTAGGCTAGGTCCTGTAGAACTGACACTTAGACTCACCTAGCTTTAAGTCGTTTCAAAGTGATCCTTGTGATTAAACTCCACACTCAGCAACCACGTAAAAGAGTAATGGTAAGGAAGAAATAAATCAAAAACCTGAAATCATCTATATTGTTTCATGACCTGCCTGTATCCAGACACGTGATCATAACTTTATAGTACCTGTGTGATACGCAACATGAGGTACGGCACGTGAAGTAAGACAATTTGTATTGTGGTTTTCGTGGATAGTGCTGGAACCTAAGAGAATAATGGAGGTAGGTACTTTATCTATAAAGTTAAAGCTAATATACATTTTTATAGCCGATGGAACAAGCATAATGTTAAGTAAAGTAAAGTGAAAGTTTATTTAACAAAATAACAAAGTGTAGAGGTAGGTGACAACAATATCAATTTACACATTATAGGACACATTATAGCTATAATGGAAGTATACATGGTAGGTACAACTTTCTTGTGTGGACCAATATTTTGGATGGATGTTAAAGAATATTTATTAATTAGCTAGATATTGATTCAATAAACCACAAAATGTTATTTCAAAGTATTTTTATTTAGCAACGTTTTCTGAAATTTTAAATTTACATACTTTCCATAATTCCAATAACTGTACGGTCAATTCAAATAACGTTGCTTGTTTCCATCCAAATGAAAAGTAAACACAGCGAAATCAAAACGAATCTACTATTGTAAGAAATTTTACAAAAATAGCTAGACTTTGGCACAGGTTTTTAAATGTTATTTGTTTTTAAAACCATTTTCGTTAAGCGAAGAATGAGAACTATAAAACATTGTTAGAGCGGTTCAATATTAAACATAGTCCTTCATAGTGAACCTCGATTTAAGTTTGTTTGAATTTGATTTTAATATAAAAGTTCCCAAGCTATTTTGAGCCTTACATTAAATTTTAAACGATAGTCCTCGCAGTTCAGCTCTACCCTCTGCGCCGTAGGTTGTGGGTTCGATCCCCACCTAAGCCTAAAAAGTCGTAGGATGAACATAGATATTCGTTCGGTGCCAATGCGTGTTTTTTTTTTGACTGGCAATTTTTTTATCTAGTTCTCAGTGCACAAATTATGCTTAGGCTCGGGCCACACATCAATGGCCTCGGGCGCGGACATGTCACGGGCGGACAAAGTACATGGAAATAAAGTTTAATTTAGTATATCCATGTTTGGTGGATATACTAAATTACTTTAGGTTTAAATGGCGTCGTTTCAGTCCAACAAATTTAAAAGTTGTCGACCTAAAACACGAAATATACGATATTCATGCATTTTGAATCGCAGTTTCCAGCACGTTTATTATTTAAGTGGGGCAAGCTCGAAACGTCCCGAAATAAAGAATTTTATTGAGACTTCCGGGAGGCACGCAAACTTTGGAGACAGACAAGCTCTCGAATTAACATTTTTAACTTGGCTTTATGTTTCGGGATAAAAACTTCAATTGTACTCAGTTTTGGATAAGTCTAAAGCTATTTTATGAATAAAGAATCAGTGTTGTGAATGTGTATGTTTTTAGAATTTTAAATATTACTTTATAGAGGTATAAAAATGACATTTTTTTTAAATAGTTATCAGAAATGCATAATAAAAGTACGTCGTCAATATTTCCGGACCATTACAACCTTGGAATTTTTAAGTCAAGAGTGAACGGGATTATAGAAGCGTGATCAACCTTAGGCTGTATTTTCACTTTCCATCAAGTGTGATGGCAGACAAACGTCAGGTAAAAAAAAAAAAAACTCTGTTATTACAATGAGGTCTGATTTTAACGAAAAACTCTTCGCGTCGAATAACAATGTCCGTCCTTGTTTTTGACAAGCCTAAACAAGAAATGGATATATTTTTATCTGACGGATAAAATCCCCTAGGAGATGGCTATGGCGATCAGCTGATACGCTGTCAAATATCGCTGTCATATTTGACAGAGTTTCAGCTGATTGCCATCGACTAGATGTGGGCAGGCCTTTAGATTTAATAATTTCGCCTGAACTACATAACATGTCTAATTTTGCCTGAAACGTATTTATGAATACATTTTAACATTGACAGTGTCTTTAAATGTCTAATTTGTTAGTGTATGAAGAGCGCGGTATAATTTAAAAGCAACATACACCACAAACTCCATATTTCAGTGTTTCAGTAGCGGAATGCAGCAAGATGGCTGAAATATTTCCCAACACAGAATAAGCTATAGTTTATATAAAGTAAGTACACGGGACAGCATGTGACAGGAATAAACGGTTGTTTATGCCTGAACCAGACTAAAAAATTTTCATTTCTAAATGGTTATAAATTCAAGTGGTATTGTGATCATTTTAAGTGTAAAGTGCATTCGGACAAATGCTGAGAATAATTGAGACTGGCCTCTTAACCTCTCGTTGCTTACACTATATCAGGCAACATATTATAGGCTGTTGATATAAGTTTAATATGATTATTCAGATTACCATACTTCTTAGACAATAAATTAAGATAAATTTACTCACGCAAGAAACACGAAACTTAGAAAATAAATAGGCTACCGGTACCTAACCTACTAATGAAGAGTTATTGTTCAACATTTTTGAACTCGGATTAAGGCCTGCGCACATCTAGGCGATGGCGATCAGTGAAACGCTGTGAAATACCACTGACATATTTGACAGCGTTTCACTGATCGTCATGGCAGATCGCTTAGATGTGCGCATGCCTTTAAGTACAAGCTTTAATAAACTGTGACCCGCCATTCAATTCTAAGGTCGAGGGTTCAAATCAAGTCATGTACCAATGAGTTTTTCTGCCATAAAAAAGAAAAGAGAAAAAAAGAAGAAAAAAGAAGCCTTTTTGAGGTGCACTTAAAATCCTTTCACCACTTGCTTCGAAAAAACCAGTGAGACGATAAGAAGAACAAATTTTCAAACAATGTCTATACATACATATAACTTGAAAGTTCAACACAAAACTGTATTTTTAGCGACGAGACTCGAGAGGAGAGAATTAGTTAACACTAACACGAGAAGTTCAGAAAAGCTTTCGAAGCCAAATGTCAGAGTATTTTAGTACCAGACTCATTTAAAATTAAAACCAATTCACTCCGTTTTAAACTGCGTACGTAGCTATTTGCACAATTTTATCAAATAACCATGAAAATAACAGTCTTTGTAGGAGTAGGCTATGATTATGTAAACATTTACAAAATTCATGCATTGTCATGTTACTCTATGCTTATTCTTAAAAAAATACAGCCGAATTGAGACTACGTTCTATTTAATTTGGAGTTTGTTAAAAACGAAAAACATGACGATTTGGCGCCAATCTTATTATTGATGTATCAAGAAAATCTTATTCACTATCAAGTGTTTTGTGAATATGTTTTTTTTTTAATAAGAACGTTTTTGGAACCATTTACTCTCTTATTAATTTAATTAACAGTACATTTATAAATACATTACATTACACGGAACAGAATACAAAAAAGTCGAGCAATAATAGCTCTGTCGGTTTTTGTTTATTATCCATTGTAAAGTTGTTTTTTTAACTAATTTTTAAATCTAGAATTTCTGAAACAAAATAAAAGCTACATTACTGCGGTATTTGAGACCGCAAGTCTAATATGATAACTCGTACTGTGCCAGAGCTCATTCGTTCGTAATGGATATTTACTGACAGAAACAGATCCATATTTTCCACTTATTTACCATCCCAGGCTCTGTTTCGGCTAGACAGCTCATCAAACAATGTCTGTACGTACAAAAATCTGAAATACATACCTACCATTGTATCGCAAGTCTGAGTTTTCTCGCTATAAGATTGTATCGCGCGCAATTGTCATTGTCACTATAATACAACTGCAAAATGTAGGTAGGTATGTGCCAAACGTAATATTTGTACGTATTTCTGATTACCCTCTTAAACATCTTCACAGTTCTGAATTGTCACTTGTTACTAAGAAATCTAAGAGAATATATTCCGTACAATTTGTTTTTGCGCAAAGTATAATTTACTAGACGCACCTTGACTCATCTAGCTTTGAGACGGTTCTGAATTTTAATTTGTACTTTATATTTTGTTAATATTGGTCACCATTACATAGTGCTCCATCACTTTTTCTCTTAAAACACTTTGTAGCACGTGGACCATCAAAATGTTATCACTTTTCAAAGAAACCACGAAAGTTCTAAATTGCAAAAACTTCATTCAACAAATCATTAATCAAACATTCATCCAACCGAACTCATCATAAATACAACCATCAACAAAAGGCAGTAATCAAACTGTTACAATTCCGACTGCTAAAATGCTAACGGTGCGTCTCGACCGCATCGGGGTCAACGGCCGGCCGCGAAGGCCGTCCCGCGCTGTGACGTCATATATCACTTCTCAGCCGAAACAGGAAGCTACGCGGATGTTGCACTTACAGTGACACCAACTTATCTGTTCAGGAAGAGGAACTAATGATGTCTTTTCATTTCGCTTAGCTGATATTTCTATACTATTTTGTTTCATGATGTGCAGCCTGAATCAAAAACTTGGGGAACTCCTTGCTGCGTAGTATAGACAAGCAGTAATGGGTTTTTGAGCGTGCCGCGCGTTCTGGAACTTTCTGTCAAACCTTTTGATTGAAAGTTCAGAGAAAGTGACAACATCTCCATAAGTATATACACATTACCGTCACCACAGATTTAAAGAAACCGGCACGTGGAAAATGCTAGGCAAATTAATAAAATATTGTCTCTATTTTAATGGGTTTCCAACCCCCTTGGCCTAAATAGAAGTTAGTGGCACTGTACCTATACCTTCTGTCACAGAAAACTTCTGACAAATAAGTGTCAAACTGTTCGTGGGTATAAATAACTTTTGAACGCGAACAAGTTAGTCGACACATAATATTAGAATTCTTACATTCTTTAATGGATTTCTACCACATGGTTAATAATTATCTCTGAACGATCAATTAAAAGTAGGGCTTGTGTAATCACTAGTTGCCCCTAACGCTTTAAAATTCATCTACAAGTACAATAGATGCAAAAGCTCTTTACTTTTTTTATCAATTAAAAAGCTTCATTCAAATCGAAGAAGTAGTTTCAGACCTACAAAGCTACAGACAAACAAACAGACACAAACAAAGTTTAAAACCGTCCAATGACAGATCAAGTTCGCGCTAAAGATTATTGATTCTTTGACGTCGTTCTGATCACGCGTTGACTGACGAACTACATAGAATTCGACCTAAAGATTCTATAGATCACCGTCAGTCAGTACATCTGATTCTATGATCAAGGCGATATTAATCTGATTTCATGCCAGTGATCGTTCAATTTTCGCTGAGAACAGTTGTGTCGCTCGCGACCGCGCGTACCAACAGTGCAAAGTGCTAACGCATCATAACATAGCCAGCCGCGGCTCGGCCTGACCTCGACGATGACCTAGTTCTTCGTTGCGTAAGGCATGCTTACGGACGGCTAAACATATTGTTAAGGCGAATTTAATACCAGCCTCAACAATGGATACTCCGACAAAAAGCAGGGTTGCTCTGCAGACAGAAACTGAGCACCTATTATATAAAACTTATGAAGAAGAACGTGCCCGCTTCAAAGAAGAAAGGCGAGAGCGTATTAAGCTCGAAAGCCTTGTCAACGACCTAAAAAATCAGATAGACATTCTCAAGCAACAGCTGCAATGTGTAATGGAGGTTGAATCTGCATCACCATCTACCTCAAACATAAAAGGTTCCTCTCAGCAAGTGGAATACAAAACTGATGAGGAAGAACTCGCTAAAGAAACAGAGTGGATTAGAACAAAAACGAGGAAAAAAAGAAAGTTGAACACCTCGCCCTCACTCTCACCACCACAAAATCCAAATGCTGCATTTGAAAAAACTAAAAAAGTCCCACAGCCACCTCCTGTTATAGTTGATGGCGTTAAAGACTACCAATCCTTCTATGACTTTTTGTCTAGAAACACGAGCGCAGACACATTCAAAATAAAAATGCTAAGCGGTGACAGTGTCAAAATAAACGCTTACAACGATGAAGCTTACAGAGCCATAACCAAGTCATTGACTGACGAACACTGTTTCTGGCATTCTTACGAGAACAAGCAAGATAGGCCGATCAGAGTAATGGTGAAAAAGCTGCCTTTTACCTGCAAGCCTGATAGAATAATTAGTGACCTTCAATCAAAAGGGTACCAGATCGAAGATGCAGTGAACAAGTTAAGCTGGAAAACAAAGGAGCCACTTAATATGTTCATGCTTACCTTCAATAACAAAGAAGAGATAAACAAAATCTACGAGATAAGGATCATACTGGGATGTACGGTTGATATACAACCGCTTAGATCTCCTAAGCTGATACCCCAGTGTAAAAGATGCCAGGTGTATGGCCACACGCATAAATACTGTGGCAAAGAACCTAGGTGTGTTAAATGCATCGGAAAACACCTGACAGTGGACTGTAAAAAGCCCACAAGTGAGAAGCCAAAGTGCGTGCATTGTGGAGGCGCACACCCAGCTAATTATCGAGGATGCATGATAGCAAAGGAAATGCAGAAAATTCGAAGCAAAAATGTTAAAAAACCTGATACGATTCGGCAAACAGCTAGTGGTAAGCAACAAACGACTACCCAACACTCTAGTGTTGCTAAACTGTCGTCAACTGCAAACAAGAGCGTTAGCTACGCGCAAGCTACTGCCAAAAATACTACGCCTGTTGTGCAAAACAAGGGGCATGACGTCACTAACAACAACAAACTAGACGAAATCCTTAAGCTGATGACATCTTTTGATGAACGCCTAAAAATAATAGAACATAGCAACAAAATAGCTATGCCTAGAACTTCAAAATGATTTGCAAACTTAAAATCATGGCTTGGAATTGTAATGGGCTACAGAAACATCAAAATGAACTGCAAGTAGTCCTAGATATAGAAAATATAGATGTGTGTCTCATATCAGAAACACACTTTACAAGGCAATCACACATCCAATTTAAAGGATATAAAATATACCATGCACTACACCCGGACAATAAAGGTAGAGGGGGCAGTGCAGTTATAGTTAAAGAAAACATTAAACATCACGAGAAAGCTAAATACGAAGAGCCTGAGATCCAATCTGTTGCTATATGCATCAGTACTGATCAAAATAACATTACAATAGCTTCAATATACTGCCCACCACGCTATACCATAAAAAAAGAAACGTACAAAAGTCTGTTTCAACTACTTGGGAAAAGATTTATACTCGGAGGAGATTTTAATGCCAAAAATAAGTACTGGGGCTCCAGACTAACAAACACAAAAGGCAAAGAGCTCCTAAGTGCAATGAAAGAGCTAAAATGTGATGCTACATCCACAAGATCACCTACTTACTGGCCAACTGATCAACAAAAAATACCTGATTTAATAGACTTTTTTATATACAAAAATATATGTCCTAACTACCTCCGGACAGAACAGAGTTATGACATGAATTCGGATCACTCTGCTATATATTTAGAAATTACTGATAGTATACTGTACAAAGAAAACACTCTGACCCTAGTAAATAAACACACAGATTGGGAGAGTTTTAAGATAGAACTAAATAACAATATAGATTTAAGAGTACCGCTTAAAAGTCCAGAGCAGCTCAACTTAGAAGTAGACAAATTTATTAAACTTATACAGAAGACTGCGTGGAAAAACACTCCAGTATGTAAAAGAAGGGCTACAAGAAATAGCTATCCAAAAGAAATCAAGGACATAATACGACAAAAAAGAAAACAGAGAAAACAATGGCATCAATCTAGGTCTCCACAAGACAAAGCAAAGCTAAATAGGCTAACCAAGAATTTGAAAAACCAAATTCAGAACCACATTGACGTCTCAACTCATACATACCTCCAAAACCTAACCAGTGACCGTAGTACAGACTACTCGCTCTGGAAAGCAACTAAAAACCTGAAACGGCCTAATACTCAGATCCCACCAATCAGTATAGGATCCGGTAAATGGGCTGTCAACAATAAACAGAAAGCCGAAAAGTTTGCGGAGCACTTAGAAAATATATTCAAACCCAACGAAGCTCAAATAATTGACGAAAGCACGATACATGAGGTATGTGATGAAAATTATGATATAAAGCTTGTCTCACCTCGAGAGGTAGCGAATGAAATAAAACAACACATCAATCCAAAAAAATCCCCGGGTTTCGATCTCATTTCAGGAGAGGTTCTCCATAATCTCCCAAAAAAAGCCCTCGTTAAATTAACAACTATTATCAATGCAGCACTAAGGCTAAGACATGTACCAGATTTATGGAAAGTGGCTGAAGTTATAATGATACCAAAGCCAGGAAAACCACCACAAGATGCATCGTCATACAGACCAATCTCTTTATTACCCATTATGTCAAAATTATTCGAGAAACTTCTCCTTAAAAGGCTGAAACCAATAATTAACAACAAGAACCTTATTCCAGAACATCAGTTTGGCTTCCGTGAGAAACACTCTACAATAGACCAAGTCCATAGAATTACAAACATAATCGAGAGAACTCTTGAAGACAAAAAAGTCTGCTCTACTGTCTTTTTGGATGTAGCTCAGGCATTTGATAAAGTCTGGCATGAAGGACTCATGTTAAAACTAAGAAAGATGTTACCGAAAGTATTGGCAGATATACTCGAGTCATACTTATCTGATAGAGTCTTTAGAATAAGACAAGATGACGAGTACTCCGAATTAAAGGAGATCAAAGCTGGGGTTCCACAGGGAAGTGTTTTAGGTCCGGTCCTGTACCTTCTATATACCTGTGATATCCCTAAGCTCAAAAACAACACTATCGCAACCTTTGCTGATGATACTGCCATAATGGCTGTGGGCACCACCCATGCAGAAGCAGCAGAAAAGGTTCAAGCAGCAGTGAATAAAATCCATGACTGGACAGTAAAATGGAGAATTAGACTAAATGAAACCAAATCGGTTCACGTTAACTTCACAAACAAAAAGGAAGAATATCACCCAATATTTATTAACGACACGCTCATTCCATATGAAAATACGGCAAAATATCTGGGCATGACACTTGACGCGAAGCTTCGCTGGAAAGCTCACGTCAAGAAGAAAAAAGTTGAGTTAGAGCTAAAATACCAAAGGATGAACTGGCTACTCGGAAGAAATTCCAGTGTAACAGTACCCAACAAAATTTTATTGTATAAACAAGTCCTTATGCCAGTATGGACCTACGGTATTCAGCTTTGGGGCTGTACCAAGAAGAGCAACATCCAAATCATCCAACGATTCCAAAGTAAAGTACTCAGGGGAATAGTAAATGCACCCTGGTACATAAGAAACGACGATCTCCATCGGGACCTTAATATAGAGTTCGTCGATAAAACTATTCAAAAATACGCGGAAAGTCACGAACAAAGACTCCATCACCATGTTAACGTAGAGGCTATCCAGCTCCTCGACAATACAGACCTAGTAAGAAGACTCAAAAGGACCAAACCTTTTGAGTTAGTGTAGTGATAAACTTAATATTATTGTGTAGTGATAGTGCTACTTTAATGAACACATAAACAAAGTGTCACCTTAATTAGTTAGAGACAGTAAGAAAAGTGCCAATGGACACATTCTTAGTACCTAATACTTATTTTATAAAACTAAGCTAAAGCAAAATTACTCATTAGCCTACTAGGCTAGATTGTAATATTAATTAGGGTACCGCATAGATGTAGTACACTAATTTAGTAAAAAAAAAAAAAAAAAAAAAAAAATGCCAGAATTATTTAGATGCAAAATTGAGATAAGCAGACTACTTTTTTATTTGGATACCACACAAGCAAAGCCGCGGGTAAAGCTATAGTGTATGTGTATCATTAGCTTTTTCTGCATTACTTATGCTCGTTTTTTTTGGTAAAGTTTATAGTTATCCAATTTGAAAATACCAAATAACAAAACATTTAGAAAACCTTGACCAAATATTATATACTTTTAAATCTGACTGTAGTACATAATAAATATCACAAACACGCGTACAAGCCTGAAGTCCCGACAGTATTTTTATAATGCACTTTCTAGAACAAACTTTCTCCATAAGGGATCATGCAATAAAAGAGTTAGATCGAACATGTGGACGAGGTGTCCTGCTAACCACATCACTGTACAGGTGGTTCAATAGTTCTTACTAGTTCTAAATAGTCACGAAATCTAGAAACGCAAAATCATATATATATTTTTTTTATTGTTGATAGCTAAACGTTTGACTGCCATCACACCTGATGGAAAGTGAAAATGCAGCCTAAGGTGGAGCACGCTTAGCTATAATCCACTTGTTCACTCTTGACTTGAAAATTCCAAGGTTGTAATGCTTCGGAAATACTGACCACGGTAAAGAGTTCCACTCCTTGGCTGTTTGCACTAAAGAATAATAGTGTTAAAGCTAAATAAAACTGAATATTGAATAGAAGCTTGAATGAAATTGAATGGATAAAAGTTTGCTTTAAAACTGAACTTTCGACCGACGTAATCTCTGAAGTTTCGTCCAATAATTTATTTTGAAGCGAATTACAGCTACTTCAATAAAAATCACCGAATTCGCAACTTTTTTTGGTCCCCTGAGTATCGAGAATGCTAACATTCCTCGGTCACCTTGAAAATACGCCCTCAGGATTACTTACTATCTAGTTCTGAGACACCCTGCATAAACAAGAGTCGAAACATCAACTGTATTTCCTTAAAAGCACGTATACAATAAAATGGATAGTGCTAGAAACGAGTAAGTATATGAAACGGGCGGTCCAACTCCACTTTCGGAATATAAGATGGATTAAAAGAGGAGGAAAACGATGACTGAACAGGTGTGGAACAATCCCATACGATTTTTTTTTTCAGAAATAAAATTTAATTTCAAATATGTATTTATTCAGTAGTATCACAGGGATCACTATGAAACGTCTTAAAGCTAGGTGAGTCCAGGTGCCAGTTCCACGTGACCAAACCTAAAAGAACCGGCAACTAACTACGGCTTGGTTCCTACTGGTTTTTTGTTACGCGTGATCAGAAAACTTCGAAGTTCGGGCATGTAGAGAGGATGGACTATTAGAGATCAAAGAAAGGTACATCAGGCGAGTGTGCATGACACTGTTGGGTAGGGACGACCTCGGCGTACGTATCTTAATCAGATGTCAGACATTTTAGAGAAAGGTTAGGTCAAGAGTACCCTAAACCGACGAGTATGTATGAAGAATGTTATGAGAGTGAATGAAATCCGTGGTATCTGCCTACCCGTTTGAAACAGGCGTGATTTTATGATGTAGGAACATTGTACAAATAGGAAAGTTAAAGGCAGTTAAAGACGTCGCATAGAATATAATTGACGCACACAAGCACCACACATAAATCAGCAGAATAAATATATTTTTCAAAGAAATAAAGCATGAAGCTGCAATTCATTCCTTACAAAGTGAATGAGATAGCAGATATACGTGATTGCTATCTCATTTATTTTAAGTAACATCTCGTAACTTAACCACGAGGTGCTAAACGATGCAAAAGACACTTTCCAAATTGCGCCAGGGTAAACTGCCGAGCAAGTTACTGCTAAGTGAGCTGAGCTAAACTACTTTGGCCCGCGATTTCGCATGCAGCAAAATGTTACTTTTTAAACATTGCTTAAAGTCACTCTGTTTGTTAATATACCACCCATTGGTACGATATGGCAATCGTTCAAGAATTTACACATATCATATTTTTTATTAGATAGAATTTGACGTAATAAGTTTCAATATTAAACAAACATAAATAATATATAGAAAAAAAAAGAAATTAGCTTTAGTATTATCAATTTTCGTATCCCTTGGCAAATCTTTTCAAAGATTGATGACGTAATAACTATTACCAATCAATCGATTACATCAGAATCTCACTATTGCCTCGTCAGAAAAGGTTTTCCCCCGACATTTCTCGGAAATTGTAAGCCAAGCGTTTCTGTAGAATCTTGAACTAAAAATTAAATGTAGCTTTCTGAATCGGGTTATTTTTTACCAGTTTCAGACAGAGATTTAATAGCTTTTTTAGTTTCATAATAAAAATATTAAATTAGGTAACTCACAATTACTCATGTTGTGGCGAAATTTAAAATCTTTTCACCACACAGCGGACAGGTTCGAAAGAACTAGTTACACAATACGAAGAAAATTGAATAAGGTGATACAATTAAATAGGTATATGAATGTTATTATTACGAGGAAACTAAAATGAATGCAAATAATTACAAAATGATTAAAATACACACGAAACAGTTGAGCGGTCTGCTGGCCGTTGCAACAATTTTCTCAACTAACGTGGTTGCAGTTTTCAGCACGAACGAAATGTATTATTTTCAAGGAAAAATCTTAATCTGGCAACTGCAAGAAAGCACAACAAAAATAGGTGACCCGAGCCAAATCGCAAACAAGTTGCCGGTCGACGTCAAAGTATGCAATTTTGTAATACACATCGGTTGCAAGACCGAGCAAAGGGGTCACCTACATCCCGGGCTAGTCTATAAAAGAGGCCACAGGATACGGAAGACAGTCGGCTCACTCTTGCCATCAATCAATCTGAGTCTCTGAGTCGACTACATTTTCCTAACTTCTCGGTATGGGGAAAATGCGTGTAAGAATCGAACAATGTTTTTTTTCCTGGGGTAAACTTCGTCAGTCGCTCATGAACACGAATCACATGTCATTTGGCTTTGCCCCTAACACCATCCTTTCGGTTCACCGTGCTAAACTTTTTGTAACGACTCTTCTATTGAAAAAAGGAAAGTCTGTTTGAGAGAAAATCGATACCTTAGTCCACTGCTGGACTAGGTCTCTCCCAAGGTCTCTCCCAAGACGCACCACTGAAGTGGCAATAGACCGGTCATATTAATTGTCGCAGTACAATCATGTTGGAGCAAACGAATACTGAAGAAGAGAACGTATTTAAGTAAGCGTAGTTTAAAACGCCTTGTCATAAGATGGGCAACGATTTGCCAAATGTAGCTGGAAAATACTGGAGAAGAGCCGAAGACCGGGCTTAGTAACGCGTCTTGGAGACTAAGTAATATATGAGTAACCTAGCTGTTTTTGCAGCATGTAAGCTATAGTTGGACGCAAAGGGCAGGCCATTCGGTGCACCACCGGATAAAGGATGGTGCTCATTTGAGGGACAACGAAGTGCTTGTTATGCGGTAAAGTAGCGTGGAAATTACTTCACCCGGGGCAAAAAAAAATAGACCATTGTGAAGCGGTTAACCTGTGAAATATACCTCATGCATTTTTTTTTACAAGTTATGATGCGGTCGACGGTGTAGCACTCTTACCTAGAAGATACCCATTCACTCTTGACTTGAAAACTTTCAAGTTGTATATTTTAACTTAAACAGATAACTTAAACAGACGCCGCAAAGTAGCCTGTCTATTGAAGTCCGAAATATCTTAAAATTTCACAGAGTATGTGCAACTTATAAAAAAAATTGTAAAGGTGGGAGTAGGCTTACCGTACATCCTTTAGGTATGTTTTCTATGAATACAAAGCTCTTTCAATACCATAGCTTGAATATCTAATAACAATTGTTTCCAAGTTATAGAACACGCCTAAGCCAGCTTAATTAGCTCCAGAGCACCAGGTCAGTACAATTGTATTACCATTATAGAAATTGTATTACCTTTTATAATTATACAAAGCCACTGAACTGGCATAGTGAAGCGCCAAGACGTCTAGCGCAGTAGGTCAACTAAACGAGGTCTCTGCAGTTTAGAGCTGTGTGAAATGTTTAAAGAACAATTAAGAAAACTGTGGCTTTTAAGGAAAAGACCACCGTCGATAAACTTGTCTCTCACACATTTTGACCCTTCAATAGCGATTTTCGAAAAACACAGATTTTTTTATCGAAAATCGCGAACCATCTCTTGTTCAATCCGATTGCACAGTTTAGAAAAAAAATATTGATCCTAACATGTTTTCCTACTTAAAAGTTTTCCTTACAATTTTTTGTACATAAATTAACAATAGAAAGTGTTAAGTATTTAATATTACTATTAGCAGTGCAGCCAATGGACCGATGACGTTTTAAGGATCGCGGGAGTGTAAAATATCGTTCTTACTAGAAATGAATATAAGATAAGCTTTTGTTTAGCATCGGACTTCTTCAGGCTGGCAATTCAGATTGTAACTATTTTGGTTAGTTCAGTGATTTATGTACAAAACTGTTTACAACAATAGAAGTTACACAATTCATTCGTTTTTCGAGGAAATGGTTTACATTAATCGAATGAAAGATTATTAATAGGATTCCCTATGGTTTCGAGAGGGGCTGAAATATAGGCCACGATTATCATCTTCTCGTAAAGAAGCAGTTTTAGAGACGTTTCAAAATAGTGGTTGGCAAACTCCCCAAAATATGGGTAACTATGTAACAGTAAGTGTAACATAAGTAACTGATTTGGATCAGTTGAGCTAGCTGTAGATCGTTTGTAACGGTCTGCAGATAGCTCAACTGTTTCTTGTGTATTTGGTACATTTTGTAAACATTTGTTTAATTGTAAGTTTCTTTGTGTAAATATTTATTTGTAACAGTTTATTTTTGAGTTCGTATGACAACTTTCCTCTGTTTTATTACAGGTTGTCCAGTAGAAATGCTCATAGCAATAAGCCTACCTTTAGTACATGTATTTTAACAATGTAACATAGGTTTTAGTTTCAAGAACTGTTGATTTTGTTAAACAATAAATCATGCACCTTTAGCATTTTAATAGTACTACCACCATGCCTATTTCTACCGTGAAGCTGCATTACTGTTTCAGTTTGAAAGGTGGGGGGTGCCGGTAAAATTACTGGCACGTGATGCTGAGCACCTGGCCTTAAATTGATAGACGCAAGGCAGTGCATCGTAGGGTACGTTTCTGACGTGCCTGACCTACGAGGCAATGCTTTGTTATAGGCGATGGTTACCACTTAACATCAGGTGGGCCATATTATTATGCTTGTTGCATCAGCTAGATGTATAAAAAAAAAACAAATTATTAATAGACTCTTTCTCAAAATTTACGCAACAAAATAAATATGTTTATGACAACATAACATAAAGACACAGCAGCACATCATTTGTTGTTCAGCCGTTAATTTTATAGTTTCCTGACAAACAGCCATACAAAATAACCATTAATGTTTATGCAGAAACATTTAAATAATTAGAACAGCACATCGACATGAATCTATTTTGATGGTGACCGAATGACCTAGCTTAGTTCAGAAGCCAGTTGGAATATTCTTACACTATATCGTTTAGGTATAAAACTGTCAGACCGCGAGCGGAACAGTATAAAGGGCGTCAATGCCAGCAACACGGTTCGATTGAGTGATCGTCGAGTGATCGCTGAATCCGCGTTCCATTTTCAAATTTTTCAAACAAAAATTGACAACTCACATCGATTTACGCGATCGCTTGACTCAAAACCCCGCATCATTGACGTTGGTCAAAAAGCTGTCAGCCTAAAATGGAACTGAGCTGGACACGTCTGCCGCATGCCCTACACCTTGTTCACACAGACCAGACTGGTTCCCACAAAAAATGCAAGCCGGCATCGTGGAAGACCCAGGTTAAGAGGGCAGGACGAACTTCAATCTCACCTTAGATCTTGGCCTGTCACTACGTTAAGTCGCGAAGAGTGGAAAGAGGGAAGGGAGGCCTTTACCCTGCCGTGGGACGTCAATGGCTAAATAATAATACACATCGCTTCCTTTGTTTTAAGCTAGATGGCGCTGTACGAAATGATCACGTTTGTTTTAGAGTGGATCATAGTTATTTTTGTTTAAGACGACATGAGTAAGAGGAGTGAGCACCAACATGACGAATGCTGGAAGAGAAAGAGTGGAAGAAGAAAACCTGCTGTGCCCACTTCACTGGACGTGGGATGAGGACAGGAAGATAACACTCTTTACAAATTACAATCTAGAGAAAAACAGCACCAAGCGGAAACGCCCCCGAAAGGGGCTGGATACATTTTATTTATTTTGAAGTTACCAGCCCATTGTCACTGTGAGAATATGTAATATTCTTAGCCGATTTGGCCACGGTAGTTTTTTTACGATTTGACGTAGAAAACTGACTATATGACTCTTGCGCTAACCTATTCGACGCGCATAATGATATGCCAATGACAGAAATGATATAATAATATACTACTCGATAGTTATAATAGCTATTTATACCTACCTAGCTAGATAAGTATTGATTGGTTGGGTTCATGTGTAATCAGTGTGAAGGTAAAATTGCTTTAATTATAGCTCAATTGAAGATCCAATTTGATTGAAGCCAATCAACTGATTAAGATAATCTATGAAACTCGTCCACAGTAATTGATGATTGACAAGCCTCAGTTGATAGAAACTGTGCTTAATGCGCTTAGGATGCGAATATCTAGTAAATAAATATCTCAGTATGCATTGACCGACTGGCCTCTCAGCTCAGCTGATAGTACCTCTGCCTTCTGAGCAGTAGTAGGTCGTGATGGGTTCGATCCCCATCGAGAACAAGTATTTGTGTAGTGAACACAGATGTTTGTTCTCTGTCTGGTATTTTTATTTTGTATTCTAAGTATGTACATATTTACAAAAAAAATGTATTATAATCAGCTATCTGGTTCTCAAAGTACAAGCTCTGCTTAGTTTGGGGCTAGATAATGTTGTGTGGATTGTCTATAATATTTTAAGGGTTGTCAAGAAGTGTGTGTAACTGTGTATAGTCAGTCATAGTGTGTGTCATAGTCAAAAAGTACAAAGTTGTAGAAAACTCAGACACTCAGTTGTAAAGTAGTAGGGCATTGCATCGTAAGGCACGTTCCTGACGTGCGTGACCCACGAGGCAATGCATTGTTATAGGCGATGGTTATCACTTGATATCAGGTGGGCCATATACTTGTTTCAACAGCTAGCAATCTTTATAATGCGGACAGCCAAAGAATAGAATTCGTTGCCGGCATCTGTTTTTCCGAATACCTATAATTTAGATGTTTTCAAAAAATGAGAGAATAGATCTAAAAAAAAATATAACAGTATCATATCAGCTATCTGCTTCCCATAGTACAAGCTCTGCTTTGTTTGGGGCTAGATAATGTTGTGTGGATTGTCTATAATATTTATTTATCTAGGTGAACACGATACACTGTCGACAGCATCATCACTTAACATAAGGAGAGCTCGATCTAGCCTATAAATGTAAAAAAATTGGATAAAAAACACTACGTACTATGTGTTGGACAACTCACGTTCATATCTTACACGTGTATATATAGTTGCCAGCGTTAGTGATATGATAACAAGTGGATATCAATGTGACCCCATACACCATAGTCATAGAGGTATTTATAACTTGGGCGACATTTTCATTCCACGTGGACCTAATCTATTGTTTATAAACACGTGTTAGGTTAGGTTAGCTACCACTACACTATCCCGTAACTCAGATAAAATGGCAATTCCGAAATGCTATTGAAAAAAAAAACACGTTTGTCTTGTCAAACGCTTGTGGTTCTCGAAGGTTCTCGAATATCGGAACGAATTGAAAAATGGATGCTCAACATCGTTCTTACTGAATATGTTTGAAAAGTAAATGTCCACCAAGGACATTCCACATATCACTGTCCAGCTCCAATCTAAGCAACACTTGTAGTATACCAGATAACTGATATCATCATGATGATGATGATATCAGTTATCAGCCTGCAGAAGTCCACTGACACTCGACATAGGCCTCCCCTACACGTTTCCAGGAATAATGATTCTGAGCTCTTTCCATCCACCGACTTCCCGCGATCTTAACAATGTCGTCGGTAAATCTTGTGGGTGGGCGACCTATTTTTCGTCTTCCGGTTCGTGGTCGCCATTCGAGAACCTTTATTCCCCAACGGTTGCCGGTTCGATAACAGGAGCCTAATTCTCGGGCCGACCGAGTTTTTCAATGTCCCTTAAATACACATTGGCATTGCACAACCTCGCACTTTTTCTACGTTTTCCGTATATCGTAGCTGTCGAGGCTTCTACGATGAGGTCGTCGATGAATTACTCAAGGAAGTCATCCATTCTCTCTTCGAAAAGAAGCAATAAAATAAAATTGCAAAATGATCCGAGATGAGCCGAGAATTAGGCTCCTGATATACCTTATAGCACTTCTGCATAGACTCCTATGTCCACTTTCCAGCTGTAGACATCTTCTGGCTGACATTAAATCGATATTAAAGCTGAAGTTGGCAACGGAAGTGTTACCGAGACCGGGGCTGAACTCGGAGGCTATATGTTTTATCAGTGGCAGCCAGCGACCGGAGAGTTTTCCGGTAGGTAAACTTTCCGGCTCGAGACCACGACGTTGAGTACGGGATTATTTTTAATGTCTTTTAGTTCGAGAAAATAATAAAATTTAATAAGCACAAAGTAGGAAATTAAAGTTATTAAAGTATAACGTAAATTAAAATGCCTTTGCGATACGTGGTGATGACGGGTAGAGTAGGACGACAACCAATTAGTGATCAAAATCTGCATAAGATCTAATAAGAGGTAAACTTTAAAACAATAGTTGGCCTTACTTTCAAGCGTTACTTAGGTGTGACGCACTGCTTAAACTGCGCCCTGTCTCTGTTTGACATTACGGAATAATAAGAGATGACAGTTGCTTAAACACTGATTATCCTTTGAAAAACGCTTGTAAGTAATGGGGAGTAATTGTAATCTTTTAAACTCAAGTTTAAGACTATTTGGAAAGGACTTGGCAAGCTTCGACTATTTAAACTTTTAGCTGAATGAAATCATACAATGAAGGACAGTGATCTTTTTTCTTGTCGCCAAATAGTAAATGCTAGGTCAACGAACGAAACATTCAACTTTCAATAGAATATAAAGTTATTTGTCTAGACCAGGGATTCCCAAAGTGGTCGATATCGACCCCTTGGGGTCGATATTGGTTTCCTAGGGGTCGACATAAACGAAAACTGATTTTGGGGGTCGACGAGGTCTATAAATCGACCCCTATTAAATTAACACAAGTTCTTATTTCAAACTTTCAAGTTAGGTAGCTAGGTACTGTATTGTTTATGTTGTGTTACGTGTACTAAGAATAATTAGTATTTTTGTAGGAAATAGCATTGTTGTAGTAATGTAAAGTCTCAAGTTCGTACAACGTAGGTAGGTACGTTTATTTTGTTAAATTTTGATGAGAAAATGAAGTCAACTTTAATCACTTAACCAAATGCAAAGTTTTTCAATTGTACCTTAGTACCTAGGTATTTTGTATCAATAGAAAAAAACTAAAGATAAGCCCCCTTATTCATAATAGTCTGCTAAATTTTAAGTTTAGTTAAGTCTTCTTCTATTGACCTAAATCGAGAGAGACCTATGAAAATTAACACTCTGTAGCAGCTGTTTTAAGTTAGCAGACCATTGTGAATAAGGGGTTTGACCTTAAAAGTAGGTAATTTGGCCATGGGGGTCTGAGGTAACTGTTCATTTTGGAAAAGGGGTCACTTGTCCAAAATAGTTTGGGAATCCCTGGTCTAGACTCTGGATACACCTAGACTTCTGAGGTGGTGCATTCAGCATCAGAAGCTTTTTCAGAATCGTCTATCATATTTTTCTATCGTACCTAATAATTTAAAATTACATATTTTAGTTCTCGTTCTCGGTCATAGTTCAATAAGAAACATATTAAAATAAATTATAGTTTAAAAAACTAAAAAAAAAAACGCTTTTTTATAACTAGTTGAACTAAAAAGTTAAAAATAAAACTGTAATAATCAATTGAAAATTTATATTATTGTACAAAAAGCGTGAGGTGCTTTTTATAATAACTTAAACTATTGATAAAATATTTACAACAATCAAAATCAAGCCCCCCACGCTTTTTGTACAATAATATAAATTTTCAATTGATTATTACAGTTTTATTTTTAACTTTTTAGTTCAACTAGTTATAAAAGCGTTTTTTTTTTAGTTTTTTAAACTATAATTTATTTTTTACTTTTTTTTTTTTTTTTTTCATATATTTTTTTTTTCATATTATTGCACCTTTGACAGGTGTGACAGTTTGAATCAAATCTGATCGTTCAAAGTAGGTTTTTTTTTTAATTTTTTTATTTCTTTTCATTTTTTTTATTTTTTTTTCATATTATTGCATTGTCATCGACCTTTGACAGGTGTGCAAAGTTTGAATCAAATCTGATCGTTCAAAGTAGGTTTTTTTTTTATTTTTTTTTATTTCTTTTCATTTTTTTTTATTTTTTTTTCATATTATTGCATTGTCATCGACCTTTGACAGGTGTGCAAAATTTGAATCAAATCTGATCGTTCAAAGTAGGACAAAATCGAGCTCAAAGGGGTCGGTTACATACATACATACATACAGGTGAAGCTAATAAAAGCGTTATAAAAACCAGTGTTTTTACACATACATATCTACAAAATGTTATGCGATCATCATTTAGTTTTGATTTTGACTGTACCTTAATACATTATTCTAATTGGTTTATATTTTGACATTGACCCGAGAATAAACTTCTTGTACGTACGTACGTAGTAAGGTACAATTGCTAAATCAAATTCGATAAAAACACGTACAACTGTTTAGTTTCAGTTTGATTCATAGCTTTCATCGTTATATCGGAATCGTTTAAAGTATCATTTGACAGCTTAGTATTTAAAAGCTACTAAAAAAATAAGATATGCAAATTCTTGTCTCTTATGGCGCTTGTACACGCTAGCTTTTGTCAATGTAACACTAAAAATGTATACACATTTGCCCCGCTTAAAACCTACAAGCAGGCATATAAACATCTGCGTAAAGAAATCAAGAAAACCATTAAACTACAAGAAATTGCCTTAATTTCACTAAGCACTCGATAAAAAGAACATATAAACAGTGCTTACCAATCGATTCTTAGCGTTGCGTTGAGCGGAAATTAAAGTTTCCTTTTATTCGTTTGATCCGGCACATACAAATAATAGAATGCATTTGCTGTTTGAATACCAATACTATGGCTACGTTGTAGGTATTGATTACCATTCTGTACTGTATTACGGCTCACTACCGCAAGCAAAACTTTTTTGCTGTCCATGTTGCTCATTAGCATTTCGGCTACATGTCAAAAGTAACTTTAGCGAACTCCGATACTATAGATAACAACGTTTTGTATTCGAATCCAATAATTCAATCAACGACAGTTTTAACAGTTGTATTGCAAAAACATTACATGTCATGCATGTGGGTTTTGTATGGGCGATTGTTTTCGAACTATTGAATCTATAGTCTGTTTGATTAATCTTTTAGCACAGCTGTGTTTGTGAATAATTTGTTTTTTAATTCAAATCGATTTATAAAATATGCACCACACACACGTTAATTGACAAGATGTTTGTTCTCTGCCTGGGTGTTATATTGTATGAAGTATAAACTTACAAAAACACATCTACAAACTTACAAGCTCTGCTTAATTTGGGGCTAGATAGTGTTTTGTGGATTGTCCACAATATTATTTAAACCATTTGGTTTGATGTTTTTACGCATGCAGCTGCGTCGCATGCCTATGCCTTTGCGAAACACCACACAAAACATTGTTTTGCTTTACAGTTTAGCTATCAAAACTTTATTTAGAGAACAAAACCGATCGTATTCTACGTTTTGCTTAGCGGTTTGAAAATATAGTACTCTCTCTGTCCTGGTTCAAAAAATACAACATTGTAAGTTGTCTGTAACTCCACTTGTATTTTTTGTAAATACTTAAATAAAAACTCACCAGCAACATTGATAGAACCAATTTGATAGTAACACCGACAGATGAGGATCACGAACAAAATCCACGATATCACAATCGGCCCGTCTTGCACAAACAACAGCTCCATTTTAAAGTCACAATAACTTCACCAAAAATATACCACGCGATAGAAACACGCGAAAAGTAAAGTTTTACCATGAAATATGGATAATTATAAACAGATAAAGCGCACAACAATAAGATTCCTCGGCTGCTTGTTTTCTGTGAAACAAACGAAAACAGTTTGGGGTAGACGCTCGCGGTGTCATCGCTCGCTGTGAAAATGCCCGAACGCTTGGCACATGCGCAGGAGCAGATTCCAAGTAACCAGAAATTACTCAGTTAAATTAGTCAGTTGTTTGCAATAACATCGGATATCGCGTAGTAATTAACACGATTTATATTTTACGACACATTTGAAGAATTTAATATATCCGTTCGCGACAGAGGACTCGAATTTAATATGCACACTGTTGTAACGGAATTGTTATTATTAAGGAATAGTTTTTTTTTATCGAGGGTAATCGCAAGCGCGCTCAAACGAACCGTACCGACCTAACTGGCACACGCGTCTAAAACATGTGTCGAGCCGTCGAACGCACAATGCATGCAATGATAACTAAAATAAAACACCTCCCATGAAGAGAAATGAAAATAAACTGTAAATTAATAACTAATGCCGTAAATATAAACGTGTCTGTGATGTTTCAAGATCATCATAGTGTCAACGAACTGTGTTTACTAAAATATTTTTAAAATATTCAAGACTTAAATGGCATACACTCGACTAGTTTCACGCAAAATGTTCAACTTGCCAGACTAGATAAAGGTTTATTATGAATTCTGCAACATTCACGTTTATAATCCAACCGCGCAGAAATAAAAATTAGCATTTTGTACAATTTTTAAATACTTGTATTGATTGCAATATTTTGTGAATATACGTATTTTTAGCCAAGGCCAGGACAAAGTGGGTCCCTGCTGTCGGAATTCGCCGCCGCGGCAGACCCAGGAAGCATTGGCGGGATGACCTGGACGCGTTCTGCAGGGAGTGGCCAAATTTGGGTCAGAAACGAGATGAGTGGAAGGAAAGGGGTGAGGCCTTTGCCCAGCCGTGGGACAGACCAGACTAAATAAAAAAAATATTTTTGTGATAATAAGGAATAAAATTGGTGGACATACCACTATTTAGGCCCATATTAGGCAGAACTTGTAATATGGAAATTTGAATGAACTTCATACATGTATGCAAGCATAATACAATACACAGATATAGCAAACGTTGTGTAGAGAAAAGGGCCCAGAAGGCAGAGCTATTACCAACTGAGCGGTGAGTCGGCTGTGTGTGAGGGCTGTCAAATAAATCCACAATCACCTTCTCTTTCATTTTACCCAATTACTAGAACTACTCAAATAACCCATAGATAAAACATTAGTTAAGTTTTTTATCACACGCACAGAAAATCCCCAGATCCCAAAAGCGTATCTCTAATAAATAAAAGGTCGCTAAATTGTTGTTGAATAAATGGTTACGTGACTGAAACGATTAAATAGCTAAGAAATTACCGTCATTTTTTCTCCTATTGGCTTTTTCATCCTACGTAAAAGACTGTAAAAAAATATTACAAAAGATCGAACCCAAAAAAAAAATCTAAAGATATCTTTTCGATTTTATGCCTCTTCTTGTGCGTGACCTGCGATGCAATGCTTGTTAAGAGATGTACTCTTAACAAGCATTGCATCGCAGGTCACGTACGTCAGGAACGTGCCCTATGATACACAGCCCTGTGTCCATGAACTTGGGACTTTAGGTTTTCAATCAAGCTTTATGCGCCTGTAAGTTCACTGACACCCACAACCGTCAAATCGAAACACAGTAACGCTACTTAGCATGGCATGCATACTTACCCGGATGGGTAACCCGGGTAAAACCCGGGTACTATTACTAGATCTATCCTGGAGTATTAAGAACATCACAAATATTTTTATAATGTCCCAAAAGTTAGTGCCGAACAGTCCCTAGAGTAATTCGTCGAGTGTGATTAAGATCCGATGACGCAGTGGAGAGCGCAGCCCCGTACCAAGGGGAAGGTCGCGGGTTCAAATCCCGCTCCGCTCTTAACTTTTGGGACATATAAAAATCTTTGAGATATCCTTAAGTGTTACAAAATCAACAAAAAATATTTAGAATATGTTCCCAGGTTTTGTATATAGACTGAAAAGAGCCTTGATCGTAAATAGGAATACCTATTCAAATAGGATTTTTTTTTGTGTTAAATTGAGCTTCTTAAAATAATTAATTATAATAATAATTTATTATTTTAAGAAGCTCAATTTGAGACATGATTAAGCTGATTAATTTAATCATGTCTCAATCATGAAACCAGATACTTCTTATCAACGTTTTAAAAATTATATTTTTTTGATAGAAACACGAAACGTCTCGGAAATTTTATATTTAGCGACTTACGAGAAAAGCAGCAGAAAATATTATAAAATAAACAAAATAAGACGTACATTTTGCTAGAAACTTCCGTAATTGGAAAGACAGTGTCATAAGAAATGATATGCTGTATTTTACTTTATTCTGCAAAAAATATTAAAGTGCTGTAAGAAATGAGATACCTCCGAGTTACATTACGAAAAAAGCCCAAAGTTCTACTTTTGGTAACTTATTTAAATTCACATCAAGCTTTTAAACAACTTCAATTATTTTAAACTGGATACAAGATCTAAATCAGTTTAGCTTTAACGTTCAAAGCATGTCACATAAAAGGGCATAAAAATCTCCTTGACCTTAGACTTAGACCAATGCTTTTGAAGTATACTTTGGTTGCTTTTTTTTTGGCAATTTTTTTCATATGTTGTTCAAACGTTGACCTCCGTGGCACAGTTGGGGACTAATCGACTGATACGTTGGGGGCTAATCGACTGATACGCTAGAGCTGGTTTGATTATATTTGGGGCAATTTTAACCCAAATATAATGATGAAAAGAGATGAGAAAATTTATCTAGGTATAATAATACCTCTTACTGAAACAACCTTTTTGTGGTGCCTTAATAGGCACCACAAAAAGGTTGTTGTATGATGCTCGCATCGCTATGTATTAAAATACCATAGTACGTCATTAAAATATACTCTATAGTACATTCACTTCGTTTCTGAAAGACTTAATAAAAAAATAAGTAGTTTATAATAGTTTTTTACCCATGCGTCTCATAAACTTTGCATAACAAAGATATTGTCAAGTTCAATACTCGAAGTTCGAGTTTTGCTACCCCACATTTCGTTATAATTTGTTGTTTTCGTTTCACCTACGTGTCTCTGTCTTTTGTATCGAGAAAAGATGAGACAGCAAAAATAAGTTACGTAGTTCTCTAACAACTCTTTGTTGTCTCATCATTTTTCCATGCAAAAGAGAGAGACACGTAGGCGAAACGAAAACAACAATTGGTAACGAAATGTTGAAAATGCACTGGGACTTCGGGTCCAGGTTATAAAATTCGAAGACATCCCGCTTGAAAGGCATTGTCAAATTTGTGAAACCTTTTAGGAATGAAAGTGCTGAGTTACTTAAAACTTTTTCAACATTGGTTTTCCATTCTCCCCTTTACATATTCTGTACAATATGTATTGTTGTATTGTACCTACCCACTATTTCACGCGAGATCAAAAGATTTTTGACCGAACAAAGTGCAGTTTTTATCTAATATTTCTTTTAAGGTGGTGTTTTCTTAAGATTTCATTTCGTCACCACATAAGTGTGATACACTTTTATCGTTATATTTTTTTTTGAAACTGTAAACTTTTTTAAGGCGGGCTTGAGCATTGTTGAGGTGGGAAAAAACCAATGAACTCGGCAAAGATCAACAAACTTCGCGGAGGGGTGAAAGAAGGGGGGAATGCCACGATTATTTTCGCTGTCAGTTTTGTTGACATAATCATTAAAGTCGTGAGGCTGTTCTGTTTTTAAACCGACCTTGAAATGAGAAGTTTGATATAGCAAGGTCATCCCGATATTATGAATCTGTAATTTTGCATACCGAATCATAATGACTAATGAAATAAATTGTTGCACACACAAAGGCTACAACCGCAATAGAGACGTTATTCTCTAGAAATTTAGTTGCCTCGTTTAACACAATGAGCGAGGACCTTGGCCTTGGACCGCCTGCAGAGATTCACCCTTATTGGAATCTAATCTTGGACTGCCTTTGACCATTAATATCAACTACCAGTTTATCAATTTTAGAACTAGATGGCGCTCATACAAGTGTCATGGTCCTAGAACGCGCTAACGTTGCGTTTTAAGATGTTTTAGATATAAAAGTTAAAAGCCTTAACTTATCTTGTGAATCTAATACCTACATGAACAACACCTAGTAGGCAATACGTCTGTCTATTCAGCCTTCTTGAATTACACTTATTGTACTTTATATCCGTTACGAAGGAAATTCACCAGAGAATAACCCGAACTCCAAATAGCTGTTTTCAATACCGTTTTACGTTTTGTTTATTGCTTGGTGTTTCTTTTATTGCACATGCCGAACTTGCTTGTTACCTTGACCTTCCTCCACCAATCGGAAGCAAGAGACCTCACCTGCATTAGTCATGCATACATTCTAATTATACTTATTAAGAAGTCCAATACGAAATCTCCGAACTACAGGGTCTGCGGCACTTTTAGCGACGTGGTGTATAGGAGCTCACTGAAAAACTATGATATTTGCTCGGTCTCGTGCGGACTATAAAGCATAGAAAAGTTGCCTACTTGGGACATGTCTTACGGCATGCTCCAACTTATTCTGATGGGCAAGAGACGAGTAGGTAGAAGAACATCATGGCTTCGCAACATCAAAGAATGGACTGGGATCAGGAAAGTAGAAGACCTATTTATGCTTGCCTTAGACAAAATAACGTTTAAAAGGATTACTACCAAACTTCAGCAGTGGAGAGAGGCACTCTTAGAAGAAGAACTGTATGAAATATGTGTTTATACAATGATAAGAAAAATTATTTCATCATTATAATAAAAGCTGACAGCTAATATAAATATTGTACTAAGTAAATAGTTGCTACAATTACTTACAAAAGTTGCAATTCCCAGATTCAGATTTAGCGGCTCGCTTCGTTCATTAAACTTTGCAGAATCCAGAACCTTGACCTTTAACCTCCAGTCGGGAGCCGGGGTAAAGCCCCTGAGGTCAACTGAAGACTTCTAGATATGGAGCAAGGCCCTGACCTTTGCTCGTCCAGTCCTTGTTTAACAATTTTCTATGGACTACCATTAATTTTTGTTAGAGAAAGTAAATTGCATTTTTTTATGGCTCTGATGTTATATTTGGTGTGTAATATTATTTTTACTTTATTTTTTATTAAATTCGCTACTATTCAAATCATTTGATATTCAAATCGAGTTTCAAATATCTTGGTAAAATAATATTTCTTTACATGGCCACTGAATAGAAAGAAATACGCTATACATTTCTTCTGCAAAATTTTTGCTGAACAAAATTGTTACACAAACTTTGATAATACAGAGAAAGAAATAGTCCCAATAAATAATACTTTGCGCATTATAAAAAGTTATCTTACGCTTAAATATACCAGGAAACGAGAAGCTATTTTTGCTTTCCACAGATTTTTTGTGTTAAATAAGGAAATAAAAGATTTTCGTTAGAAATTCATGGGTACAATTTGCTAAACAAAGCTAAGAAAAATAACAAAAGCAGTTTTTTTTATACACGTAGTTGATGGAACAAGCATATGGCCCACCCTATGTTAAGTGGTAACCGGCGCCTATAACAAAGCATTGCTTTGTAGGTCTGTTCTCTCCATCTTGTCTCTGTTGTTTGTCTGTTATTATTGTCTGGTTGGGTTTAATGTATGAATATCCTCTGGAGTTTCACTCCGATGATGCATAAATCAATGCTCGGATTGCTTAGTCATGGTTTGAAGGTTTATAATCCAAATATTGTGCTTTGAAACTACAAAAGGACACAACACACGAAGTTGTAGTTGGAAACGCGTTGCTTTTTTTTCTTAGCTCGTACAAAATTCACGTACGTGGTGTCAAAGACACTCTTCTAAAGATTTGTGGTCAACCATTAGAGATTACCTTTCTAGGGCATACCACGGTCAGGGTCAAGACCAGATTAGGGAGTGCTTATCAACAGGTGCTTTATCACACCTCTAGAACTATAAACCACACCGAAAACTTTCACTATTTTACAAATGTAGATTCGTTGTATTGAAGAGAGTAATACTTGAGACGATACAAAATCGAAGAGGAAAAATGTTTGGACATCTTCTACGACATGACAACTACAGACATGACAGCATTGGTCACGTAGAACTAGTGAGATGTTAGGATTTAGTGGATCCATAAGAATCAATCAGACTCTTATGCCTTTGTATTACTTGAGGTTTTGCGACGCTTTAAGGCCTGCGCACATCTAGGCGATGGCGATCAGTAAAACCCTGTCAAACATCGCTGTTATATTTGATGCGTTTCACTGATCGCCATCGCAGACCGCTTAGATTTGCGCAAGGTGATTTATTCGCAAAAATCTGTAGTCGGCATATGCTAGATACTATTGAATTAAATATTACAAAGATATAAATTAAAATATCAAAACCAAAAACGGTGTATTCAAAAGAATTGAGAAATGAAGAATGATCACACATATTTAAAATAAAATAAAGTTTAAGCATAATCGAGTAAAACCCAACGACAGACTTCGCAACCCGAAATATGAAGGGTTGTTCTTTAATCCACAGGCCTGTGCCACTCTTTGATTTAGTAAAATGATGAATAATAACATTCATCATTTTACTAAATCAAAAGAATTGACTAAATCGTTTCATAAATTACGGAGGTATGCAGTAACAGATATTTAAAAAATACTACTGAATTGAGAACCTCCACCTATATTATTTGAAGTCGGTTAAAAAAACCATAAAGGCCTGTGCACACCTAGGCCACTGGCGAACACGATCAGTGAAACGCTGTCAAATTTGACAGCGATATTTGACAGCGTTTCATTGATCGCGGTCGCCAGCGGCCCAGGTGTGCGCAGGCCTTAAGTTGTCCCACATAACGCTTATAAAAAAAAAACAATTGTTTTCGTGATTTTTTTACGATGTTTTAGTACTGAAGTGAAACTTCCATGCATTTTACTTCGATACCAACTTGCTTCAATCAAATTACATAGTCTCGTCACATAAGAGGTACTGAGGTGACCTGACAGGGAGGGCCCAGGGTTCACATCAAAGGCAGTTGTCCTCTCCACTGCCAAGTTGTGTGGAACTAACCCCGACGAGATTATAGCGTAGCGCGTTTGAGGGGAGGTCCAACGTGAGCTTTTCATTACTGTAAGTAAGCAATTTGTTTTTATACGACAAAGATACCTTTAGTGCTTTAACGTTACCGGGTTTCGTAACCAGCTACGTATTTTATATATATACTAGCTGTGCCCGCGACTTCGTCCGCGTGGTATAGTGTCTATGGGTAGCATTTTTAATTTGCAGCGGAAGAAAACAGTAATTAAATAACAACGTCATATTCGCGTGCACGTGACACAGTCGTCTGCCCTCTTACTAAACTTAGACATATGGCGTCGTACTACGCCACACTTTCATCCCCCCGCATTCCTCTCCGAACTCCCCCCACTCTCCTCAACACCCCCCCACATTCCCCCCAGGCTCCCCTCCACAATCCCCCTGTACTCCCCCCGCACCTCCCCTCCACACTCCCCTCCACACTCCCCCCGCACCTCCCCTCCAACTCCCCCCTGTACTCCCCTCCACACTCCCCCCTGTACTCCCCCGCGGCACCTCCCCTCCACACTCCCCCTGTACTCCCCTCCACACTCCCCCCTGTACTCCCCTCCACACTCCCCCCTGTACTCCCCTCCCTCTACCCCCCCAGCACAAACTTTGAATGTCATATTTTTTTATATCAAATCAACAGACTAAAAAATAAGTTTTAAGTTTCTAGCTCTAAAAATGACGATACTTCCATACAACTTTCAACCCCTATTTACAACCCCTTTTTTCGCAATAAAAAGCCTAATATGTTCCCAGCTTAAATATCGATCTTTTCAAACCATCGACGCTTATGACTATCTGCCACTGGCAACACTGGTCGGCAATCAGTCAGTCATAAGGACTTGGCGAAAAGACTTTGCATCCCCGCCAGCACAAAAAAAAAGTCAGTCAGTCACCTACACAAACAGAAATTTCTCGATCGAAAGCCGTCGCAATTGTACAAAAAAGTGTATTTCTCATGAAAAATGGTGTTTTCAATAAGTGTTTTGCAATAATAAGTTGCATAAATGTCCTTTCTAATGATTTAACCTATCTGTGTACCAAATTTCATTGCAATTGGTGATTGGTGATCGTCGGAGTGTTTTGGTGTCAGAGTGAGACAGAAACATCAATGTGATGCTCTTTATAACGTTTTAAAAGGTTTGTAAACCTTTTTTCACAATAAAAAGTAGCCTATGTCCTTCCTTAGGCCCTCAACTATCTGTGTACCAAATTTCATTTCAATCGGTTCAGTAGTTTTGGCGTGAAAGCCACACAGACAGACAGAGTTACAAACGCATTTATAATATTAGTATGGATATTATATATATACCTATATATAACCAGCCTCGTTATTCAAATCCTGTCCATCCAAAGGTTGTCTGGAAGAGATCGCTCATAGCGATAAGACCGCCCATTGTGCTTCACTATAGTTTTAGTTTTTCGCTATGTGTATGTTCCTATTCTTGTGGTGTACAATAAAGTGTTATCTATCTATCTATCTACGTAGAAGGTTTTTTTCTTTGTTCATGACCAACTATTAAAACCAATTTTATTACTAGCCAATTAATAAAAAAATTCAAGCATTCAGTTCTCAGTTCGTAACCGGTTTCAAGATGACTTATGCTTTCAGAGGGTGCCTTTTTACCGACTTGTGGTAATAGTGATATACTTATAGATGTGTGGGCAGTGTATGATTAAACTTATTTCTCTACTTAGTCGGAGTGGTATAAGTATTCAGGTACTCTGGAGACCACCAGCACCATAGTAGTCATCATCATCATCAGACTGAAGAAGTCTACTGCTGAATATAATAGGCTTCCCCTATACATTTCCAGGAAGAAAGATTCTGAGCTCATTTCCTCCACCATAGTAGTACCAGAAGCGTAAAGCCTTGCTCACATCTAGGCTATCTGCGATGGGGATAAATTTCAGTATAGGGTTTTGCTTATCGCATTGCCACGAACTTTGACAACGCGATATACTGATCGCCTTCGTAGGCGATCTAGATTTGCACAAGGCTTAATAGTTAGATGAAACTGGGAAAACCTAAAGGGGTTAGTGTTCAAGTCCCCTAATTATAAACGCAATTTAAATTTAATCATTGCTTAAAGTTAGCCCTGTCACTGTTTGTCATTACCCAGTAGTAAGAGAAGGCAATAGTTTAACCCTGTTTATCTTTTGACATATTTTTATAAGTAAGGCTAAAGATGTCTATGATTTACGACGCCAGCATCTGTATTCGCATATTTGTCATGTCATCCATGATGGAGAATCACCGCTTGCAGTTTACAACGTGATTCGTGAGTATGACGACGATGTCCTGAGCTAAATGCATATTGTACGAATGACGTAATAAGAAAGATATCCAGTTATGATAGCACACAACATTTTGCTGCTCACGTGTCTTCTGTATAGTACGGCATTAAGGGAGTCATAAAACTCCACTCGTAAAAGAACTGTAAAGTAGCAATAGTACATTTATGGCAAAAATATCGCATTTGTTTTATTTCTTAGAGCTTAAGGGCATGACGAATGGAGTGGTCCATGACGATTTCATCGACTTGTACGCGCAGCATTTCTTTTTCTTTTTTTTTTTTTTTTATACAACAAAGTTAGCAAACAAGCATACGGCCCACCTGATGGAAAGCGGTTACCGTAGCCTATGGACGCTTGCAACACCAGAGGCATCACTCGCGCGTTGCTGACCCTTTAAATATTTTAAAACGCCCTTCTTGAAAAGCCCCATGCTGTAATTAATAGGGAAAGTCTCGGCAGGAAGAGTATTCCACAACCTTAGAGTGCGCGGGAGGAAGTTCCTCTGGAACCGGACGGTGCGCGACCATGCCGGCTCCAAGGTATGTGGATGAGCCCTCTCCCTATGGCGAGCCGTCCGATGATAAAATGATGATGTGGGCATCATTTCGAACAGTTCTTCAGAACACAACCCGTTGTACAAGCGGTAGAACACACAAAGCTTCGCTTTACTATCAAATGCAGCTTCTGCAAAAAGTTGCCTTCAGTATTTTTGCCCCAGGCTTTGAATCAGTCGAGCGGAATGTTCATATTATACTACATGTCTTGGTTGGTTTGCTACGTGCCGCTAGAAGCCACGTTCACAATATTTCAGACCCCACTAGACTGCATGTAGCCGTTCAATTATTCACGCCCGCCAGCGTCAACTTAGCTCCGTTCGGCTCCTGCTCGCCCAGTACTTCAAGTTTAGCTTCCTATAAATTGAAGTCATTTAAATAATATATTGCCGAAACGGTAAGTCAATGAAGCGCGAGCAAGAATCTTGAGAAAGTTCCATCAATTTATAATAATCTGAGTGTGAAAAGTGAAGACAAAGTGGTCTGTGGATGGCCTTTCATCCCAAAGTCAGAGGTGTGGTTGCATGCCTGTATTAAAATGGCGTGCATCTAGTTTGTCAAAGAAATTGCCACACTCAAGTAAGTTGGGAGGGACTACCGTAATATCTGATTGAACAGATCGAAATCTGAAATGGGATAATCATGGTTAGCGAAATTGAGGAAGCAATTCGTATAGAAACGAACAACCGATTAAAATATAAAGTACCATAACAGATTTCACTTTTTCTAGAAACTTTCATGAACGAAGCGATTATTGATAAACGAACTTGATCGACTAGACACGCACGGATCAATTTTCTTTTCAATTAATTGGTGTATCGTTCTGTTTCGTAAATTAACAAGCATCCATCTGCGTAACGTTTTCTTTCAGTGGATAATTGTTTTAAACGGAATTGGATGCGATGTCTTTCGATCGCGTCCTGTTACGTCTTAGCTGAATTCAGTCCGATTTCACCAACGAACGCAACGGTTTCCTTATATTCTAAGATCCCGCTATAGAAGGACCTTCACCGAGCTGGTTATTTAATGAAACGTATTTTATATTTAATTAAACATGCCAATAAATATATTCTATATAGGTTGCCTATCAAATTTCAGTCCAGGATAATTATGATTAATTAATAATAAAAAAAAAATTAAAACTTTCCACTGGTTTGTTTATTAAACAAATTCTATACCAATCGAAAGTATAGACCCCAGTATTTTTATTCAATAAACATACCGGTGCAAAATGCTAGTATCGATTTACCTGTTTATACCTGGCTACCCGAGAGTTGTGACCGGAAAAAAATAGGCAACCTAACGTGAGAGTCTATATATGTATAGAATTTGTCTAATAAACAAACCGGTGGAAAGTTAAAAAACAATATTTTTTTTTAATTATTAATTAATCATATCCTGGACTGAAATTTGATAGGCAACCCACATAGAATATATTTATTGGCATGTTTAATTACATATAAAATACGTTTCATTAAATAACCAGCTCGGTGAAGGTCCTTCTATAGCGGGATCCTATACTATTACAGTTTGTATTGATATTACACTACGGCACGTCACGGGCATAACACAAATTGTATTTATTTTTTTATGTGGACTTTTTTATGACCAAGATTCAAATGCTTCTATTCTACCCAACTAACATTGCTTGTCGTAGTTAAACTCATCACTGCATCAAAACAGGAATCAGTCAAGGCTCAACGGTTTAATTCCCCTAATAAAGGAATTACGTAACTTGAAACTACTAATAGGTTATTAGCACCATTAACTCCAAACGGGAATGCCCTAGTTAGATCTAATTTTGTAAAGCCGCAGATAATTTACACGCGATGACGTAACAGTATTGATCGGTTCAGTTTATGAGTGCCCAAATATATTTCAGTAACATTATAAAGTCTCTCTGAATCGATAACTTATTCTTCTTTTTCTTCGAGCCACAAAAAATAAATACAATAGTATACATCATATCTTTTCCATAAATATATAAAAACTCTTACTTCTGAAATGACGGCTAACAGAAGAGAGTGGATAACGAAAAACCGTTGTGACGACCCTACATTGGGATAAGAACAAGAAAATGATGATGATAAAAACTCTTACGTTACTGACTGACTGACAATCAACGCACAGCCTCTAAACGAATGGTCCAGAAGTATGAAGTTTAGTGAACCCAGTACTAAGGAAGAAATTCCCGAAACTCATCATCATTATCGCGAACAGAGTCACGTGGGATTCCACTTGCTATATTAATAAATGAATTGATATGCATGAGATTTGGTTTGGATGCAATGTACGTGCGATGGTATGCATTTCAAATGAATTGGATTACATAAACACACACTTCGTTACCAACAAATTTGTACAGAAATTTAGAGTGCATTGGATTAAATCTGATCATATGTGGTTATGTTATACTTTAAAGAGGAATAAACACGAAAGGAGCCTCTTTGAGGCGCTCTTAAAATCATTTCACCACACTTGGTTCGGAAGAATCAGTGGCACGATAAGAAGGAGGAATAAAGCAAACAACCGACTGGCCGATATGTCCTAAGTACTAATGGAATTGATTAGCAGTCATCGTTGGATTCAAACGAGATAATGTAAACAAAAGATTTCTTGAGAAGAAAACTAATAAAATTATTGGAAATTTAATA
Source organism: Thera britannica (assembly GCA_939531255.2). Taxonomy (NCBI): domain Eukaryota; kingdom Metazoa; phylum Arthropoda; class Insecta; order Lepidoptera; family Geometridae; genus Thera; species Thera britannica. The sequence goes on from OW618038.2 coordinate 21,939,183, forward strand.
AAAATAAGCACAACTTATGAAAAATATCGACATAAAATTTGCATGTCTTGTTTTCGTGTTTAATTATTTTGTTTCTTTTTTAGCAGACAATCGACAGTATCCAATGAACTACAAAAGCAATGGAATGAAAACGAAGTTTCATTCGCTTTATTTCCTTTTTGTAATATTTTACTGTTTCAGATGGAAACAGATCTCAGTGTTAATAAAATGCAAATGTTGAACAGTCTCTTAGTTATTAAAATAAATGGTGAGAAAAGCCAACTGCCAATTACGAGTTTCTTTTCCCTGTTTAATCTATTCGTGCTTTTTAACGTCGCTTGGAAATGGTATATTTGTTCAAAGCTTGCAGTTTATTAAAATAATAGTTATTTAGGATTTCGTTTTAAAAATAGGTATTAATTTTTGTGCGAATTCAGTTGATTTAAAATTAACAGTAAGGTTTTACCTACGTACGTATTTTTTTGCTAAAACACCCAAATCATTAGGACCCGCATCAATACGGAAACCAATCATAAATGTCCTCCGTTCTAAGGATTCAAAATAAAAACATAACAATAAGACATCATAAGTTTTCCATCCCAACAACAAACCGTACTCTTCTTCAAACATTTGATAACATTTTCCTGAAGTCCTGTAATAACGCAATAAGCAAACACTTACCAGCGACATCGGTGGTAGTTGCCGCGACTGGAATAGCAGGCGCTCGCTTCGCACTGCTGCGCGAAGATGGCTGTACTCGGCGGCAAGGCGGCGTGCATTCCGGGACCGCGCGCTGAAAGTATAAGGAATGTTAGCACTTCATTCATGTTCCCCGACACTTTCATATTATTTATTTCACTTGACACTGGAAATAGCTACTGAATTAGGGCGCTTGTACACGCTAAGAAAAAACGCCGGGCCTACCCAAGAATTCGTGTCGTAACAAGAAAATAACTGTGTACACTGCTCGCAGCGGTGGACGAAAAAAATCTTATCTGCGCAAGACAAGAATCTTGTCTTTTCCACACACGAAAACGCAACAACGCTCGCCGCGTCGTGTCTTGCGCAGATAAGATTTTTTTCGTGCACCGCTGCGAGCAGTGTACACAGTTATTTTCTAGTTACGACACGAATTCTTGGGTAGACCCGGCGGTTTTTCTTAGCGTGTACAAGCGCCCTTATGGACAGGTGCCATAAACGAAGGAAAGAAAAATTATTCTCACTGTCACTTTCATGTTAACAAATAAAGATGGCAATAATAGAAGCGGCCGGCTAAGCTAGTCAGTCTATTATACAGGGTGGCCATAAAGTCGTGGGTCAAACGCAACTAGGGGTTAGATGGGGTCATCAGCTGCAAAAAGTTGTTCTACGGGAGGTCCTTAAGGTCAACCCCGGCAGAGTTATAATTTATTTTGTGTTTTATGAGAAAATTGACTTTTTTTAACTAATTCTTATTAAAATTCGAAAAAATCTACATCCTGTATTTTTTTTATTATTTTCACTAGATTGGTACTGATGCGTTAGACATGCTATTTATGGTTGTTTATTGGGTGTGTTGAAGATAATATTCAGTTTTACGATTTTCTTTTTTCTCAAATCATAACTTTTTCCCCCATCCCCACCCACCCCATCTAACCCTTAGTTGCGTTTGATCCACGACTTTTGGACCACCCTGTATAGACTAGAGTACCAATATGATTGAGGACCTTAGCCTTTTGAGGTTTTTAACCACGCTATACAATAAGCACATTGTTTTTTTGTATAAATAAAGAAGCATTGTCGACATTTCCAACAACGCTATCTAGTCCCTAAAGAATCAAAACTTGTATCATGGGAAACCAGACACTCGAAGCTAGTAGAATACGTAAATCTTTTTTTATCATACATAGCTATACCTACATAATTCAATCTAACACCCCGAAACCGGACAGAACTATGTAACCAAACAAATGTTAACTCTCGGTGGGGTTCGACGCAGAAAGCCGAACTACTGTAAATTCGACTTTGAGGCATCTAGTAAAAGATAAGCAGTTGTTGTTGTTGTGTAAAACGTCCTTTGGCAAGTTGAGACGTAGATGGGGGTAGATGGGAAACCGTCCAAACTAGCACGTCCTGGCCTCCCAGGAAATCTACGAGTACCTACGTCTTACTTATGTAAATGATGAGATAGCCGTTTAGGAACCGGCATACCTAGCTACATCTATTTGTAGGCCTTTACTCAGAGTTTTTATGTTAATCCTGGTAGTCCAATACAGGCTTAGATCTTGAATTTATCTCGCCTTACCCTTATCATAGCTTTTTACGCAACCTGTCTTGAATACAGCTATTCTAGGATTTCACTTAAACATTTCAAAGAATTGTCAACTAGGTATACTGTAGGACATTTTCATTTAATTTAGTAAAGTTCGACATCTTTAGAAGCAGAAGGGAAATTAAGATTTGAAGTCGATTAAGACTGTATGAATCATGCTTTGTTTGTGTCTGCTATTCAAAAACATCTTGGGCAAGAAACCTTCTAAATCTTGCCCATTTAAGTTGTATTTAAAGGTAAATTTTAATTTAATACAATCAAACCGTAAATCCGACAGGTTTGTGAAATAAACACATTTTTGAAACAGGAAATCTTCAAAAACTACCATTACGACTTACCACTTTAACATTATATTCCTTGAAGTATACACGCATGTTGAATAACACTCATTAATTTTATGATGTCATAGAACCAAGAGTGTTAAGATACATTCACTTCACTTTTTATTTCATTCACCAATCGCCTGAAAACTACGTACTCAAGCGACTTTAGAGCATTATTGAACCACAGATTGTGTGATGTTAGTATGGAGCTTCAAAAATTATGTGTCATCTACCCTATGTTATAGAATAATTAAAGATGCTTATGTGTTCATACAGATTCACTTAGATATGAACCAAACAGAGAACTCGACGAAACTATACCATACCAGCATCAGGATCATTTTTACGGAGCGCAAAACATGAACGTAAAATCGACACCATAAAGTTCATTTCACCTTGACAAGAAATAAAAAGAGACAGGAGACTCGACGTGCTTATGTAAACGATTTATTACTAACAACTTGGCACGCGATAGAATTCTCAAGTCGAAAAATTTGCAGCCAACTTGCTACTTTACGAAAAACGTTTGACCCGAATTCTCGTTGAATAACACACAAAATGGATTGGATGTTTCGGAGAGGGCCAAAAAGACATATCGTTACATAAATTTTGAAGTTGCTTTAGTAAGTTCTTTACTTACTTCAGTTATTTATTACGCAGAAATTGAATAGCGGACAGCAACAAAGCTTATCACAGTGAAAGAAAGTTAATTACAACTTGAGAAGTTCGCCTACAACAAGAGAACTAAGGATGGAATCGGCTTTCTGTCCGACTGAACAGAACTAATATTATTACGAAAAGTTGGGATGCTATTGGATCATAAATAAGTAACTATTCTATAGATTAGATACCTAACGAAACAAGACAGGGTTACAGAATAGTTATAAGTCGATGATTGAGGGTACCCAGAAAGGTGTACTTAGTAGATCTTACTCAAGTTTTGAACAGAAATAAAACCTTATTTAAATTCTTAGAATAAATAAACGTCCAAGGTAAAAAGAGTCCAATTCTAAAGCTGGTATGACAATGATAACGAATTATTACGACACTGAGAACGAGCAAGAAGGTTATATCAAAGATCAGCCTTCACATAATAACAAAATTCCAAACTAGTTGTGTAAGAAACATTTGAGGCTAGATTTTAGGTCACAAGTAGCACAGCCTTCAGCAAGCAGATAGAATGTCCGATCTAAGTAACTCAAGAACCTACGCAAGTCGTTGAACTACAAATCAATCTAGGACAACAAATCATTGGAGCAATAAATAATCAGAAATCTGAGCTGTAATAAGTAGATGTAAAGTAGCTTTTGTGAAATCCTTTGCTAGTTATAAAAGCGATAATCAAAATTAAATGAGTTTGTTTTTAACATTAAACCTTACATTTATCTTTAAATCTACCTAGATACAAAAGGCATACACCGAATTTATAAAAAAATACAGAAACAAAGCAGACAACAATACAGAGTGTTTAATTTATGCTATTCATTATGTGATACCAATATTCAATACTGCTATTAATTTTGTGAGAACTAAGTATTAAGACGAATGACAAGTTATTCGCATTTCAGTAGACCAACAGCAGCTTCGAAAGATTTAACACGGCCCACTAGTAAACGTGACAGTTAAGCGAAACCATATTTAAACAGAAAGCCTTATTCAAACAATTCTCTATATAAATTCAACCCTTGAACAATTAACCGAATTAATTCACAATCTAAATTGGGAGTATAAAGAATGGAAATGGAATGGATAAATCTTGTTCAGAGGTTGGGACCTGTTCGATTCCATTTGAGAGCTGATTGATGAGGATTCGCATCAAATCGCATCCCTCTCACTTTATCATGTCCGATCGTTTCGTCGAGGTAAACACTTCAGTATTAGTAGCTAGCATAGCTTTAGCTACCAATTGTTTACGAAAAGTCGTACCTTACTGTTAGGGTAAGAATTTGCATTAGGAAAAGGGAGGTCGTGTTGCGGTTTCGACTACGTACCGGTCGGTATAAAAACAAACTGTTTTTGGGTGTGCGTGGGTATAATGACTCCGTGCTTTTAGCTAAATGCAGTATTATTTCATCCAGAAATCCTTGCTTAATCTAAAACTTTAGGGGTTCTAAAGACTCAGTCTAGACACTTTCTTGCTGTCTCATTAAATTAATTAACCAAGGATTGTCTACGCTTTCATAAAAGTAAAAATTCAGTCTTCAAATGAGATATGCATCTGTTTTTTATCTGATTAGGAACGGAAACTAAACATTCCTCAATTATATAAACAAATATATATTCAATAGTCTTGCAAATATCTGCATTTGAATGATAAGGACACTGTAACCTACAATAAACCAGGTCTCGACCTATAAACTACGTCAATCAGTAGATATATTATACATTCATAGAACTTGGGCAATTCATCATAGAATAATAGGGTCTAATGTATAAGGAAAATTTGCCATACAAGGCTTGAGGTCTCACGAGGTTAGTGTTACTTCCGACAATATGCACCCGTATTTAGATTAATTCAATGTCATACTAAATGTTGATCCGGATACTACGGGTTTGAATTATACATGTTCATTAAAACAATGGCGTGGAAAATACATAACAAGTGTTACGTGACCGTGGCCATGACACTAAACAATATGGTAACTTTTTCTACAGTATCTAAATTCGAAAAGTAGAATAAAGCATTGGATATTTTCACTAGTAAAGTGCACGATAGAGGAAAAAAATAACACGGAAAGTGATTGATCCGTAAAATTAGTGAAAGCGGTATGCAGGTGTGTCATCAACGCTAACGAATCATATGGGACCGATGTCATAAGCAATTATGAAATATTGTTTGAAAGACATGAAATATCGCAACTTTCGTAACAAACATAACGAAATTTGATGACATTTATTGAATAACAAAAACAAACTATGGATCATTAGATAAGAAAGACTAAATTCTGCTTTAAAAATGATCAATCAATCCACGCAAACATTGCAAGAGCTTTGGCTAGGATTCAGTATCACTTTGTGAACTCAATAACACTTGATTGTGAAGATTTCTCGTTTATTTAAATCACAACACACATCTGTCACCACGATAGAACATATCCAAATCACCAATCGTAGACCCGTGCTGTGAGCCAGCGAGCCGCGCACTAACTCTTTAGAGAATCAGCAATGTCGTGCGCCCGCGCGGTTCTTTCACTTTTGCTGAATTCGGCACGATACCAAGTGTTTATCACTGCAAATTGGGATTTATAGTAAAATGAGCTTCACTTTGTTTAGCTAAGACTCAATGTAGATCGAGTGATCGGGAGAAGTTTTTGTGGTCAAAAATTTTAAAGGTAACTATCCTATATTTGAGCGCGTATCTGCTGCCTTTATAAGTTCAATACTTTGCCCAACAAATAACAATGTAACAAATGTTTATCTTCTGACAATATCGATAAGCAGCTTTAGCATATACGGCAATTTGATCAATCGCGTTTTGCAGGCGCTTTTTTACACTATTTAGGTACTAAAAATTCTACATGCAAAACCTAATGTTTACGTTATTGTTAGTAGAAAGACATGCCATTTTAATGAGGCGCTTAGTAAGCAGTCTGATGTAGTTTTACCTTTAGGAATAATTAATTAACTATAACTAGGAAGGTCCAATAACTATTTATATGGATATTGAATGAGGATTTCCATATTTTATTCTAAGCTAAGATTACTTCATGTTTTGTTTGACATGCTACGTACTGACGGTGTGTTGTAGATAATTACAAACGTTATAAGTTTTGCATATGCGTATGTGTAATCAATTACTTCTTAACATTCTGAAAATAAAAGGATACCAAAATAAGATCGAACAATAATAATTAAAGTGCCTCAATTTTCTCAATTATCGAAGCAACTTTTTGTTGGTCACCAAAATTAAAAAGCAATGCCAAACTCAGTCTCAAAATATCCTTCGCAAAAAGGCTACCTTGCTTTTCGACTGCCAAATAAGTCGTCTTCATGGGGTGGGGAGGTCATCTACGTATACATATACATACGTGCGTAGTAGTATAGTTACATTGGCATTGTATACAGACAGACAGCATACATTTAATTTTAGCATGTGCTTTTTCGCGCCGCCAACAATACAATCGATTACTAGTAGTCGCTACCAAAATAGGTGTTGTTCAACTTGTCCAGCCTTAGTGGACCCTTGGCATATTTTGGGCTGCCCAAAATTCAACCTTCTGTTGCGTCATTATGAGACAATCGCATCAACCTCCGTGCTGTATCAGAGCTTTTTAAACAGTGGCTGGGTAAGTAAACACGAATGCAGTAGCATTTCTTGCTATACTCTTTCTCGTTGAAGGTACCAGAATCAAGGTGGACGAGATCATGAACAATGGCAATAACACAGAAGACATAATAGTACTAGCATCGAAAGCTTCACTCTGATCTTACAAAAGAGACACGGGTAAGATAGAAGACATACATATATTATGAAACGTGAGAACAGTGTGAAGGAGCTCAATTGATGACATTAGAAGCGCTTAAGAAGGAGTAATAAAGCTCATTGATATAGGTAATCGATTTAAAGTGACACAGATCTAGCAATATATATTCTTCAAGGCGACAATTTGTTCATAATAATAAAATGCCAAGATGATTGTTATTACTCCTCTGAATGATGTAAACTCATTAACATACTCATCATGTTGGTTTACGGGGTAAAAAAGCGTTGAGTAATTCGAATGTCACGCCATTTATGTGAAGATGATTGATTTATTCAAAAATACCAATAAATAAACAGGTAATTCGCTTTTTCAAAATCCGAACTTGGGTTGATTATTAAAATCATAATAAAAACATCTTTATTATTTTATCCTCAGTGATATTCAAAAGTAATTCACACCTGTTATCCGAACAATATTATTTGAATAATGATTTTTAAAAAAGTGTCACCTAACATTCTCAAGGGGCGATCACCACTGTATTAATATTAGTAGTTAGTAAGTAGCAGCAAATAATAATAGCAAATAACAAATTGCACATCGGCTAATTTCGGCTTCATAGAACGTAGTGTGTATTAGAAAGAGTTAGCGCTCTATACGAAAGCAGAAAAGCCAATGTGTAATATTTATTGCCTACAACCGTACTGGTGGTTATACGTACTCAAACCAGAACCTCAGCACAGGGGCTCAATTCTAGACCAATGACTTTTTTGTCACGGTAGATATACCACAAGAACTGTCAAATTCACTAAAGAAACTGACAGTTTTTGTGATATATATCTACCGTGACAAAAAAGTCACTGGTCTAGAATTGAGCCCCTGCTTTACGTTCAAGATGTCGCTAAATCGATATCCAGATATATTTTCGTAGCCTACAAAATAGAGCATTTGCATGCAGACCTCGATGCACCCATAGATGGTGTGAAATTGTGATTCAATTTATATGCAGTTTCATACAGCCTTTTTTGTCGGATCTTGACCCAGTTATTTGTAAAACCACAATGCTTACTAACCCCCAAATCAAGTATTATGTTTGTTTTATTCGGGGAGCGATATGATTTTAAAGAATATAAAGATAATCCATTTCATCAATGGGTATAATGATAATTTTTCGTTTGAACCTTAGCAAGAGCCTTTATGGCTTAATATAGAGTTGGTTTCCATCTTCTCTTTTTTATAATCCTTTATTTCAAGTCGGTTAATTTCTAGACATTTTTCTATTTTCGTAGCCAGAGCACGATTGTTAAACAAAACAGACCGTTTTAAGAATTTGATCCTAAAAAAAGACAAATCTTAGTAAACCGTAACACCCAGAATAATTTTAAAATTTAAAAAGTACAAGTTACACTAAATAGGTATACATGTCAAAGTAGGTTTTTAATTTAAACTAACAACGTGCAATCTGAATATATTATAGTGGATATATAGAAAACCTTCACCTTTGGCTATCTAAAAGATAATCTCGAATGTAAAAATGGCGTGTTTCGCTAATAGTTTTTGCTGCTGGTATTTTGAAAGACATATGCCCGAATAATAAAACCCAACTTCAACATTTGAGGCTGTAACAACTGTTCATTCGTATTTTTCAAATGTTTTATTGTATCAACTAGGTACGCCAATTATTTTAAATCTGAGCAGTCATTTAGTATTCGGGCATTACTTTTCAAATTAGCACTGCACATACTCAATGAAAGTCATGTCAACTTCTTGCTAAAAGGAACATAGGCAATCTAAAAGTTGAACGAACTTCGTTAATTTGTAAGTATCACGAATTTTATTTAAAAACTCAATGGATTTGTTGATGGACTAATTTGCTTTTGAACAATCACGATTCTGTAAAATAAGCAACAAAAACGAGCGGTATTTTTTTCAGCTGTTAGCTTATCGCAATCCAACACGCGTGCAGAGACGTAAGTAATTTATGAAATAGATGTTTATTTTTGTACAAAAGCCTGATATTGTTTTAAATTCGCATTAACCCCTAAAAAAACGTGACTGTATTTATAAAATTTTGTTACACTCATTACTCTCAAGGCTTTTAAATTAAAGGTTATTGTATTTTTCCAGTGGCTTTTAGTATCATCCTTTATGATTATGTTGCTACGCTTTATTACAAGTTCCACTTTAATCAAGGCTTCAGTACCTATTTTCCTGCTCTTAACCCTAGTTTGTCAAGAATCATCAAGCCAGCAAGGTCGCATCTGTCGATATATCGCAGCATCGATCGGTGTCAGAGGGACTTCTTCCCGCGCACCCTAAGGTTGTGGAATGCGCTTAATCATAAAGGCTTAAATAGTTATTAGTTATGCAAGAGTGCAAAGCTGCTTTTTAACCGCGTGCTCAATTTTGATGACCGAGCAAGCGAAGGATTCTAAAATTTAACAACGAGCGTATAGCGAGTGGTTTAAGAGTTAGAATCCTAAGCGTTGGCGAAGGAATCAAAAGAGCACAAGGTGAAAAATCTTTGCACTCGAGTGCAACACGTAACTTTTCATCCCACCTCAGCGAGGAAATGACTAAATGCAAAAAAGAACAAGGCGCGACTAAAAGTAACACACCAAGAAGGTTCCGAGTATGAGTTTTTAACAAATTTAAAAAGGTTGTATGATAAGTTCGGCACCATGCAGGTAGAAGTTAATAGGTTTAATGATGTTTTGAATTCACAAATACACCAAGAAGGTTACGAGTGTGAGTTTTTAACAAATTAAAAAAGGTTGTATGATAAATTCGGCACCATGGAGGTAGAAGTAAATAGGTTGTGTATTCACAAACTTAGTGAACACGATATTCTAAATTCAAATTTACTTTATCCTCTAGAGGATAAAAACGGCTTTTGCAGTCAGATATTGAACAGCAAAAACACACTTTCTGAGCTGGTGGGAAGAAAAAAAATTTATACGATCAGCAACGCGCGATGCCTCTGGTGTTGCAAGCGTCCATATGCATGTCGTAAAATTAGAACCTAAAAAGTTCAAAAACATATGTCAATTGCACGAAATCCTCTTTGACCTCACTGGTTTGAAATACCAGGTGACACGATAAGAAGAAGTGCCCATAGGCTACGGTAACCACTTTCCATCAGGGACATACCTACAGTCCTCAACTAACCCCTGACAAAACTGAAAGCATTTTCAAAATAACAAACTTATGCTCCATCATCCACCTGAAGAATAGACATCTTATACATTTCCAAAAAGAACGATTTCAAACCTTCTTCATCAGGCTTCAGTCCAACGGATAGGATAATGTTTACTCGATCTTCTAAGAGTTTCTGATTATATCAAATTAATGGCACGTCATCATCAGTATGACGGTAGGTCGAAATATTAATCACTGACATTCACCTAATTATTAATAAACTTGATACTTAATCTATAAATCTATACTACAAAACAATGATAATGCTGATAAGAGATAACTCGTAATCAAAAAATTTTTTTTTTTATGTAATCGATCGTTGATAGTAAACTTCTCTCTACCAACTATAAATCCTAGCAACTATAACCTGCTTGTAGAAATAGCCAATATTACATATTACTAGTATACTATCCTTATTTCGGTATGATAGCCTTTATAGCTCAGTTGGTAGCAGATCTGCCTTCTGCGTTGGAGGGCGTGGATTCGATCCCCATCACCAAGAACATATATTTGAGTTTGTTTGTTCTGTGCCTGGGTGTTTTACTTATTGTATTTAAAGTATATATTAAAAAAATATGGAAGTACTATTATATTTATTTATTATTTTTTATACTTTTGGAATAGCACCCAGAGCAAAATTGTAATTTCTAAGTACCAAAGGAAATAAATAAATATTGTGGATAATCCTCACAACACTATCAAGCCCCAAATTAAGCAGAGTTTGTGCTTATGGGATACCAGATAGCTGATACTTTTTTTGTTTAGAAAATCACTCACTACTTAGAATACAATATAACACCCAGACAGAGAACAAACATCTGTGTTCACCACACAAATATTTGTTCTCGGTGGGAATGGAACCTGCCTACCAACTGAGCTGAGAGGAAAGTCTGAGAAGCCTAACAATGTTTGCGATATCGTGAATTTATTGCTAACGTATTTTTCAAGGAACGTTACAATAATAAATACGTATAATAAGTAAGTCGTTGCAATAAAACGCCCACACAACCAATTAGATTAGACCTAATCTAATATATCATTGCCAATAAAAAATACCAAACTCATGCTGTGAGAGTAAACATCTTTATTGCCAGAAAATTAACTATACGTATTATGACAAAAAACAACGCAGTCTAAACCAAGTTTTGATAATTTGGCTTAAAAATTGGGACTAAATAGCGCTTACTTGGCTTCAGATGACACTGTTTATATTAAGACCAAATGTTTTCATCTTTATATAGATTTATCCGTCAGATAAAAATATATCCGTCTCTTTATAAGGCTTTTCAAAAACAAGAACTGACATTATTTACACTTACCGAATCACAAAGACCGTCGATGCCGTTCTCGACAAGGATATCCTCAAAGAGCACATCGGCTTCACACGGAGAACATAGATTACTGAGGAGTTCACTGAATCTTTCCACTTTCCTCACACACACAGCACCGAGCAATCCTCTTACATCTTCCACTTTTGGCACTACACTATTTTCAATCTTTACATTATCAACAGCTAATTTTGCATCAATACAACTATGACTACCATTGAGCCCTGTATCGTCGATTTTAAGTTCAACGCCGCTTTGTCCAATCACAAGGTCATTGAACAAATCATCAATTTTCTCTAAACTAGCGTCACCGACAATCTCGTCAAAAACTTCTACACCGTTAACGTATATGTTTATGTCTTTTGCTTTTCCATCGTTGGAATTATTTTTACAACTAGATTTCTCGTCAATTATTTTAGGACTAGTCATAAAATTAGTTTTGTCTCTCTCTAATTTAATGGAATGTTTCGATTTCGATTTAGCACCATCGTTAATCGTTGCCGCGGCTTTCCCGTCATTGCTTTGTCTTCTGTTGCTTCTTTTGTCTCTTTCGATGATTTTCGATGTTTTCGGTACTTTAGTTTTGCTATCATCGATTAACGATTGGGCGGAAGAACTTCGATTCGACTTTCTAGGAAAAGACCCGGTATCAGAATGGTGGGCCGCAGCGGCTCTTAAGCGGGAAGCACGTGTGGTTCTAATAGGCACTGAAGTTAAGGCTGCAGATAGGTTTAGCTCCGAGGAAGACTTGAGGTGTTCTGCGATTTCATCTGATGGCGGGCGTTCTCTCCTCGTGCGCCTGAAATTGGACGAAAGACCGTGTGAGTCATGTTTATTACTTAAAATTCTTCTTTAAATTATATTTAAAATTCGTGTAAGTGTTTCCTTTAAAACTGAACTATATTTCTTTGGTATTTTAAAACTCTTCTAACTACTTTTTTAAGCAACAAATATTTTAAGATCATTACCTTTCAGTGACGTTAGCAGAGAAAAGCGTAGCAGTTTTGGCCGTCAGCTGCTTTCGCCTTTCCTCCTTGTACTTCTGTATCCTGGCCGCCCGGGCCTCATCCTGAGACACACTCATGTCTCTCTCTATCTCGGCGTCACGTACGCGAACACTTCTCTAGTTTTCGATGCGATTGAGCGTATTTCTTAAAACTATGGATCTGGTCATGCATGGCGGCATCAAGCACGCAGGGCGGAATAATTGGCAGTGAAGAACACAGACTAAGGCTTGGGCGATGAGCGTGTAGAACCTGAAAATGAGAAAGAAACACACATTAAAATCTTCATCGTAACTGACTTTTAAATAGTTGAGAACTACAATTACATCTAAAACATAGTTTCTAGAAAAAATATTTATAAATTATAATAAACTTGCAATATTATTCGAGGAAATCGGGTAACGTCAGAGCTCTGGAGAAGAGAGAAGTTTGTGGAAATTTGCGCAAATACGAAGGTCGGGGGCAAACCGAGACAAACAATGATGTTTAATGTATCGGTTTGCGGCAATCCAACGTAACTCGCTTTGTTCTATTGTTGGGCATCACTCCACAAAGCAATAGCTAACTGTATTATGAAATTACAAGTAACTGGGAACGTCTAAGAATCCAACTTGCTTCCAAGTACTTCTTAATTGAGTCACATTATTCATACCATCTACAGGTGACAGTGCTTGCTATCAGATCATATGGAATTATAGGACTGAGAAACATCCAAAGAGAACAAACTAAATTCGTTCAACATAAACCTAAAAGCAACTCATTGAACAAACTTGTAAGGACTTGGAAAACTCCGAATGGTAGATGATATCAAGCTATGTGTCTATCGCTTTATTAGTCAAGCAGAAGATTGATAAGACAGAATTACAACAGAGTTGCCTGATCTCTTAGTACGGAAAAACCGGCTGGGTATTTAAGTGAACGAAAGACGTAGTGAAGGATGGACTCTCAACAGTAAGTCAGTAACTAAACGTATTCGACGATTTATGTTTAGAAGATTTGTGGAGATTTGGCCAATAGTAGAACGAAATGGGTTGAACAAATAAGAAAACGACGCAGCTTATGCCTTAACTTGACTTCCGAATCCAAATTATAGCACCCCGCTCAACGTATATGTTAAAGATGCAGCCTTACTGACTAACCACACTCGTTACAGTATATATATATAATAGGTATGTTGTTTGGCTTGAGCACTTTTCCTGGCGGCCTTCCACTGAATTACTACTGTATTTATGTACAGTATTTATGATATAATATTAATCATCTGCAAAAAGGTCATCGGTCAACCGTCATCGTTCAAGATTTATCAATAAATTCTCAGAGTTACTAACCTACTGTTAGCTGGTTTTGAGAATAGGACATCCCTATTGAGACCGGGCGACGAGTCACTACACTAGTCGGGGGAGGAAAAGATGACATCGTAATGCGTAGATGTTTTGTTGAAAGTTAAACAGAGTTCTAGTTATATTAAATGGATAGTTTTCGCCGTAACACTTCTAACTTGTTCCGACACCTCCATAAAGCATATAATATCTTCTTTTTTTTATTGTTCTATTATGGTGAACTCTGCAAAATCTAATCTTTATCGCCCTTATATGGCTCGCGAGACCTAATTCGGTGCAGCTATGTGACAAATTTGGGAAAAGTAGAATAAACATTAGGTTCCATTCCAAGCGTGTAAAGATACGTTGTCTTTCTGGAACATCACCTTATTTACATGTTTAAAATAAACAATGAGATAATAACATTGGCCGGTTGTACTGAGTAGGTTTCCTTTCACACATGCGTTATATTTCCACGGCGATTTATGGTTCCACAAGTCTTTAGAAATAGTAGTCCAATAGTCCTTAGCGTGTTTTGAAGAACTGTAGTTTTTTGAAGGTATTTGAGGTGAAAAACAATTAACTCGTCGCCGCTATGGAGGAGGTTTCGTAATTGTTCAAGTTTACCGGATTTCCAGGGCTTTTTTTAAAGGGTTGGTGATTGTACTTATACCACTATAGCTTTTTATCTCTCTTAAATGAGACGCAAAAGGTTAAAAGAAAGTAGCAAATTCTTAAACATGTATGTAAAATAACACTGCATTTAGTATTGTAATCCCCACATAAGGCTACACAAACCATTTAATCATGTTTAGATAGCTGTCGACACTGGACAGGAAACTGTGCCATAGGTCCATAGGTAACGGGCATCATAAAGGTTATAATAGCTTGTATCCTCTATTCAGGTGGAGCCTTTGAAGCGAAAACCGCTTACGAGTCACGGCCTCGAGGCTTAGAGACTGTAATTGGCATTGACATTGTACTTAATATTATGTTTACACTTTATGTTACAAGTTGAACTGTCGAGTATCTCAGGCCGGAGTTATTTTAAGATGATTGAGGAGTTCAAGCGAGGATTCGCAACGAGCAAATAATATACGTTCTCGGAATATAACTTTAAAGTAGGTACAGACAACCTAGTTGAAGTAAGATTTAAGATAAAGTAACTATAAATTTTAAAAAATTGAACGAACTTCATGGTCAAACTATTAAGCCGATTTTGATGAAATTTCAATGGGACCAATCTGGAAGTACCTACTTATTACTTTTCAGATAAAAAAAGTTTACTAAATCGGTTTATAAATGACGCGATATATGCTAGCAAACATTTAAACAAAACGGCTAAAACGATTTTGATGAAATTTCTATGGGAACAATCTGAAAATATTACTTATGACGAAATTATGCGATAACAAACATAAAAAACAAATCAAATGATTTTTAAGCTTATTATTATTATAATTGATGAACTAGATACGCATTAATATACTTGAGATAAACTTATTCAATACAGAAGTATTTACGTTTAAATTTCATCAATATTTACCACGAAAATTTAAATTATTTGTACGTTTCTACGTTCTATTACACCGTAGATACGCCAGCGCAACTTTAATAAGCCGAAAAGGTGCCCTGTCTAGACAGCTTTGGTAACAATAGCGTCTTCTACCCGACGTTATTGCTTCTAATCCTCCAAGAAGATATCTCTCGCGTTGGTGATATAGCCTAATAACGCCAACTTCGAACTTATTATGGACAATGACTTTGTAGCATCTGTTCTACAGAGATTATAAAACTCTCCAGATTCTGTCAGTGCGGCGCGATTTATGAGAGCTAATAAGGGATAATTAAAAAAAACATTAGAGAGCTGTTTATTTCTGTACCAAGTTTTCTGGAAAACGTTACGAATGCATGGCACATGTTTATGCGTAGGCGTTTGACATACATGACACTCCTGGGGGCTAATAAATTGTGCAAACCTTATGGGAAGAGATTGCCAACTGGTAGTGGGTGTACTTTCACTGATAAATCAGTCAATTCATGAGATCACGCATTTAAAAAGAAAATCAAATGACATTTGGATAGTTCATGTCCACCCTTTTATCACACTCTTTCATGATAACGTCCAATGATACACATTTATCTTGGTTTTGCAAATGTATTTGACTTTTTTAAGAAATAAGGCTACTCGCAGAGAAGGAGAAATTTAAAATCTTGGTTTATTTTGTTTTGGTATTATAAACAAAAACTAAATAGGTAAACCCACAGAAGTAAACAAGCTACACGCCAGCCCTCGTAACATCGTGGTCCTCCTACACGACATGGACTGGTCTGCAAATGGAACAGGCTGATCGCGTGAGTCTCTCAGTCTGATTCACACGGACGGCGTGCGCACGATTACCGCGAATGGCAGCCGAAGAGTCGATGCACCAGATCCGCATAGCGGGCCAGACATGAACCATGAAAAAATTGCACTTGGTGCGTTTGGAAACTTAATAGAACTGTCAAACGTTCTGACAACAGATTCTCTTTCCGCGGAACTTAATAACACTGAAGTACGTACAAGTAATATTTGGACAGTTCTGATTCAAGCAGAACGTTGTGGTTGTGGACTGGAAAGTGAGGAAATAGTTTGAAATCGCAGGTCAAAGTAGCAACGTGCTAAAACTATGAGAGCCACAAGGATATCATAACAAGTTGTTCAGATAAAGAACTGAGCTGATACCCATTTGGATCATGAAAAACATGACAGTATTAGATAAACAAAGACAGATACGATACCTAAAGTTGAAAATTATTTAAATATTCGATCTCAAATTTCAAATCGATGAACATGAGAAATGGAACACAACACACATTCATAACAATGGTGATAAGTTAATTGTATTTAACCTATTTTACTATGTTACAATTACGTGACTCACTCTAGTGTTGCTAGTTAAAGAACTTACACAGCGCAAAAAGCCGTTTTCGTACCGCAAATAAATAATGGCTCGGAATAAACCAGTTCATTGAAGGAAAGTCGAGAGCGTAAAAAGCAGAAACGAACTAATGAATAAAAGCGTTTTTTAAATTGATTCAAAAACATTTTCAAGAAGGTAATTGCACCGAATAAAATAAAACTAAGGCAACCGAGATGAAATCGGTTAATGAAACGAATTACTATTCACTACGCATCGACGCTCTCGAAAAATAACATTAATATGAACCACGGGCGTATTTAAATCAGCTCACTTTATATGGAAACTCTAGAAGAAAACGAATGGTGAATCACTTTGAACCCGAATCAGTATATTTATTGGAATTGTAAAGAAATAACGACGTTTTACTAAAGAAATATAATAAATACCTGATGTTATAGTGATTGAAGCCGACTTCTGCGAAGACAGCTTTTATTGCTGTCAAGTTATATTAGGTTGATGCAAATTGCCGAAGAGATTGATGTTTTTGACTGGCGACATTCATTAAAACAGTTGTGGTTATTTGTTTGTGGTGTTTGTGGTTATTTATTGTAGGTACTAAAATAATTAATCTTAACCCTTAGCTACTTTTTGTTTGCCTAACTGAACAGGCACACACTGGGCCCAGCTTTACAAATACAATATGGGGCTGTTGGGGTGTACGTTGGATGGTAAACATACCGCGATGTTGACGAGGGCTCAAATCGTTCTTCCTAGAAAGTATAAGGGTGGACTACGTCAGCAGTGGACTTCAGCAGGAGTTATTTTGATGATAGATTGTTGTTATTTACGCGTGAAACGTCAGAGCTCAGGAGCCCGTGATGATTATAAAAATAGAAAAGATCCTGCGAACAAACAAAAGCTTAGGCTCTGATACATTAGAAATGGACTAGAAGAAGGCGTCACATCTAAAGCAAGAACATAAGTTTTACCCAGCTGTTACTTATCGGTAATACCATGTCAGTGACTATCTTGTCTGACCACGAATGGCAGTCTGATTTTCAGCATTCTTGAAGTTATTTCTTCAAATAAACGATGTATTTTCTAAAATAATCATTTTTATGACCATTACATCACCTTATCAAGCGGTAGGTACAAAGATACGTCACATGTTATGTATGCAATTATCACTATTACGTTGGAAAGTGAAACATTTCTAAATATAGCCTGCAAACAAGCAAATAACACTTTTTGTCAACATTTGCTCCTCGCGTTATAAAGATAAAGTAATCTGCACACCACATAATCTAAAATTGTCGTTCTCTGTTCAACAGGCTGTTCTCGCTTACAACAGCTGTTATTTTATCATCTATATGGATATGATTGTGTGATTTAGATTAAACTGTTTAAAATTTAAGTGCAAGAACGGCTTTAAGACTAGACAACATTACATAACTAATTTAACTGCTAAGAATAGGTAGGTATAGGTAATAGGAAGGCTGCGCTATTACCTACGTCCCTTCTTCAAATATAATCTACTTGGAATGAAGTAAATTATTCTTTGGAACACGCAAAATATTTCACCAAGCGAACTCAGCATTACAATGTTGAAAGTAATTTCATATTCCAAAGATAGAAGGATTTAAGAGTGAAATCGCGGTTATGGGAGACCGAGGGGATGAGTCAGACAAAACTTGTTGCTCGGGTTTTTGCTCGCGAAGAAATTGGACGTCGTTATTCAGACCTAACAAAGTAGACTATTTTGTAAAGGAAGCTTTTGATTAAATAAAAATACACTGCTTAGACGTGCAGAGCTGAGTTTGTATTTTGTATACAGAAAATAACTAACAATATACTCAGAAACCTAACCAAAAATATGGATTAAAGAAAGAACCTTGAATACTCGTATGTAACTTGGTATATAGCTGAGTAGTATATAGCTGATAGCAGTATATAGCTGATATTGATAAAACTAAATTTTCTATGTAAATCAACGAAAGCAATATGTTTGTTATTCTTGCCAAAGACGCTAAAGAAACCAATATCCCTGTTTACCTGCAATGAGGGCAAAGAGTTCAAGCCAATAAAAGTAACGTCAGACCGGATTTTATCGAAAGCCAGTCTCGCCTTGGAGAATCGCGATGGATATATAGCAATATACATTATTACAAATACGGTATATCAATAATATATGGCAAAACAACGCAGCTTGAAGACCGGACTTTTTTGGCACACGACATTGAGCACCGTTGGCTTTATTAGGTATCGAAGTGTCGAATTCACCATCGATTAAGAAAAATACTGTGTTTCCTTTTACAGCATTTACTTTTTACAAGGATTTTTCATGCAAAACCTACTATAACATATTCTCTGGCGAGTTATGTATAAATTTGTTTAGATAAAAACAACCTGATAATTTTACTGATTCATTCAAACATCATGCTTCAAAACACATTTTAAAAAGATCTAGTCGTGATGAGTTACTTGACACGTCTCGTATTCGACCATTTAAACTTCGTCATGCACAATGTGGATGTTTTCTTGAAACGATTGTTCAGTAAAACAAAATATTTCTTACCAATTACCACATCTTGAACAAAGCATAATCCGAAGCGTGATTCAACAGCTAGAATCATTACGTATTTTTAGATTAGCGCCTGTGACAAACTATTTTGTACATTTTGCTAGCAGGTCAAACAGTCATACTATCTAAATTTCACGTGTCAATAGTTGCTCTTTTTCTTTCTGCCCTTATTCCACTTTATGTGGGGTTGGCAGAACATGTTCTCCCCTTCCATTCTCCTCTATCAACCGTCATCTCTGTATTCACTTCTTTCTTATCCATGTCATCTTTCACACTGTTCATCCATCTTTTCTTTGGCCTACCTCTACCCAAATATCCATCTACATTCATACTCATCACTCTCCTAGTCACATGACTTTCATCCCTCCTCATGATATGCTCATATTTCCAAATATCGCATAGCTTTATGTTCAGTATACTTTATAAATGAAACCGCATCAATAATTTGCTTGCGAATCATAAAAAAGTGTGGGAACTGGATTTCTGTTTACTACTTCCAAGATTGATTACTACTATAAAATAGAAGCTAATCAATCGAATAGCAAAGATATATGGCATATTCAAATATATACACTTAACTGACCACATTTAAGACGGAAAGCTACGTCAGCTTCTCCAGCGGCTAGTCGTAAAAGTGTGACAAATCAGAGATCAATGATTACTAATAAAATCTGTAAAAATATTGAGAAATCTTTAGTTCAAGATTGGTATGGTGACTGCCTTGTAGCTTATTCGCCATATTAATTGACAGTTTCTTTACACAAGCCCATTACTTTGTATTGATAATTGATACTGATCTAAATCCTTTTATACCTTAATTTCAACACATTTAAGTTCACGACACTATGTTACTCTACCGAATAATACCGATAAGATCTTAATGCCCACTCATTAATATTTTATGTAAGAACTCAATATCGATCCCATTTAGGTAAATTGGATAAAAACAGGATTGGATTGGTCATTTCTGTTCACAATAAGTTTGAATAAATATGTAGGTAGGTACGTACATAGGTAGGCTGTCTCTCTCATGATCTTTTTCTAGTTTTTTATTGCTTAGGTATGGTAGGTACATTTACCTGGCACCTAATAAACCAAAATGTATGTTTTCATCATTTACTACAATACAAACAATCTATAAGATAAATAGCGTACCTACTTGCAGAAGTATTACATTCATCAAGTTCAATGACACGGCTATTTAAGTACACGAACGTCGTCGTCTTGGTTGCATAAATATATTTTATTCGCAACCTTTTAAAGGTTGAGCCTAGGTAAGTATTAAAAATATTAACCCAAAAATATCTTGAAAGTAGGTTGCAACAGTTCAACAAGTTTTCCTTGTTTTTATGAAACAACGGGAAAGGGTTTCCGCCAAATCTCATAGAAAAAAACCCCAGTCCCGGCGCAAAAGAATTGTATCTCAGATTTTAGATAATTATTAGTAGAAACAATATCAGGTGTCGCTATTTCCTGATTTCGTGGCTAACATGTTTTTTTTACCCAGAGAAGTTTCATAGACGCTACATGCAAAAATGTCACTTTTTAGGAAAAACTTCGTGTAACTGTGCTAGTTGACATTGAATTGGCAAAAAATTAATAAAACACATAATATAAACACATTATCACTTACCTATGTAATATAATGTACCTATACCTATTATTTAATTTTTTGAAAAACTTTATTTTACTGATTAATTCACTCATTTACGACACACACGTGTGGATAATTGCAAAAAATGAATATAATAGGTAGATATGTATTGTCCGTATTATAAAAAAAATATATTAAAATAATGCGTACGCACTGATATGTATAGCCTGCATCATACTTATATACATTTTGTAGTTATATTTATTTTATAAGGAAAATAATCGCCTTTAAAAGCTGCCTTTAGTAATCGGGGTGACTATGTTTCTCCCTTTAACAAATTGAGTGGGAGCGAGAGCGCGCTCACTCACGTCACAAGCCCTTATTGAATTCTGAGAAACGAGAAAAGTTAAGCCCCGATTACTAAAGGCAGTATTATTTTTCTTATAAAATAAAGATAACTACAAAATGTATATAAGTATGATGCTGGCTATACATATCAGTGTGTACGCATATGTACCTATTATATTCATTTTTTGCAATTATCCACTTGTTTATGTTGTTAACGAGTGAATTAGTACAGTAAAATGAAGTATTTCAAAAAACTGGCATAATAGGTATAGGTACATTATATTACATATGTGATAATGTGTTTATATTATTACATATGTGATAATGTGTTTATTCATTTTTTGCCAATTCAATGTCAATTAGCAAAGTAACATGAAGTTTTTCCTAAAAAGTGTCATTTTTGCATGTAGCGCCTATGAAACTTCTCTGGGTAAAAAACACATGTTAGCCACGAAATCAGGAAATAGCGACAACTAATATTGTTTCTACTAATGATTATCTAAAATCTGAGATACAATTCTTTTGCGCCGGGACTGGGGCAATTTTGGCGGAAACCCTTTACCATGATTAAATTTTTGAGTTGACTACCGATATTTTGGCATAGTTGCATGCACCATGATCACGGTTGAACTCATAAAAATAGTGTTAAAAGTCATGACTTTTGAAACTAAAAAGTATTCCTTAGCTTTTAATAAATCGCTACTAAGTAAAAATAACCTTTCAACAAAAGCTCACTCAGCTCAAAATCAAAATAAAAGAGAGGCAGCTTTCTTCAGAATAAGGAAACAAAGCTAATTTTATTTATTGCATAAAGATTGAAACTTTACGCAAACTGTGAACCTCAAATACCTGAATTTAAGTCTTCTCCTCCACATAAAACCAGGCTCACACACAAAAACCACAGCACAAGTCCGAATTTAGGGTATGAGTAAACCGGCGAGCTACCAGGGTAGCAGAACAGCGCAGAAGGTACCGCAGCACCTGTTAGCGCGACGCGGCGGGCGTTACTGGCGACGGCGACGCAGCCGATTAGTTGAGCGGACACGTCATGCGGAAGCCGGTTTCTCGTGTCTTCGAAGAAAACCGCGATAAAGATGCAATTTACGAAACGAGTGCGAAAAACCTCGAGACAAACAAACTTTGCAATCAAATTGTGGACTTCTTTTATTCCACTTCCGGAGTCTTCTTGCCATTAGCAAATTGTTTTCAGGACTTGTGTTACATAATCAAATTTCAATCGAATAACATGAAGATTGAATTGGAGAAGTCACAAACACGCACAAATAATGAATAACTTTGTGGTTGGGGATTACCTTAGAGGAGTCCAGGCAATGACACAAGACAATGAAAAAACCAAACAAAGAGTGACCAATTAACCTTTTCTTGGACTACCTGAATCGAATGAACTTTTGCTATGTAAATATCTAAATAATATAGATTCAAAATAACAGATGACATAGATTTCCCAATTCAGAGTAGCACAAGATTAAGGAGAAAGTGCTCATCTAATATCTGGTACATTAAGTATCGTCGAACTTTAATTTTGAAATTATCATAGCAGGTTTTGTCTTAATGTGGGCAGAAATTTAAACACAGCATAGTAAGTTGCAAAGTATCAGTGATACATTACATACACAATTTCGCAGCAAATAACTGAAAACCAATTACCTACGGAAAACGCACCTCCATGTCCAACTACCCTTCTGACGAATTAGAACAAGACGAAAGGAATTCGGATGACTCGTTGTCCAACGAAGAATTGGGTCACATTCGGTACTTACTACTAGTAAGTAACAAATATTTGTCCTGGATCGATTTCCAGTAACTTTCTTTGAAATTTGAAGCGTGCTGACCCTATACCCTACTTTAGTTGAAGCTACAAAACAGAAGACAATTATAAAACTTTTTCACACAGAAAACAATATATAACGTTCCAGTGTAATTGATACCCTATTGTAATTCAATTATGGTGCATAATAAACTAGACTAAGTAGTATAGCGTGCCAACTCGACACGGATCACAGGAGCCAGCTTCGAGCTATCTCGTAAGAAGATACAAAGCCGATCAAGTTAATGGCCGAATTATTACATGTGGAACAAGGCCAAACGAGCCGATAGCGATGTAGATAATATTAGAAAACAACTTAAGATAATAAGCGTTCTAGTAAATAACGTGAAAGCTAAAGGAAACGATACAAGAATAATATTACTTTCTGACATGGGCTCAAAATGTTTTATTTAATAGTGCAATCATAATCAATACTAACCTGTCATTGACACGATAGAATAAGAATAAAAAGGTATTCAATGAAATAAAAACTGTTAACTGAAGAGATACACAAAAGAGGATTCTTTTGGAATGTTAAGATTATCCTTATAAAGTCGATGAAAAATGAAAAATTATAAGACATACCCCAAGAAAAGAAACTGAAAGTGTTCTATAAAGAGAAAAACTTAGTATTAAAGGCATGTTTTTCTTATACCTTTCTGTAACCATAAGTTCAGTCAAGTTTAGGATAGACAAACATGCACATACAAAACAGCAAAATACATCTCTGTGAGCGAAAACTCAAACTCAATAAAAATTTATTCATTTTAATTCCAAGAATCACTTTGAAACGTCTTAAAGCTAGGTGAGTCTAGGTGCCAGTTCCTCGCGACCAAGCCTAGAAGAACAGGCAACAAACTAGAAGCCATCCATATCGCGGGAGACAAACCCAATGGAGGAACATAGTGCTGACTAGGGTTCTGCACAAAGGGTGTTTCATCAGTGAGGAGGAGGATTCACAAAATACGAAGAGTTTTCACAAATGAAACTCGTTTCCCGCACGCTCAGGGTTGGATAGGTTCAAGAAACTGCACGATAGCCAATAAACGGAAACAGCGATTATTGCAGTAAATTTATGAACGTAGTAATTCATATTCACGGTCTGTCGAGCATTGCGAGCGTTGCACTGACCGTTGCAAACAGCGTGATGTGGGGGTTGTATAGCAAAACAATTTTCGTCGATTTTAGGATAATTCTAATACTACAATCAACATAAAAAAGGGGAATCCAACAGGTTTAAGTCGGCTTATTTCTTTTTCGATAGCTTTAAAGTCATGTGACTAGGAAAGTGATGAGTATAGATGTGGATGGATATTCGAGCAGAGGTAGACCACAGAAAACATGAATGAACTGTGCGAAAGATGACATGGATAAGAGAGGTGTGAACGCAGAGATTACGGCTGACAGAGGAAAATGGGGGAGGAAGACATGTTGTGCCGACTACACAATACATAAAGTGGGATAAGAGCAAAAAGTAGATAGCTATGATAGCTCAATACCCA
This sequence comes from Thera britannica, assembly GCA_939531255.2. NCBI lineage: Eukaryota > Metazoa > Arthropoda > Insecta > Lepidoptera > Geometridae > Thera > Thera britannica. Next base: position 21,963,822 of record OW618038.2, read on the forward strand.
ACAGCACTATAAAATGTAATCTCTGACGATATATTTTCTCAAATCTTGGTAAATCAAACATATTGTTTGGTCGATTTAAAATTTTAGAATTGACTTCATATCAAGTCATCATGTAATCATGTATCAAGTTACATGAATTGTAATAGAATTTGAGCTGTACTTCTCATCTGAGACCAGATGGTCATACGACTCGGCAGACGTTGAGATTACTGTAAGATTTGAACGTTACGAAACAAACTATACACTCAGAAAAAAATATTGTTGGTTCCAACAATAAAACTTTAACAGGGGAGAGCCCACCATGGTGTATAGTCCGTGCATCAATGTTTTTATTGTCATGGATCAAGTTGTCAGTACAACAATATTTCTATTGACAAGAAGTAAATTGTCATTGTAACAATGTTTCTATTGTCAAGAATTAGTTGTCATTGCAACAATGTTTCTATTTTATCAATAAGGCGTGTTTTGATACTACAACAACGTATCTTTTGTCAGCGGAACTTATTTCGAAAACGAAGGACTGTACAACTAGTAGGTACGAAAGACCCCAAGTGTGAGGGGTAAAAAAAGAAGATTTGATAAGACCGAAGTTGATCCGATGCATTCATCGGATCAACTCCAGTCATCTCAAATATTCAACGGATTCATTAATCCGTTGAATACAATTTCATAAAACCACTTCTACTATATAAGGAAACGCCGTGCGTTTTCGTCAGCGCGTTCTAGGATCGTTACAATTTTAGTCACGCCATCTAGTTCTAAATTTAGTAAGCAGCTTTTTTGGTTAGTTTACTTTACTAACAATGTTCACATTGACACACTTGCAACGTTCCATTGTCACCTCAGCAACATATTTATTGTATGACAAAAGGTAGTTGAATACTACGACTATAGTTATTTTGCTAGGTTGTTTTACAATGTTCACATTGATACACTAGCAATGTTCTATTGTCACCACAACGACTTACTTATTGCATGACAAAACGTAGTTGAACTTTACGCTTAAGTTATTTTGCTAAATTGATTTACAATGTTTACATTTACACATTTGCAACGATCCATTGTCATCACAGTAATATATTTGTTGTATAACACTGGCCCACTTCTACTCCAAATATTGCTATGCCCTAAGCTTAAGGGCTTATGTATTCACCATTTTTAACATTAAAACTTCAACATGTAACATATTAATTGCAATAAAGAATATGAGTATGAGTTTGAGTAGTCACATGCTTCGACTATAGAGGTATTTTGTTAGATTTATTAAAAAAAATCGCATTGACACACATGCCAGTTCCATTTTCATCTCAGCAACATACTTATTTTATGACAAAAAGTACTCAAATGCCACTACTATAGTTACTTTGCTACGTTTTATAACAATGTTCAGATTGACACGCTAGCAACGTTCCATTTTCACTACAGCAACGTATCTATTGCATGTCAAATGGTAGTTAAATGCTACGACTATAATTACTTTGTTAGATTTATTAACAATGTTCACATTGACACACCTAAAACGTTTTATTGTTGTATAATCAATTTTTTTATTAACTTTGATGTAATGACAAAGCCAAATTGTTCCTTGCACATTAAACGAAGGAAAATCAGCGGACAATAAAAAAGTTGCTGAACCCAACAAAGCTCTTTCTGCTAAAATAACGGAGTATTTAGTTGCTCCGACAGGAAATTTCTGACAATGCATTTATTGTGACTTTGTTGACCCATTTTTTTCTGTGTGTACGATAAGCAGACCTTGATATCACTATCAAGTGCCCGAATATAGAATGTCAAACAAAGTGTACGAAGATAGCATTTTCAATCTCGGATCAATTCAGAATGAGGTCAAACCTTATCCTGGACTCTAACCTATAGAGTCCAGGATAAGGTTTGACCTCATTCTGCAAACAAAATGCCATTATTTTGGATTGCAAACAAAATAATGGCATATTTGGTACGAGAATTTGCAAAGATATCGTACCTTAGGGATTCAAATTTGCAAAAGAACCTAATTTATCACCGTCATTTAGAGCCGATTTGTATAACTCTATCTGTAAGCAAAACTTTCTTATTGGTCCCATATAAATTGCATAAAAATCGGTTCCGCAGTTTGATTATAAACTCAGGCTATTGTATTTTTATTGTAGTACTTCCTCTAAAAAGGCCAAAAAGGGGGTTACAGGATATTTCCGCCGTATGAGATCCGATTTCTAAACTTAAATAATTATAAGTTTAAAAAACTTGAGAAACCGACTTCATTGTCAAACGGCTAAACCGATTTTAATCAAATTTGTTTGGGACAATCTGGACGTAAGCATAACCTTCCAAATAAAAAAATAATTTTCTAAATCGGTTCATAAATGACGGAGGCATGCAGTTACAAACATTAAAAAAATTATTTAAAAAAAAAATGGCAACACCGATTTTAATAAAATTAAAATGGGACCAATCTGGAAGCAGTACCTTTCAGATAAAAAAATAATTTTTCAAATCGGCTCACAAATGACGAAGTTATGCGGTAACAAACATTAAAAAAAAAAATAAAAAAAAAATACAACCGAATTGAGAACCTCCTCCTTTTTGATTGGAAGTCGGTTAAAAAAGAGAAAGAATTTAAGTTGGTCTCAAGTCAAGGATCTTTGTATGATGCTCCTCAAAATCTGTCTACACTCTACAGCTCATAGAGCCACTAGAACGAAAAAAAAGAAAGAAGGAAAAGCATTTTATAAACTAGTATAAAAGATGAGTGGCCTTTCACCAGAGTGGCCACTAGTATAAAAGATGAGTGGCCTTTCAGCTCAGCTGGCAGTAGCTCTTCCTTCTGCGCCGTAGGACGTAGGTTCGATCCTCATCGAGCACAAATATTTGTGTGGTGAACGCATATGTTTGTTCTCTTTCTGAGTGTTATATTGTATTCTAAGTATGTATATTTACAAAAATAATGATATTTAAGTATTTTACCAGCTATCTGGTTCCCAGCTCTGCTTAATTTGGGGCTAGATAGTGGACAAAGTGTCTTTATTTACTAGACTTTTTGGGTGTTATTAATAATCCTGGCGTATCGCTGGAGTAGTTAAATCGTGTTTTGTCACATTTGTTCGAGTTGACAATTGCATGCCAATGCAAGAGACACGGATCAACCAGTCCAACGTTACGCCAGGGTTATTAATAAGACCCTGTAGGTTCTACAACAAACACCCAGACTCAGAAAAATCATTTGCATATCATGCAATATCATAATGCCTTCGTTTGAACTCGTTATTTTAATCTGGATTGAATTAAGATTACGTTGCGCGTTGAGTGACGTCACCGTGTCCAAATAGGGGGTTGGGTAATCAATCTTCGTCGGTGAGCCTGCTTTCTTTCAACCCCTGCCTGGTTAGGTATAAGCTCGTCAATGTTAATACGATGCGTCCGATGCTTACGATGCGTGCATGTGGCCCCGACCGACTTTAAGCTGCATTCATGGTTTTTTTCTAATTTGGAGCATTTGATAAATAATTGATTAATTTTGTAATAAAAATGTTAGGGCTCCCTTTTATTTCTGACATGTAATTTAGCAAAAAATTATCTACAATCTACAATATTCAAGGTACTGTCCCTCTATGTGGCATATCCGTGGAACGCCCTGTAGATTCGGTGTTAATAAAAGAGACAAATATATATGAATAGTTAGCCGATCACACTGCCGGCGAAAACTCGGTCTCCACAATTTTTATAGCCCAACAACAAAACTCATAGAACTACGCACTCGCTTCTCGCTTACCTCCAGCGGTCGGACAAGTGCCTAAACGAGAAATTGCCCTCTGGACTGAACCAGTGACCACCTGATGCCTTGTTCGTAACAGATTTGGCCTCGGAAGGTCCCGGAAGGTCTAAATATAGACGATACCCCGTGTCCTAAACGATTGAGGAGTTATCGCTTCCCGGCGACGACATGTCCCTATTATTAAATGTCTTGGTAGTTTATGGGCCAGCAATTTATGGTCTAACTTGTATAACTCTATCAAAAGATGAAGTAGCTGACAACCGCTATGTAAATGTACAAAAATGTAAAAATATTTATTTCCATAATGCTATGGGTAACAGATTTGCTTGATTGATTTCAACTATGACTATCTTATAGGCCGCAGCCACATGAAATGTAAAATACTATGAGCGAGTTATGCATAGCATATTATTTTTACATTTTAAACTTTTGTTAACCGACCAACCGGTTCATCACTCTTCACGCAAAAAGGGCCCGCCTGCGCCCTACTTGCGGAAACCAGTCCGCTCACCAAGTACCAAGTACCAAAGTACCGACCAACCGGATTTCAACCAAAGTTTGGTTGATGGGTACGGACCAATATTATTTTTTATCAACCTATACTATCCCACTGCTAGAAGGTCTCCCCCACTTTTCTCCTGGAACAATACACTTTACAAAAAGAAACTGTGGAGTACTGCACTGCTCCCCAACAGAAAAAGGTCTCCCCCACTTTTCTCCTGGACCAATACACTTTCCAAAAAGCAAACTGTGGAGTATTGCACTGCTCCCCAACAAAAGAAGCGCGGGTCAAGACAAGGCTCAGGGTACTAATTGAGTCTTGTCACTCCACATCCACATCTCTATCACCATCTGGTCCACTGGAACATTGTTGCCATCAACCTAAGGTCCTACACTACTATTTCAACGAGCTAGGCTGGCTGGGGTCAGGTTAGACAAGGTTAGATAATACACCCCATCGCGGGATATCTGTGCAGACCTTATTTGGAGAAATAAAACTCAAATTAGAATTAGAAGCTATCTAAGCATTGATTGATGCGCTGCCTATGTGAGCTGGGCAAGATTTAACAATAAAAGAATATGTAACAAATATGTTAGCTTAGTCACGTTGTTTGCCACTTATTACCTAAGGTATGCTGCCTATTTCCCAAACTGAATGCAATGTAAAGAGAAATTTAGATTAAATTATTAATCAAGACTTTGATGTGGAATATTTGTATAACTGCCCGTACATGACTGACTGATATAGCAGCTCTGGCTTCTGTAGTTTAGGTTGTGGGTTTGATCCCCACCAAGAACAAATATTTGTGGTAACAAAGACATTTTTGCGCTGTCTGGGTGTCTGGGTGGGTATGTATTTACAAAAAAAAGTAAGGAGCTCTAAATTGATGATATTTTGTATGGAGCCCAAAATGAGGGAATGTGAAATTCAAACTTGAAGGTTTAAATCTTCAAAAGTGCACAGACATTGTTCTTGAAAGAAGAATTAAAGAAATACAAATAACCATCACACTTTTCCACCATTGATAATGTTTAGAACTGAGTTTTAGAGAGGATCTAGAAAATACGATTTGTCACACACTGGCACTGGTTTAGGTATAAACCAAATAGGTGCCTACCAAGTTAGGGTACTTATTAAGTTTTGCTGCACCTGATGCTATGATGCATAAATTATGCAAAAGCCTGTTTGTATACTTACCTACCCTGTAGATAGAAAAGTTTTTATGACTAGCCCCAGTTAGGTAACTTCATTCTAGATTTAAGTTTAGAGAAAGTTGAAACCTAGCATCTGCTTACTAGGTTGGATAGGTAATCATCGTGGGAGTGCAATCAAAGTTTACTTACGAAAGAAGGAGAACACAAGTTTCTAACTTTTCAGAACTACTAAGTGGGTCCTTCCTCAGCTACCGAGCGTTACTCAAACCCCTATTGCTTACAAAAACCAAACTTGAGTCCTAAATCTATAATTTTTAGTAATAAAACCGTTACCTTTTTGAAATAATCACAGTTCGAGGCAGGTCATCAGCCGGAACAAGTAGGTTGATTGATCCAATGTTTAGGTCTCACGAATTATCACACGTGCTAAGGCGTATAAAACTTCATAAATACAACTACAAAATTGCCACGTAACTAGATTATCACAAAACAATATTCATAACAAATTCGTTCAAATAACAATAATTCTAGCTATTTTTACAAAATAAAAATCACAACACGCAAACACTCCTTGCAAAAATTCTGACTGACAGTTTTGTTTGTTATTTATTTGTTTTGGCTGACGTACTGACTGACATGACAGTTGACAGAGTTAAAACTGTCAGATAAAAATGTCAATATTTTTGACAGATGAAACATGAATTTGACACTATTGACGGTAAAATGTGGTAGAAGAAATTGTCCGAATGGGCAGATTCATTTATCTAAAGGAAAAAGAAGATGCGAAAGTAGCTCCACCTATTGCTAAACTTGTGAAACTCAAGGGAACTAGCATTTGAGCTGTAAAAAAATTACTTATTCAACAAACAGATGGCGCTAAACTTAGGTACTGAAAGTTTTGTAACAAAGGGTTTGTACCAATGTATAATATTCTCAAAACTGTGACTGCGTATAGATGTCACTATTACAGCTCGACTCATTTTGTATAGCTTTTCACTTTCGCCACAAGATGGCATTGAAATAATCACAGAATACAGTACAGACTAGACAGGTACCTACATTCTATGTTCTGTTAGGTGCAGTGCAACTATTATTTATTTTTGGTTTTGTGGAAATACCTAATACTATTAGGTAAGTGTATGATCGGAGCTACTATGCCTATTGCCTACACTGTTATTTAATAAGTGTCTACATAATGTCCAGGTTAGAGTACGCCAAGACAACTCTGCGCGTAACAGATGGCCGAAAATGTAAAAAAAGCATGTTTGTGATCGGAAAACAAATTTCTAGTCCATTTTTTCTTGTTTACGTCATCTATCACACGCAGAGTTATCTTTCGCAGACTCTAACACAAGAACAGAATAAATATTGTACAACAGGATAATTGTGTAAGTTGGTAGGTAGCTTTACTTAGTTAGGTAAGGTAAGTATCTAAATAATAAAACAACTTGAAACATTAAACTGAATTTTAATTTAAAATCATAAAATTTCCTCATATAAATAACGCTCTTCTAAATTTAACTGGAAGCCTCTACAGAAACAAGTTTAAAATTTATAAAATATAAGAATATGAATACAGAAAGTACTTAGGATGATAAAGGCTTACACACACGCTGGCGAAACGTGCCGCAACGCAAAACGTTGCTCCACGCCCCACGCCGAGTTTAGTTAAATAGTTTCTTACGGTAAATGTAAGCCTTCAGAATTGATAGGTCTTATGTAATAACTTAAAACTATGAAGTTTATCCTATTCGCTGGCAGCTGGATGTCAAGAGGCAATCAGTTGTCACCTAAAAAAATAAAATTAGGATAACACAAGAAAATACTTAAATTATATCTTGCTCGTAGGTACTGCTTAATTTTATCTAGGTAGGTAGGTACTTAAAAAGTAGTGGGCAATACAAAAGCGCGTCTGTTGCGTTTTGATCCTATCATAACTAGTGTTCCTTTATTAATTTTTTATGATGCAAAATGCTGACAGAAAGAAAGGGATGAGCTGCCATATAAAAATCGAAACGTTAGTTCACAATTTGGCCACGACGACGGCTCTCTTTCTGAACAGACTCTACATAAATTGAACGGAATTTATTATTTTATAATTAAGAATTCGAATTAATAAAAACAATATCGGCCTGTACCTACCTAACTACTTAGATCACTATAGTAAAACCAAAGCAATCAGGTAGGTAAGTACATAACTTAAATATGTATTGTATTTTGTATTACTTATAATCTAACAGTAACATGCATTTTCAATAAGTACATCACAAATAATTCAAAAAGCATGCTCTAGCTTTGTAAGGGGTAACTTGTCTAAGTGCGTAACATGGCAATAAATATGTTATTTTAGAAAGAAATGGTTTCTACTTAAATATTTTGTTCATTGCATAATTTTGGCACAAATGAATTTATTAAAAACAATAGAATTATAGTACTTTTAAATATAATTAAATACAGTGTAATGTAAGCTACTTGATTAAGCTTATTTATAATTTCATTCCATTTCAAATATTTTTTTACATTCACGTTACAAAGTTTCTTAGTTCTTTAAAGTAATTTGTGCACATGCTAAATTAGCTAATCCAACATTAAAATTTAAATAAAATATTTAATCACAGTTAAAAAATAAAACATAAAGAGCGTGATATTGAATTAAAAACTAAAATATTACCTGTGTAGGTAAGTACCTATTCATAAAAAAATCCTTCCTATCATAAGTAGATAAGCTTTAAAGAATTCAGATTTTATAAATTAAGTAGTTAAGTAGCAGGTCAAATAAAATCACAACTAGGTAATATATCTACAGACTGAGTTATGGGCCATATCACATCACTTTGGCAAGCTGTCAATACGCCGGCTAGGAGGATGCAATTCATATTGATAATGTCAAAATCGTTTTGACGCCTCTCGCCGCATTGATGTGAACAGGCCCTTAGCAGGTTATATTATCAGCATAGCGATTATCGTCACGATTGCTAGCAGCAAGCCGAGTAGCGTCAACCAGTCCAAGTCTGCCAGGTGCTGAGAGAACATCAGCGTGTACGAACAAGCTAACATTAGCGTGCCACTGTCGCGCCAGTCGCGCTTCGACGTGCTATCGCCTGTCAAAACAATGCAAATAAAAACTCAACACGGCATTCGGGGAACTACGCATTAAAAATAGCGAGTGTCAGTTTGGACAAGCCTTTACAATCATTATCAAAATGGAAATCTAGAACCATACATGGCTGAATTATTATTTGATTACGTATTAGATATTTTGCAATAATATTTCAGCCTCAAAAATGACACTCACTTTGGATAAATATTAATAGGTCAAAATCCATTAAAAAAATCAAACACAGGTAAATTTATCAAATTGGAAATGGAACAAAAACACAGGTGAGAAGCATGCGAAATGGTTAAAGCGAAACCCAAACACCATGCATGACAACGGACCACGTACCTCGATGTTCGTTTTGTGAATCAGCTTGCCGCTTCCTCCAGGGTACAGCGTTATTTGGCAGTGGGTTATTTTGACTAGGAGTCTCGTCCGTCTGATCAACAGAGAGCCGTCTTAAATGCTGGTTCATGTTCTGAACTAGCTTCGGAGAACTTAGTTCCCCTCGAGTTTTCTCTTCGTTGTTGTTTTCATTGGTTCCTTTCTTACTTTTGTCAAGCTTAAATATCGTGGCTAGTTCCTCTGAAGAATTATATTCCGTGGAATCAGCCGCATCCTTCTTTAATTCTAAGTCATCTTCGTAAATAGAGAGATTAACGGAACCTCTATTGGGAACTTCTTGTTTGCTATTCTGAACCTGGTTTAACTTTTCACTGGCTTCAGTCATACCTGATACTTTTTGAGGAACACTTATAGTTATATCTTTGCTGGAACTGTTTGCTTTTGTTAGGAATAGTTTCTCGTTTACTTGTGTTATGCCAGCCAGCAAGTCTGATATACCATCTTTCAATTCTTTGAATGCATTGATCTCATTTATGTCCTTGTCCATATTTAGGAATGGATTAGTTGATTTTATTTCAGGTGGCTTTGGATTATGCTCTGTTTTATTTTCTGTAACACGTGGGTTCTCAATTTCAATTGAATCATTTTGTACGACAAGTGGAATAACATCTGGTTTCAATTTTTTTTCCGGTAGCAAGACTGTAGTTTCGTTTGCTTTTATTTTCTCTTCAGTGTTATAAGTATAACTTGATACTTTTTTGCTTTCATCTTCGAAATTTAGATCTTTTTCAATACTGTGTTTTAACTGATCTTCCACCCGATGCAACTGGTCAGATATAGCTAGTAGGCTATCTTCTGTTTTTTTACCTTTTGAATCTTTGTTATTTTCATCCGCTTTATATTCCTCTTTAGGCTCATGTACTATTTCAGAGTGGACATTAACCACTTTAATTTCAGGGAGTGGTTCATCTGTCGATTTATTGTTGGTCAAAGCATTGAGAAAACTTAACCGGCTATCAGATATCCGAGACTGAATATCTGATTTCTTCTCACTTTTTTCGTTGTTTCGATTCTTATCTAACTCTGCTAGCGCTACCCCAAGCTTATTACTAGTATCCATAGCTTCCTGAGCAAGCATACTGAGAACATGCTGAAATTCGTCCTTGGATGAGCGTTTTGATGCCTGAGGAGATCTACTTGATGGCGATGAACTTTTGGACTTATCACAAGATGGAGGTTTAGCAAGGTGTTTGTCGTCTTTGTGAATGTATGAATCATCTTTTGCGAAATTATGAGAAGGTGCGTGAATGTTATTGACAAAGAGATTGACAGTATTGTGTCTTTGTTTTACCTTATTGCGAGGATAGTGTTCCTTTTCAGTGTCGTTGTTTTCGAACGTGTCACGCAGTCGCCTCATGACATCGCTGTTACTGTTTGTCTTTTGAATTGGTGCTGGTTTGTTAGTCATATTCAATGCTTCATCAATTTCTTTTTGAATCATTGTAAATATATTAGCTGAAAGAGATCTCACAGCCCTCTTTTTCTTAAGCGTTGCAGCTGAATCTTTTTGAGAAAACTCGTTGTACCCAGAATTATTATTAATTTGACCGTTAAAATCCTCGTAGTTAAAATGAGTTGAATGTCGACTGTCTTTTCTCAAACTCCTAAAAGCTAAGTCATCGGCCACAATATCGGGGGACCTTCTTGGTATAAATCTTGACCTGCCCTTAACTTCCGGCACGGCATGCAAATAATCACTCTGTGGAGCTGGTGAAACTGGACCAATCGGTATTCCAAAAGGAGGCTGAGGATCTGCTGTTTTTAACCTATTATTCATCTGTTTTATGTTCCTGTAAACCACGTCATCATATACAATATTGGGCTCATTACGTTCAGATTGTCTGTCATCGTCCGATGCATATGGAACGTATACTGGTGACGCTAACATGTAACTTATTTGTGACTGAGGCTCTTTGTTAGTCGGTTTTTCCTTTGTGAATGAGTTCATTCTACGGAATGCCATATCATCTTGTAATTTATCTGGTAGCGTTGACCGTCTTGGCACTCGTCTCAAAGGTGTAGTTGGCTGACTTCTCAGTTGCACTTCGTCATCGTTTCCATTCCAGTCATTGAAATGGTCGTTATATTTTGGGGTCATTAACTCTCGCCGTTCAGCTCTATCCAACAAATCTTCGTCACCGAGACCTAAGCTGTTGTATATGGCTTCTAATTCGTTGAGAGCATCGTCGAGATTAGTAGATTTACGTCTTTCGGAGTTCTTCTCATCATCGGATGGCATTTGGTAAGTAGCTGGAATAAAGGTGTCAGACTTGTGTCGTACGTGCGTCTTGAGTGTGGGAGATGTCACAGTTCTTGGAGGTTCTACCGTGATAGAACGCTTATATTCAGTTGTTGCTTTCCATATTTTAGCATCATCTGTTGTGTCAATGGATGTACTTTTATACAAAGGTTTATTTTTGTTTATAATATCAATATTATCATGTCTCAATTTATTTTGGTCGATAAAGGATGGAGTCCTACTAAGTGGTAAATTATTAGAATAATCACTACTGCTTCTGGAGTTAGCATACATATTTTGGCTTCTTTTTTGCCTTTCTGTGTCATCAATTTTTCTCCAAAAGTCTGAAGCATTTCTAGGTTTCCTATACACACTATCTGCTACATTCATAGACGCCTGTGAATCACTTAGGTATTGGTTTTCAATACCATTTTGACCCATTTTTACACCTATTGGCCTTCGAGATCTAGGGCTTTGATCAGCATAGTACAAATAATCATTTTTCGCTGGTACTGGCTCTGGTTTTAAAATGTTAGACTTTCTCCAGGGTGATGCATTTGCAAACATGCCGTAATGGTTTGGTTCAGCTGAAACTGATGCTGGCCTTCTAGGTTGCTCTGGTTTTGTTTGAACATTTTGTAAAAACTCGTTGTTTTGCATAGCTATGTGGTCTTCTGAGCTTGAAATGGGTCTGCGTAAGCCGTTAAAGCTTTGAGATGACCTTTCTTGGCTTCTCCTCATTACCCTTTCAAAGTCGTTATTTGGCACTCCATAAACAATTTTCTGGCTGTTATTAAGCCTTTCGGCGATTATGGGGTTGTTTTCATAATACATTGACAGAGGGGTAGTGACTTTTCTCTGCATGTCTCTTGGAGGTGGTACGGGCGGTGCTTTTTCTTCTTTTTGTACATTAGTGACGTTTCCTAAAGGAAACTTGACACACATAACGTTCTCTGGACTCTCGTAGTGATTACTACTGACGCTCCTCTCTCTATTGTTATTAGCATAAAGCGAATTTCTGTCGCGGGTGTTATTGTTCGGGTACTGGATGGAATAGTTAATATGCTCATTGTTAACTTTAGCGTTAAAATTAATGGATGATGGGTAACTTTGCGTCGATGGGAATGATGATATTGATTCTGATTTCATGGGGCGGCGGCTTGTGTCATTTGTGCTGGGTTGTTCGGTCTTGTTTTTGTTTGTTTGGTCTCGTTTGCAGGTGCCGTATCCGCTGCTTTGGCTTGTGGGCGTCCGTGTCAACATTTCGACCTCAGCCTTCGTGTAGCCTTGCTGTAATAGCTCAGCTTCCTTATTGAGTTGATTCTCTTCATCTCGCGATAACCTTTTGATGTATCTTTCATTCCTCGCGCTTCTCGAGCGTTTGTTCAGGGAGCTGTCCCGTGACCGCATTAATGAGTCCTCACTGCGAAAGCGGATCATCGATGATGAGTTTGAAGACTTCAGTGAGTCTTCATCACTACTCGTGTCTCCTCGCAAGCTGTTCCTCAGAGCTTCAACGCGAGCTTTCAGTCGACCTCTCCTGGTTTTTTTGGTGGGGGTTTCTAATACTGATTTTCCTGATTTACTCGTGCTGTCATCCCTTAGACTGAGCGATTCTTTCGACACGCCATACATTTCTTGCGCTTTAGCTCTGTAGCTAATGAAGCCTGCCGAAGGGTCTGAGAGGACACCATCATCAGCCAAGTCTCTGATATTGGGTTTCGCAAGGCTCTGAGCTCGTCTCGTGTCTCTAATGACTATGTGGTCAAAATTGTTGATGATTGGTGCTTTCTTTTTAGATTTCTTCGATTTTCTTTTCGATGGAGACTTTGTGCTAACTCCTTCGTCACTTTCCGAGGATGAGCTTTCTTCTTCCTTCTTCTTTCTTCTGAAGAGTTTGCCGATGGACCATTTCTTGTCCTTCTTGCGGTCGGGGTCAGCTTCTGGCGGGGTGGGTCGGTCGACTCTTCGCTGGACGGAAGCATACTCTTCATTATACGGTCGGTAGGCCGTCGATGACACGTCTCGATGGGGGACCGGTGGTGAGTTCACAGCCTGGAATTCAGAAAAAGTCGTGTTAAACTCGGAATTAATTCAAAAGCATGCCTTGAATCATCAAATGACCCTGACATTTTGTAAATATCAAGGGGGAATACGCTACGACTGGCATTTCTGTCAGATTGTTGTTGTTGTGGACGCAGCACAAGCTCCCTCAGTACAAGCTGCTTAATTTTGGGCTATCAAGCCTTGTACTGAGGGAACCAGATAGCTGATAAAATACTTATATGTAGGTATATTTTCATACAATATAACACCCAGGCCGAGAACAAACATCTGCGTTCGCCTCAAATATTTGTTCTCGGTGGGAATTGAACCCACGACCTATGGCGCAGAAAGCAGAGTTACTACCCACTGAGCTGAGGCCAGAATTTATAAATATAAACTAAGAAGTAATGTGAAGCTAGTATATAGAAGAATTATTAGCTAAAACATAATAATTCCCTTCCGCTCCATAACATAAACAAGTTAATACAAACAATAGTTTTTTTCATAGCAACTCAATAATAACCCGAATTGTTATGGTAAAGAGTAAATTGGGAGCAGGAATAAATCCGCCTCGCTGTCTACAAATGAACACTATTCAAGGACAAACACTTGGCTTTGCGTCAATTTTAAAAGTATATGAGGTATGTTGGGATTTGTTGGCATATTTTTTAATGGAAAAGTAATATTTTTATCTTTCTCAGGTAATACTATTTTTATAGGGCACGCCCAATAGGCCCTACAGGCCACAACAAGAGCCTCTTTGAGGTGCTCATTAAGTCTTTATCACACTGGTCTAAAAGAACCAGTACGACAAAAAGAAGAATGGGCCTCAAATCTAAACTCTGCTCAAAAAAATGAACATTTGTCCTCAACCGGGATTTAATCGTGGATTATGTTATCTGAGGCAGCTGAGTTAATTAATATGTGTTTTGGACCCAAATGGTATCGCATATGCCTAATTGCCTACTATCAATGCCTATGACCTCCATACAAACGATATGAGCATATTTTTTACAGGAAGGACTTTGCCTTTATCGTCTTAAAAAAACACTGATTTAACTTCATTTAAGTTGGAGGGCCTAAAGTCTTATTGCTTATGTACCCCAAATAATAATAGATCATGCAAAAAATTGTTTGAAGCGAGAATCGAACTTCTTGCTCCAAATTTTTTTGACTCTAGTAGTTTTTTTTTATACAACTGATGCTCAACTGAAGCTGATGGAACAAGGACATGGCCTGCCTGATGTTAAATGGTAACTAATATCGCTTATAACAAAGCATTGCCTCGTAGGTCACGCACGTCAGGAACGTGCTCTACGATGCACTTCTCTGCGTCCATCAACTTGAGGCATAGGTACAGATGTTCAGCCTCACGTGCCAGTCATTTCACCGGCATCCACACTCTTCAAAACGAAACACAGCAATGCTACTTCACGGCAGAAATAGGCATGGTGGTAGTACTTCCCCGGATGAATCCTTCACAAAGAGCTCTACTACTACTAAATTTAATAACTCAACTTACAGGTAAAAATGATCTGAAGTATTCATTCCTTTCGCTCATAACAGCCACCATTTTTATCACTTTTCACAAATTCTATTTTTGAGTTTTATTAATTTAGAACACAAATATTTGTTACACCTACTGAGTCTGGCACTGGACTATTCAGTAAACAACCAGATATTTTTAGCTGTACTTAAAAACGAGCTGTAGAGAAGCATTTTATAGGTAGAAATGTTTATTTATCAACAAAACTATAGATTACGATAGTATTTCGCAAAGCATAGGTACTAAAGATTTTGTAAAACTTCAAAATAATCGACTATCTATGTAAAATTTGAACCCACGACTCCTTGCGGGAATGCATTCACCACTGTGCAATCGACCCTAATTTCACAGGGATGAATGAAGGATGCCTCAATGGGTCAATTCTGGGTGCAAATTCAACTCGCGCGATAACTTTTGTAATTATAAAATCTATCAATACATAACTGATTCATATCGCAATGAGTATTTGGCTAATCACGTGAAAACAGTCTCATTGAAGTAATATTAAATTTAACTAGTGATAAGCAGGTATTTTTTATAAGAAACTCAATATATCTCACAGTGGCACACTTTCACAGTTTTTTTTTTTATTTATTTGAGCGCAATCACAACATATTACGAATGTTTCAAGTCTGAAAATGCGAAAAGACCGAAAATACGCAAGCTATATGCGCGTGCGCCGATAGACTCGCGTATGCGCATACTGAACGCGCGCCAGACTCACGATCATCCGGGCTATGAATATTATCTCAAATAAGAATAATCAAATTAACGCGAATTGACGGCCTTCATAGCTCAGTTGGTTCTGCCTTCTGTGCTGGAGGGCGTGGGTTCGATACCCACCGAGAACAAATATTTGTGTGGTGAACGCAGATGTTTGTTGTTTGTTATATTGTATTATAGGTATGAATTTACAAAAAAATGTATTCAAGTATTATATCAGCTCTCTGGTTCCCATATACAAGCTCTGCTTAACTTTTATTGAGTATTGAGTATTGGGGCTAGATAGTGTTGTGTGAGTGTCCACAATAATCATTTCTGTATGATTTATATTAGCAAACCGTGCTAATTATAAACTCTCTGGGAGGTCTTTGCCCCGTATAAGCTTTGCCCAGTAGTATAAGACTATTTAAAAGACGATTATGAAAAATGAACTTAAATGTAAATGAAGTTGTATAAACAATTTTTTTTGTTTACTATAAACAGGGCAATCTAAACTTTTAACTGCTGCAAAACGGCTGTAATGAAATTATGTTAGGATTTTTTAAGACAGGAGTGAACAGGTGGATTATGGCTAAGCATGCTCCTTCTTAGGCTGCATCCTTACTTTCCACCAGGTGTGATGGCAGCCAAATGCTTAGCTACAAAATGAAAGATGTCGTTGGTCCTCCACGAAATATTTATTTATTTACCCAGTTTTAAAGTGAGAAATGCGAAGAATTGAACCATGGATTGTATGAAAACCATCTACGAGTTTAAAAAATAGAAGTAGATAAAATAGTAGTAGAAGTTGTAAAAAATACAGCTTACTTTCAGAGAAAGAAAGAAAATCATTTATTTATACAAACTGTACACGACAAGAAATAAAACAGTAAAAAAGTAAAAATTAGAAGGAGAGTTTAGGATCTATTTTTAACTATAATATGACTGCTAAGATAATCCTATAAAATAATTTACGGGATATTTTATTTAGCATACTATTCGCTGCTCTTCGATCATGAGCAAAGTCAGGCTCTAAACATATATTTTCTTAACTTTAATAAAACGGTCGGCGTTCCCACTGCTCCACAAATCTAGTTATTTATACACATGGGAACGCGGCTTTTATTTTATTTTGTGCACAGAAATGGGTGTGTTTTTATTTTATTTGCGTGCAGTTTAGACGTACAATCGCTCTTTTAGTTTTGTTCTCAACTGAATAGTAAGAATACCAGCCAAAAAGAGGTAAGAAAGTAAGTGAAACCAGCATGCCAGTGCCACCATCGACCTTGTTTTGTTACAGTCCCCACAAATACACTAATCACTTGCCAAGTCTCCCTTTCCAAAGTAAAATTATAATTAGGAGAGAAAAAGAGTGGTTGCTATTATTGACGTTCAATACCAAATTCATTAAAATCGTGTTTTTTTTAAAACGAATTGATCATAGATCTAGAAGAGTCAAGTGCAATGTTTGAATTACTTATACTTAGGTACACTACCTACATTATTATATCTATGATGAATTGATGACTCGCCATGAGGGTGGGAAAAAAGTAGCCTTTTACATGTAGGTATTTAGAGTAGGTACAAAAGTTTAAAATTAAAAGATTGAATGAAAAAGTTTGAAAAAAGAAGAAAATCTGTAGAGATTTTTCGAATAAAAAATAATATTAAACGTTTACGAGTAGTTTAAGAGAATAACGTAAAATGCTATAGTATTTCCTAATTTAGTCCAATTCCTCAACTAGATGTCGCCACTTAAACCCTCGGCGCGAGAGATAAGGGTCATTTTGGAAGTGACAGACCAATCCCAGAATGAAGAATGCTAGAGATACATCGTGCATGGACAGATTCCAGTTAATTCGGAAAACGGTACCTTTCAGCCTGTACAAAGGGTACCTTTACCAAATAATTTGTTTGGTTATTTCCTTTTGGAGATAATTAAGCGGTTTGGAAAAATACCTTTGCAATGTATTTTCTGAGTTTTGAGAGCTCACCAACAGTTCCATATTAGTTAAATAAAACATACTATGAAATACTAGCGGACTGAACCTTGGTCTAGGAAAGGGTCACCTAACAAGTAATTGTTTTTTTGTTTAGAAATATAAATTCAAAATTATTTTGATTCGTATCATAGGTCTTCTTTTAGCGCGTTTTGGAATAAAAACATTTATAGCTTTCTATAGTTAAGTGTTTAGCCTTAGATAACGCATTGGATTTAATCTGTAATGTTATTATAAGTGAATGAATGAATAAATAAATGAATAAATAATAATACATTTATGGTTGGGCGATTTAAACAAACCCAATCAAAACTCCAATTATTTCGTCCATCGCCCCCATCAATTGCTCTGGCGAAAGGTGTAACATTTCAAAACTGTTCGCTATATTAAAGCGATCAAACAAAGCGTTACATCATGTAAGAGCTCGCAGCTATTTCTGTTCGCGTGTGGTAATGACTGATTTGTGCATGAACTACTGACTGAAATAACGGTACAAATAATAACATCCTTACTAGCCAATTACATTTTTAAATGAAACAATAGAAATATCCCAAAGTGGGAACACCATCCAAGAGCCACCCAAAATAAAGAGCCGAAGAGGTTATGTGACAGTGACGCGGTGACTGCGACTCCAAGCGTTTTTTTTTCTGTAACGACTCGAGTTTTTTCTTTTTTCTCATATCTAGTGAATTAGTATCTGCTAGGTAAGCGTGCTACACCGTCGACCGCATCATTGATAGCGGTTAAACGCAAACCTTTAAATTGTAAAAAAAAAAAAAAACAAAAGCCCGCCTGCAGAAGATTTGTATTTCAAAAATCGAATTAAATGTAATTACAAATAACGACTGTTGTCTTTCGCTACGCGGGATATCAAAATGCGTGTTGGTGAGAAGTGCGCGGTAGGTAAGGATATAAATATACCCCGTTTGAACTCAGTCCTATTTTCAATGGCGTGTATCAGTGAGATGATGAGCTCTGGTTAACTAATGAATAAACAAGGTTAAACATAGTTTAATTAGCTTGTTAGGGTTTGGGTTAATTTATACCCCTCTAAAAATACGCTCGGAAATTTTTAATAGTTAACTTGTTCAATATTACGTTTTTGACGTGGTAACGTCTTATAATTCGATGGAGCCGGCTGCATGCACGAAAAAACATGACTCATGCGGCGTTACCTTGCTCTGAGGCTTTCCATTTAAGGCTTGAAGTGCAAGCAAGAGCGCGGAACGAGTGACAGAGGCACAATCGGTGTCCGCGTTCGGCAGCGTTCGACATCTGTCTCTCTCCTACTTGAGTGAGCGATGCGTCCGCGGACAGCTGTATGATGTTGTCACGTTCAACTATCGTCAGTAAATCGACTTTACAGACAACCGATTTTTTGTTAGTTCCTAACTACCTACCTACTATTTACAACTTAAAATGTGGAAATTCTTTAAGCCATGCGCACATCTAGCGCGATGGCGATCAGTGAAACGCTGTCAAATATGACAGCGATATTTGACAGCGTTTCACTGAACCCGTATTAACTAAAAAATATCATAAATACCAAAGTTTTAAGATTCTTGTGGATTCATTTTCATGAAAATTAAAACAAATATAGCTCGTAACTTGAATAAGCAAATAACAGGATTAGCTAGTTATCGTCTCCAAGCTACGCTAGGATACCTCCAAGCAACGCCAGCTAAAATAAAACTTAGCTCTCAGCGTAAACCTAAACAATAATTTTAGATAGATCGCGCACAGTTTAAAAAAATATATTTCATAAACACGAGCTAGAAAATAAATTTCCTCTAATTGCATCAACAGAAATATCACACAATACATGGCGGCGTATTTAGAAACTTTTATTAAGTCAAAGTGACTTTTTATCTCTTTTTATATTCCCTACCGACACAACCCATCGTTTCCACGATCAATCTGAAAAGTCGACACGACAGGAAGAATACCGAGCACACTATTCCGCCTGACAGATGCGTATGTCAAGTCTTGACACTGTCACCTACAACTACGAATTTCCGGCGGCGAGATAGCTTTGCTACACCCTCCGACACGATTTATGACGGTATTCAGTACTTTTTGTAGTGAAAACTTATTGGAAAACTTAACCTTTTTTGAGGTGGAAAAAAAACCAATGAAGTCGTGCCACTGTCTTTGGGTCACCGAGACCTCTTCGGCAAAGATCGACAAACTTCGTTTGTTTTTAAGACTTTCTTGTTTTTTTATTCAACTAGCTGATTGAAAAAGCATTATGGTTGGTTCACTTGATGTTTAGTGGTAACCATCTCTTTAATACGTCGTCTCTAAAAAGACACTTTTCAAATGTTTTTTTTCTTCGCGAAGTAGGCTTGTTTTAGCGCAAAAGCGCAAAAAAACGTAAAGGTACAACGTTTTTTTGTGCTTTTGCGCTAAATTGTTTGTGTCAGAGTTTTGGTATAGTATCGGACGCTATAAAAACGTAACATCACGTTTTATTTATTATTTTCTTGAGTATTTTCGACGCGTTTGTTAATAACCCCATGAAAGAATGCTTCCGGCGTTCGTTTGTAGGTTACACAATAAAACTACTGAGCTGATTCGGTTTCAGACGTCCTGCCGCTGTTGCTTATTTTAAACTCTACACATTTTAAACAAAGACTTGCTTCCGTAAAGCCTTGCGCACATCTTAGTGTTCCACGATGGCGATCAGTCAAACGCTGTCAAATATGACAGCGTTTCTCTGAACTAAAAAAAAAACTTCAAACTCTAACCTAAACTAAACCATGGGTCTGCAATAAAATAATATATTTAATACACCGCAAGAATAAAAAGAGGCTGACAACTGCCAAACAATTTATATCTACTACTTTATGCTCACAGATTTTAACATTTCTGAATGTATTTAGTTATGTTAAATCGCAAACTACTAAGCTTTGTAAAATTTTACAAAAGTTCAACAAAAATATAAATTTAATCTAATTTGTTCAAATAATCTAGTGAAGTTATTATTTAGCAAGTTCAATTCCAAGCTTTTGTAGATTGTATTATTTGATAGTGTAGTACAAGTAAAGTTTAATAAACTAAAGTGCGGGAAAACAACGCGAAAACTCTATTTCTAAGCATTTTCTAGAAACCGGCACGCGGGCTTTTACGGCCGTTGTTTAGTCAAAGTGATCTTTTTAGGGTTCCGTAGCCAAATGGCAAAAACGGAACCCTTATAGATTCGTCATGTCTGTCTGTCTGTCTGTCTGTCTGTCTGTCTGTCTGTCTGTCTGTCTGTCTGTCTGTCTGTCTGTCTGTCCGTCCGTATGTCACAGCCATTTTTCTCTGAAACCGTAAGAGCTAGACTGATGAAACTTGGCAAGTGGATGTATTCTGTAAACCGCATCAAGATTTTTACATAAAAATAAAAAAAAACTATAAATTTCGGGGGTCCTCATACTTGAAACTGAAACTCAAAAATTTTTTTTTCATCGATCCCATACGTGTGGGGTATCTATGAATAGGTCTTCAAAAATGATATTGAGGTTTCTAATATCGTTTTTTTCTAAACTGAATAGTTTGCGCGAGAGACACTTCCAAAGTGGAAAAAAGTTGGTCCCCCCCCCTCTAACTTCTAAAGTAAGAGAATGATAATACTAAAAAAAATATATGTTGTACATTACTATGCAAACTTCCAACGATATTTGGTTTGAACGAGATCCAGTCAGTAGTTTTTTTTTTATACGTCATAATCCGTAAACCGCAATTTACCTTTCGACGAACTACAAGAACCTTATTATGTTACATCAAGTAACATAATATAAAGGTTCTTGTAGTTCGTCGTGCTACGGAACCCTTCATGGGCGAGTCCGACTCGCACTTGGCTGCTTTTTTTAAAGTGTTTCTTAATAATGGCTGGTTTGATTTTTTTCAGGGATTGCTAATCGACCAAAGAAATGTTTGATAGCAGCGTAATTCAAGTTTTGAGCGCCTTTTACAACTTATATCAACAATAACAAAACATAACATAGTTGTATAACAAATTGTTATACAACTGTCAAATATTTAATTAATCGATTAGCAAAACGTGAAACAGACCTTAGTCTAATTACTTAAGACTGAGTGGTATAAACTAGACAAATTAGCATGAAAATGCGTTATAACAAAAGAAATCACGTAAATACGATTTTTTCTGTTATTTTTTTACAGCAATAATAATTACTCGTAGGATCAACTGGCCTACCACGAGCTCCATATGGTTATGGCTATGGCTGTCAAATTGTGTATAGATAGGCCGACCCACACATTCATTTTCTTCTTGGGTTTGAAAGTGTTGACACAATTTTGACAGCCATAACCATAACCATATGGAGCTCGTGGTAGCCCTGCTGTTGCTTAGCTGCCATGTATGTATACATACCTGCAAACAATCGCTCGTAAAAGTGCTTATTTGAATTCTATCGCTAATACTTACTTGTTACCAGTAGTTTGTGTATGCTATATTATTATGACGGATGTAAAATTCCAGGCGTAATTTTTCGTAAACCAAAGATTCACCGTAAAGTAGACTGTAGTCCACTTAGCTAAGAGTTTTACAAGAACTCTTTGTTGTACTGTGATAAAAGTTTTATGAAACTTTTGCAAACACTGTCTGTAATTTCATTTTGAGCTTCAATTTTTATTATTTACTAGCGCCCGCGGTGTCGCTCGCTCCGTTCCCGGTACCTACGCCCCGCTCCCGTTACTTTTTCGGGATAAAAAAACGGATTAGTTGCAGTTCGTGCGGCGTCATTTTGGAGTAAACAACCCAATAAGTTGCAGTAGGTGCGTTCTGCTACGAAGCGAAAAAAATACCTATGCCTGTTGTTGCATTTCGTGCGCCGAGTGAATTTATACATTTTCAAATATTATTAACCATAGAGCAGCAAAACTTTTAGAAGAGTCACTGTAATTATTAAAGGTAGGTAAGGTAGTTTCTCTGTTATTATTAGGTACTATTATTAGGTATTATTATTAGGTACTATTGCTATTATTATCTATCTATTATTATTTGTTCTATGGATATTTTAAGAATTCAATAAAAAAATAGAATTGGTGTAAATAAAATGTTTATTATAAATATATCTGTTTATGATACTTAGTTTTATGATAACCACTAAGGTAGTTAATACTTTGGGATAAAAAGAAAGTGATGGCGTACATAGTTAACTTAATAATAACACGTTGCACATACCTTTGCATCTCAGTAAGTATTACTCAAAACATACAAATTATCACTAATATTGAAACACTTTCTCTTGACAATCACAGGACAGGTTGTATTTAATATTTTTGTTGTATTATTTAGATAGATTTTAATATAAAAAAAAAATTAAATCCACTTTTTACAAAAACAGGATAGTTTAAGGTACGTTTTGATTAGTATTTTTTACCCTAAAACCTAATTATAAATAATCAACAACGCAAGAATATTTACAGTAATCAGTTTTTTAATGTTACCTACGAGATAAAAAATGATTTATTTACAAACTTAGGTAGTAGGTACCCGTTGAAACATAATTTGTATAAGCTTTAACACATAATATAGGCAACATAATTAACAAAATCAACAATACAAGAGTTTTTACAGTTCAACGGGTACCTACTACCTAGGCTTAGGCAGTAGGTACCTGTTGAAACACAATTTTTATTAACACATACTATAAGCAACATAATTAACAAAATCAACAATACAAGAGTTTTTACAGTTCAACGGGTACCTACTACCTAGGCTTAGGCAGTAGGTACCTGTTGAAACACAATTTTTATTAACACATACTATAAGCAACATAATTAACAAAATCAACAATACAAGAGTTTTTACAGTTCAACGGGTATCTACTTCCTAGGCTTAGGCAGTAGGTACCTGTTGAAACACAATTTTTATTAACACATACTATAGGCAACATAATTAACAAAATCAACAATACAAGAGTTTTTACAGTTCAACGGGTACCTACTACCTAGGCTTAGGTAGTAGTTAAGGTAAGTAATACTAATACATACAATAAACACCTGTCAAAAACAAGGCTAATAATAATGAACATAGGCTATGCCTACACAAAAAAACAACCAGAATTATTTTAGTGATTTCAAATTTTAAAACCGTTTACCCTCTGCCAATTCTGTTTAGTTTCTGTATCTACTTAAATCTATGGTTTAACTTGTTCAAGCTATGCATAAATTACTCGACGCACGAAATGCAACAACAGGCATAGGTATTTTTTTCGCTTCGTAGCAGGACGCACCTACTGCAACTTATTGGGTTGTTTACTCAAAAATGACGCCGCACGAATTGCAACTAATCCAAAAAAACGGGCTTCGCATGGGTGGAGATTTATTTTTAAACACATAAATATATGCCTATGTTACTCAGGGTTATCTATTATCTATCAATACTAATATTATAAAGAGGAAATATTTATATTTTTGTTTGTTTGTAATGAATAAACTCAAAAACTACTGTGCCGATTTTTAAAAATTATTTCACCATTGGAAAGCTACATGCACCCTGAGTAACATAGGCATACGCGGGTATAGGCCTCCTTCAAAAGTCTCTATTCTTTCTTTCCTGTTTTCTGTTGGAGTTCTTGCCTCAAGCCTTAAAATGTTGTTTCGAAGCGATGCACTTTCCACCAAGCTTATCGTGTTCCATTTGTACAGTAAGCTAATTTGTCTAAGATAAGGATGGCGCAACCGTGTTGGCACCAGGGTTAGCACTAGTTACAACGTTTTAAAATCGATATTTTTATACGAGAAAAACACAGCGAGAGGTCTCCGAAAGTAAGAAATAATTTGACCTATTTTATCCCACTGCTGGGCAAAGGTCTCCCCAAAGACTTCCACTTATCTCACACGGTTCACGGGACCGGATGAGAAAACGTTGGCGGGACGATATCGACACCTTTGAGAGGAGATTGTGAGAGGAGGCGAGAGAGAGAGATAATGTAAATTGAACTTATTTTATTTAATCAGGAAGTATAAGTTTTAATAACCTGACAAACCGACTTCATGGCACAATCAATCTGAAAGTATTATTCAGATAAAAAAAGCTTATTCAAATCGGCTCGTAACGAAGTTATTTATGCGATAATAAAAATGAAAAAAACACAGTAGAATTGAACACCTCCTTTTTTATTTGAAGCTGGTTAAAGTGTAAGTGAAATCTCATCGCTATCGATAGCTGTGTCATGCTTAGTCGTTTGTTATAAATATTCTATGTGACTTTCCAACAGAGTTTTAGAAGCTTTATTCTCGACCCATCCGACATTATAATCTCACGGTGTAGATGACGTCAATCTCATCCAAAAACTCTAACCCAAAGTGCTTGTCAAGAATTTTTGGCGTCAGAGACGTCAGACTGACGTCATCTTTCGACGTAGATTTTCTCGGTCAAACCGAGCATTTTCTGCTTCCGCTATGGCTGTTGCTTGTTGATCGGTATGAAATCTAAGGCAGACCCTTCTATCGTATATTATTTTTAATTTTATTCAAATATTTAATAAGTCGGAGTTCGTGCTAACTCTCCAGATAATCTTCTAGTCACTACGGCAGTAGTGAAAGTCTTTTGTGTTCGTTATCAGTCCTCCCACGGCGATAAACAGATTCTGTGGAACCACAGCTTAGATTGCAGTTACTATGACAACCAAAGATTACATAATAACTGTTTAGGACAAATATCGTATAGCCATAGACTAGATACAAGTTACTATGAACTTCTTGTAGACAGGAATATCCAATGGAAAACATGACTAAAAATAGTAATTTTGAAATCGTTTTTGATATTCAAATAATAGTAATTTTGCTTTGATTAGTAGAAAGTGACTAAATAAATATAAATGTATTTCTTTCTTTCTTAAATACTTTGTCCCACGTTGAGAACATAAACAAGTTTTTTATATAAGTATCATTATAATAAAGGAAATGCATGACATTCTCAATGCACATTGCACGTGTGTAATGACGTCACGGGATATGACGTACTTTCCCATGCTTCAACTTTAGATGCATGAGGCATGGTACATAGTCGAGCATGGTGTAATACCGCCCTAGTTTACAAATAGTGTGAATTTCCTTGGGTTTAGCAAGAGTATCGGTTAATAAGTTGCTTAATCCCAGACTGGTTAATTAGTATACAAAAGTAATCACATTGATTTGCACAAAGAAACTTACATCTGGCCCCTGTTTAATAAAGCTGACAATTCGACATTATATGACAAAAAGCGACAAAATTGTGGAATTGTCACGCTTTTGTGCCATATTAGTCACTTTTATTAATAGCCTAAGCGTGACAATTCCACTATTTTGTCGCTTTGTGACATATATGTCGAATTGTCAGCTATAATAAACAGGACCCTGGAACTCAATTCTAGACCAGTGACTTTTTTGTCACGGTAGATATATATCACAAGAACTGTCAGTTTCTTTAGTGAATTTGACAGTTCTTGTGATATACATATGTCTACCGTGACAAAAAAGTCACTGGTCTAGAATTGAGCCCCTGGCCTCTTAGCTCAGTTAATGTAGCTCTGCCTTCTGCGCTAGAGGGCGTGGGTTCGATTCCCACCGAATACTAATATTTGTGTGGTGAACGTAGAGGTTTTGTTCGCTGCCCGGGTGTTATATTGTATTTTAATGTACTTACAAAAAAAATATGGTTCCCATAGTCCAAGCTCTGCTTACTTTGGAGCTAGAAAGTATTGTGTGAATCCACAGTATTTATTTATTAATATTTTCTTGGCAAATCAACCAAATTATCAACTAGGTATTTGGTATATTTCCAACTATATTCACATCATAACAGCTCAACCAAATGTCGGTAGTCACTCGAAACTATAATTTTAGTACATTAGAAGCCGCAAGTAGCGGGTTCGATACCAGAGCAGGATCTTGGCATTATATTTCATGGCTTACTTACGTAGACCCCAAGATCGTTTACTAAACTCATGAAGCCATGTTTGTCGTTGAATAGAATATTAGATAAAAAACTTATTACTTTATTTATATGCCGGACACTTTTAGTAAATTTTTTTTTTCATAAGTTACGAAATTATGCGATAACCTCCTCGTTTTGGCGTGACAACGTCTTATAATTCGATGGAGCCGGCTGCACGCACGAAAAAACATGACTGCAGCGTTACCTCGCTCTGAGGCGTTCCATTTCAGGCTTGAAGTGCAAGCGAGAGCGCGGAACGAGCGACAACGAGGCACAATCGGCCTCCGCGTTCGGCAGCGTTCGACATCTGTGTATTTTTTTATGACGTTGTCACGTTCAACTATCGTCAGTAAACCGACTTTACAGACAACCGATTTTTTTATTATTTGAAGTTGGTTATTAAACTTTACAGCGGGCAGCAGGGTTCAAAAATCTAACCTTTTTTCTGCCTTCAGGTTTAAAAACCTTTTGCACCTATTTGTGGAGTTTGAATGCAAATAACCCGAGCTCTCCACCTGATTTACAGTTGTACTAATGGAATGCTTCCATTCGTTAGCCGGTCGAGTAGTTGAAGTACATTACCCCTTATTCACTAACATTCCGTGCTAAACATGCGAAGTTTCTTTAATATATACAAAGAAAGAAAGAAACATTTATTCAAACTACATTACATGCAAAACATACACCATTACAAAGCAAAAAAATATTAAAGACTTACATAAAAATGAATTAAACTATTACACACCAACAATAACAAGGGTGGTCCGCAATATTTATTTAATAGCTGCGCCCCGCGATTGAAAAGTAGGTATGTACTTTTCCTCTATGACCTTTTTAATTATTAAGTAATCAGGGCGTAAAAGCGTTACAAACAAACAGGAACCATACAGAAATAAACAAATCCAATGAAATCTATGAATAAACAAATCTATAACCATTCATTTTACTGGTATAAAAAGTAGCATACGTGCTATTCCAGACAATTACCTATATCTGTGCTAAATTTCATCCAGATGCGTTCAGCTGTTCGGGCGAGATAGAGTAACAAACATCCATCCATCCAATCATCCAAATTTCACATTTATTATAGAAGTGGGATTTATTTTGGTCAACAATAAAAGCAATATTTCTTTAGATGAATCCATCAGCGCGATATGATTGCCGTTCTAGCGCGGTTTGTTAGTGAATAAGGGGCCTACTAGCTAGTGCATACTAGGTCATGCCGCGTTCTATTTCGCACTGAAATAACTTTTGGGGGTGAGTTTGTTCAACCGCATGTTAGTATGTTAATTTTTATCACAACACGGACGGACAAGTTAACTCGATTTATCAATAACTGGCGAAAAGTTATTACTATTACTAAAAATGCAAAAAAC
This sequence comes from Thera britannica, assembly GCA_939531255.2. Classification (NCBI taxonomy): domain Eukaryota; kingdom Metazoa; phylum Arthropoda; class Insecta; order Lepidoptera; family Geometridae; genus Thera; species Thera britannica. The sequence goes on from OW618038.2 coordinate 21,991,590, forward strand.
GATGTTTAAAATTAAGTGTTTGTACCTCAATCATTCACTGGGCGATTGGCAGACAAATAATAATAATATAATAGTTAAACTGGCCTTAAAAATAAAAATTTGTTCTCTCAACATAAGCACTTTCCATTTACCGCTCAAACCCCATAATTTTATCAGCTTTTACAAGTTCCACAGGTCCAAACCATAATAATACTAAATCTTAGCAATTTCCAAGAATCTCGTGATTATACCTCATTACAATCCGAGGTCTTATGCTTCGAGGCGCTCGATAAATGTCATTGGGGAGAGTCGCATAGAGAGATGACAAAATGATCGACCAACTATTGGTTCAGTAGACTTAATTCACTTGGCTCTGCTTTCTAATACAATGTGACCCCATGTCATATTATGTCTAAAATACTTTTACTGGGGCAGGCGTGGGTTCGATCCCCACCGAAAAGAAATATTTGTGTGGTGGACAGAGCCGTTTGTTCTCAGTCTCGGTGTTATATTATTGTAGGTATTCTAAGTATTTATTGAAATGAAATATGAAATGAAATGAAATATTTTATTTGCAAAAAAGCTTGAATATATCAGCTATCTGGTTCCCATCAGACAGGCTATGCATAGTTTGGTGCTAGATATAGGGGGCGTCCATAAATTACGTGAGGTGTTTTTTTAAATTTTCTGCCCCTCCCTCCCCCCCTGGTGAGATGTCGTGAGATTTTATTCAACCCCCTCCCCCAACCCCGAATCTCACGTGAGATTTTTCAAAATGTGAGTTTCTTACGTAAACGCGTTGGATTGTTATTGTAAAAAGAAAAAAACAAATTTGCATCGTGCTTTTATTTACGACTAGTTAAGACTAGTAATCAATATTGCTGAGAGTTTAATTATAAATGTAATAAAAATTTAACGCATACGATTAAATCTTAAGCATGTACAATCTGGATTAAATAGACCAAAATAGTATAATTTTTTTTTGTTTCAATCAGAAAAAAAATTGCGTGATATTTGCCGAGACCCCCCCTCTCTCCAACGTAAGATTAGATGAGATTTGACTCGACGACCTCCCCTCCTTAAACACCTCACGTAATTTATGGACGCCCCCTAAGTGTTGCGTGGGCTGTCCACAATATTTATTTATTAATTATTTACTTATACTAACATTACTGTGTGACACTTGGTGTGACATATTGCTCAAAGTTAACTCTGTCACTATTTGCCATTACCCGGTGATAAGGGATGGCAATTGATTAAATACTAAATATCATATTTTTTTGAAAAACGCTCTCAAGTAATGATAATGATTTGATTTGATAAGAATTTGCATCAAGGTCGCGCTGTAAGAAGTAATTGCTGTGGGTTATTGAATAGGCGGTATTTATCGACGACATTTTATCGAACGTTTTGAGAATACGTTTCCTGCCATAATATTATAATGTCAATGAGTGCGGTATTAAGTAACACGCAAGGAAAATTAAGTGAAAACCATTGTGAGGGAAACGGTGCGAGAAAGTGCTTTTATATGAGTTTTTCAATTGAGCGTAACGACTTTTACTGCGCCATCAACAAAACTGTATTGTGGTTTATTGTATAGGAAATTACATTATAAAGTTATCTGATCAGACATTTATTATTATATTTTATATTTACACAAATAAACTTACAACTAACACAACATATTTAAAATGTACAAAATACACAAGAAAAAGTTGAGCTATCTGCAGACCGTTACAACCGATCTAGAGATAGCTAAACTGATCCAAATGAGTACCAGACGGAAGCGTCCCCAAGACGCTGGCGGCATTGCCACGCTGAATAGCAATGCTAATGCGCTGCGCCAGATACCCATCAGCCCTTGGGTCACACGTCGCTACGATCAGCCACCATCCACCGACTTCCCGCGATCTTAACAATGTCATCGGTCCATCTGCTGGGCGATCTATCGTGGGCATCCTATTTTGTGTCTTTCGGATCGTGGTCACCATTCGAGAACCATTATTCCCAACGGTTGCAACTTGCATTAAGACAAGACTTTTAAAGACACATTTTATTGGTAAGCCCAGTTGGTATAATGTATGTTTCTCTGTAAACAAACTGACAAACATCACATACAAAACCTCTATAAATCGAGCATTGTACTAAAAACGTTCTAGTTAGTAGGTATGTTCCCATATTTTTTATTTTTTATCGCCCACACGTATTGGCATCAGCTGTTACCAGATCGATAGGTTGCGTAGTAACTGCTTGCGTAACCTGTGGCATAATGTGAGAGGAATTAAGGGTTATTCACACTGGGGCTTCTTTCGTCGATAGATCTTTGGTAATTATTTCAAGGACTGCCAAGTTCATGTGTTGAGAAGAAAGTTCGAAAGAGTTTGCTTAATTTATTTGCTTTTTAGTTGGGTATGGAAGTGAGTGAGGACCCTTGCAAATAGGCTATAATTTATTCAGTACCTAGTAGTAGTAATGGACAGTCAAACGTATCGATATAGAAATACGACATAAATTGCTATGCTTTTTTCGGCGCGTCTTTCATTGCACGGCATTGAAAGACGCGCTGCGGGCTCCCACGGCGAGATGCCGTGGCATACTGCGGTACGCGACGGGATGCCAAGGACTCTGACACTTGTTTTGTCATATCGCGGAGTGAGCCAGCGTGGCATGCCGTGGCAAGGCGCTGGAATGCTGCCGCGGTATCTAAGCGCTAATGTGCGCTGACTGACGGCAAAATCTCTTGCCATGCCGTCCCAGTCTGCGGCCTTTCTTTCAGTTTGGGCTCAGTGAAAAATATAATTATTTATTTTAGTAAAGTTACTGAAATACGGTGTTTGTTCATTAAAAATATAATTACAAAAAAAACAGTTAAAAGAATGACCACTACACAATCTACACTGTTGCTATCTCTTTCCATCATGGTAAACAAAAGACGGGACAAATTTTAATCAATGTTTATATTGGAGAGGTGTTAACCGAGGAAACTAATCTCACCAAATGTTTTTCGGCAAATCCAAACGTAATTTCTAATTCTTGTGCAGAAAGAACAATCTTAGGTCGACGGCAATACCCTAACCTTGAACTAAGCACCAGTTTATAGCGCCAGCAAGTCAGATTGGGTCAATACGGGCATTGATCATAATATATTATCATGTTTTGTTATTATGTTAAAATAGGGAGGGGGGACAAAAGTGCAATAGTAGATTGTTACCTGAGTGTTGAAAGTCACGTTTTTTGAGTCCCGAGACGGGTTTGGCGCCAGAGCGTAGCGAGGGCGCCAATGGAGCTTGAGGGACTTAAAAGACTTTCACCCGAGGTAAACACTGTGCTTTTCATTACGAATACAAGGAAAGTAAAAATAAAAACATTAAAGAAAAATTAGTGAAAATGAAGATTGAATTGCCGCCTTCCCGGTTTTTTTTTCTTTTTCTCTGGTGGGCCTTGGGCTTCGGCTCGCCAGCATTATTCAGCCATTATTTTCATTCTCATAATTAAAAAAATGGTAAATTGTTTGCTCAAATCTATGTTATTTTAAATAAATAGTTGAAGCTATATATTAATCAAGTAATTTAGAAGATATATTATTTATTTAATACTTTCTTTATGTTATTTAAATTTAAATTTTACATTGCGCTCTAATTAGTTTTTTTAAACTTCTTACCGTTGTAATGGGTTTCCAACCTACTTGCTGAATAAAAAGTTGGAATTTGGTCCAACGACCTCCTTGCAGTTAGAAAGACTTTAGAAAGTTGGAACATGGTTGAATAAAATAGAACTTGTTTTTTTTTATAATTTGACAGCTGTCCGTAGAAAGCGATTCTCCCTAGGGCTGAAAGTTTTACTTTCAATTAGGCTCCTCAGGCAACTTCAGACCTACTTTCAGAGTATGAGTAATGAAAAGATTATTATAAGCTTTTGGTTCAAGCATTGAATCAATTCTAAAGTAATAATTTAATGATACGAACAACAAACGATTTTTTTATAATATTTGGCTGCAATAACTATTTGTCTAACTAAGTACCTATTACATAACTTCTGATATTTGTATTTTGTCTACAGCGAAATCTTTATGATACTTTGACCAGCCAATATTTAGGTAATGACTCTTGCTGAGTTGCTGGCTTTGGTTTTGTGCTTTGAGACTGTTAGAACACAAGACTGGATGGTGGAACCAAGCCGTAGTTTGTTGCCTGTTCTTCTAGGCTTGGTCGCGTGGAACTGGCATCTAGACTCACCTAGCTTTAAGGCGCTTCAAAGTGATCCTTGCGATTCTACTGAATAAGTACACTTTTGATTTGATTTGGTGGTTTCGCGGAGATGTGCCGCCATTCGGTCGACTCCAAATCTTGTGTTGCGGTTTCGCTGCTATGGTTTCCCAGCGAAACTGACGCTGTCTTAGACTAAAATTAAGCTCTACTAATTTCGTTCGCTAGAGTATTAAACTCGTGCTAAACTACCAAAAACTATTACGGCAGGACATAGCAATCGTCCCTGTATACCCCATACCTCCAACTGTAGGCTTACCATGAGCTCTGTCTGGCTCTGTCTCTGGCTCTGGTTTTGAATCCTACGTCAAAATGCCACACACAAAGAGTATAATGCACTGGTGAGCACTCACACAGACTCAAAACCAGAGCCAGAGACAGAGCCAGACAGAGCTCATGGTAGGCCTACTGGCCGGGGCAGTTGGGGGTATTACGCAGGACATTTCGGGGATTCTTGGCGATTCGGGCAGAGGCGGCATATTTGTTAGCGCGTTCCTGCGACGGAAATAGAAATGGGCATTTTGACAATGTGATATTGCAGCCGATGGACCGACGACATTGAGAAACAGGGAATGCGTCACTACTAATCAACAGTTTAAGTTATATTTGTGATGCATTATAAATTAAAATTATTTGGTTTAAATATGGGTTAATGAAATGATATGACAGAAATATTTGTTCTCAGTGGGGATCGAACCCACGCCCTCCAGCACAAAAGGCAGCGCTACAACCAACTGAGCTGAGAGGCCAGTCAATGACAAAAGTAATTTTTTTTTTAACGTGTCACTTGGTCTTTTGAACCAAGTGTGGTGAAAGGATTTGAAGTGCGCCTCAGAGAGGCTCCTTTCGTGCACTCGACACATGTTTTCGATCTTTTTAGGTTCAACGACATGCTGGTTTCCTCACGATGTTTTCCTTCACCTTTTGAGAGTACTAAAGTAATGATATAAATACTAATATGTGGAAACTTTACCAGTAGGTACTGAGAAAACGGTATTGTACCAGCCAATACGACAAACAAACATTATCATGATCATCATCATCAGCCTGAAGAAGTGCACTGCTGGACATAGGCCTCCCCTACACATTTCCCGGAAGAACGATTCTGAGCTCGATCCATCCACCGACTTCCCGCGATCTTAACAAAGTCGTCGGTCCATCTAGTGGGTGGGTCTTTTCGTCTTCCGGTTCGTGGTCGCCATTCGAGAACCTTTATTCCCCAATGGTATAAAGGTACTTTATACCACAAACAATAGCAAGGTATTATTGTAGGCTTTCTGAGAGTGTTATTAGACCTGTCAGTCGATGTATCTTCGTGAGGATACATTTGGAGGACTCATTTGCGAAGGTAAATTACATAAGATTCGGCGTACTATTGTTTGCGTGTTATGTCCAACATTTCGTTTGATTCTCGGAAATAATCGTAAAGTACAAAGGCTTGTTGTAAATCCCTGTAGGCCTACCACAAGCTCTGTCTGACTCTGTTTCTGGCTCTGGTTTTGAGTCTGTATGAGTGTTGACTGAATAAATCCTACGTCGAAACGTCACACACACAGTATAATACACAGGTGAGCACTCACACAAAATCAAAACCAGATCCAGAGACAGAGCCAGACAGAGATTGTAATAAGCCTACTGTTTCTTGGTTGGTTAGATGATAATAACTGAGTTTAAGGATACGATATGATGACAACCATTTCTTTGTCGAGACGTGTTTTGTTTGTTTAAGCTTTTCTTGACAGGCGTTTTCGTAGAGTTAGCGTTGAAGATTCTGGCCGACTGGCCTCTCAGCTCAGTTGGTAGTAGCTCTGCCTTCTGCGCCGTAGGCCGTGGGTTCGATCCCCACCGAGTTCAAATATTTTTGTGGTGAATACAGATGTTTGTTCTCTGTCTGGGTGTTATATAGCATTTTAAGTATGTTTTAAAAAAAATGTAGTCAAGTATTGTATCAGCTATAATCTGGTTCCCATCATTACAAGCTCTGCTTAGTTTGGGGCTTGATAGCGTTGTGTGAATTGTCCACATTATTTATTTATTCTTAAGAATCTTGCCCGACTTTTTGTAAAGTGTCTGGAAGAGATAGCTTTTCAGCGATAATACCGTCCATTGTACATATGTGTTAAAATATTGTTACTTGTTTTTCCATTGTTATTTTTATGGTATACAATAAAGAATTTTCTATTCTATTCTAAAGATACAGGTGAGATGAGTTTCTGATTTGTATGTGCTGTGACAAAGATGTTGTGAATCGCATAACGGAACTAAAATGGAGCTGGGCAGGACACCTGGCAAGGCGAGGTGATGACAGGTGGAGTAAGGCGATGACTGAATGGCGTCCAAGAACTGGCTATAGAAGCGTTGGTCGCCCTGCGGCAAGATGGGCAGACGATGTGGTTAACATCGCAGGCAAGACCTGGATGAGATTGCCACAAGACCGGCAACAGTGGCACATACAGAGAGAGGCCTGGCACCCAGCAGTGCGTGAAGTCAGGCTGTGGATGATGATGATGATGTGCTGTGGACTAGACGATAAGCGCGTTTGATAAGAAGCCGTACGGGCGTGGCAGCACGCACTCCCGCTAGGCTAGGTCAGCCGGGATTGCAGGGTGCGGTCATACTGTCACCGACGAGCGATATTTTGGGGCCCTATGCTCGGTTTGACTGAGAAAATCACGATGGAGATGCCGTCAATCTGACGTCTCTGACGCCAAAAACTTTGGTGTACACAAAAAAATAAAACTTACAAAAAGTTATTGATTCGGACTCGTTTAACAACTGATCTCTATTAAATATCCATAATGTGTTATAAAAAATAAATATGTGGCTTATTTACAGCAATGTTTATAAGTCTTATAAAAAGGCCCCCAAAAAAAAAGGTGAAGAAGCCCCCTGACATTTTATAAGTTATGCGTTGTTTCAGTAAAACATAATGCTGCAGCTTCATAATGGTCCTATAGCAGTCATTTAGGTAAGCATGCCGCTAAGTTTGTTATCATCGCTATTGTTGACTTGAAAATGACAGGTAGAACTTTAAAATTTCAGGCATTTTGATTGAGAAATTATATTGTTATAAACTCGCTGTAACCCTGAACAAGCCCTTTGAGAGCGCGTTGAAATGACACGTAAAATGTATTTTTACCTCGCTACAATATTGTCGGATTATTTTGATTCATGCTTAGGTTAGACGCTACATTATAAAAAACGTGAAAAATGTCCACAGGCACATAAATTGTGACCTGCGTCATGCGTGTGAACCCATCTAATGGTGATAAAATTATTTTTTATGTTATTTTCAAACGTTGGGAATTTCAGAAAACTATACGTACTACTGGCGATAGTACCTAGTAGGTACTCATTTATTTTTTAAACAACTTCAAAAAAGGAAAAATATCTCGATTCGGTTAGAAAGCTTTATATGTATAAAGCTGTGCGCACATCTTAGCGTTCTTCTGTGGTAATCAGTGAAACGCTGACAAATATGACAGCGATATTTGACAGCGTTCACTGATCACCACAGCAAAGCGCTTAGATGTGTGCAAGGTCCATCCATCCATGGTGATTTGGCAAAACAGACTGAATAAATGACGGCCATTTTGACAGACTTAGTTTCCACAAGATGGCCGCTATCAAGTGCAAAGTTCGGAAGTCACTATTGGAAGACCTTAATTGATAATATCCAAAAACCTGTTTTCTTTTATGATATTTTGGAGCACTTTCCTTATAAACGAAGAAAATAAATCTCTTAAGCGCTCGCCCGCAGTAAATTTAACAAAATGCAATGCAATATCATAAAGTGCACGTTTCTCTACGAAGCTGTATTTCCTTCAGCCAACGAAACGGTTAGACGTGTTTTAAAATATGGCTTGTACGCGCCATTGTTATACACGTGAAGAGATGTTTTTAGGAGTTTATTATACATTGAAAAATATGGAAAAAAATCCCTACTACCCTAGTTTGCTAGTCAAAGTAAAATATCGTTTATGCAGTGTATCACAGTGTTTCAAAGTGCTCCACACTTTGAAACTGAATCTAGGTGTGATAAGTGCTGGCTAGAGGCTTTTTTCGATCAAAATTTATTTACTCATTTAAATTATGAATGTAAGAATAACTGAATAGTATTTTTTTGTCCTTGGGGATTAGAATTTCACCAGATGTTGAATAAAAGTAATATTTTTAATACCCATTCCGAGGCAGGCTCGTTTAATGGCGTTTAGCGCTTAACTTCTAAATTGAACTGGATTCATAATGAACCGCGGAAGGGCTCATCTCCTAATTGGTTTTAATATTTTTTTTTACGAAAAGAAAATTAATACAAAGAAAAGTTAATTCAAATCCTAATAGATTTCATCATTTATTCTTCAAGACACTTTTTTTATCTAAATATTTAATGAATTACCAAAATAAGTCCTATAAGGTAACGCATATATTTTTTATGTTTAAAAGGCGCACATCTAAGCGTTCTGCCGTGGCAATCAGGAATCACTGTCAAATCTTACAGCGATATTGTGAATATGACGACTGACAGAGAGAAATGATCATATTCACGTTTAATGTGTCAAAAAAACTCGGACTCAGCCCTCTGTGGTAAAAATAGGCCCATTAAAAATTCCCGTTTTAATATTGCCCGAGGCTCTTTTGTACAAGTTCTAATTACTAAGGAGGGCAAGAGTCCTTAGGCGTATTGTTCTCTAACAAAGAGGCTGCCAGAGCGTTGGACTGGTCTTACGTTCTGTTTTTATCGAAATCGGCACCTTGGAAGTTTCAAATTGAATTAATACTTGTATTATGGTATTTCACCTTATAATCTTAGTCTTGTTATTGTAAGCACTTAGTCTTGTTATATTGCTTTATTATTTTTATCAACGGTTCGTGTTGTTATTCTTCTGTAGTGTGTGTAGTGTAGTGTGTGTGTTCGTGTGTGGAAGACCAAAGTTATAGTGGCAGTATAGCTACTATATAGCTATACATAGTAGCTATACTGCCACTATAACGCTGGTCTTCCGTGACACCAGTAGAGTGCGAAACAACGCAGCAACTGCGACTCACCGTCGTTATGGACGTTTAATTTATAACATTAATATGCTGTGTGACGACCAATTTTTTTGTCATACTTGTGTGGCATAAAATAAATAATTTGACTTTATATTTATTATAAGCTTGTATAATGGGGTATGTTCTGAACAACTGTTTGACATCCTGCCAACAGCTTCATTGCTCGCCTTATGCAGAGATTTCATCCCCACACCTTGGAGCCTGGCTGGTCGGGCACCGTTCGGTTTCAGAGGAACTTCCTCCCGCGAACACTCAGGCTGTGGAATGATGCTGAGGTTATCCCAAAGTACTATAGCATATGGGGTTCTTCAAAAAGGGCGTTTCAAAAGTTTTAAACTGGCCTAATTATTTGTGTGGTGAACACAGATGTTTGTTCTCTGCCTGGGTATTATGTATTAAAAAAATGCATATAAGTATTATATTAGCTATCTGGTTCCCATAGTACAAGCTCTGCTTAGTTTCGGCTAGTATAGTATTATCTTAACTGTGGTTTCGGCTAGATAGTGTTGTGTAGATTGTCAACAATATAATAATTTAAGGGTTGGCAACGCACTTGTGATGCCTCTGGTATTGGACAGGCTACGGTAGCCGCTTTCCATCAGGTGGGCCCTATGCTTTTTTTGTCCACTTTGTGAAATATAAAGTGATTTCGACTCTCTACGAGTATATGTTGTTGTGATAGGGAAAGAACGCACCTCACTAACAGGGTGTGCCGGAAGGGCCGACATCATAAGCCCATTAGCTCTAATACCACGTCCCGATGCACTCAAGACGACTATTGTTTTTTATGGGTTCCCTAATGGCGGGGATAGAATATGCAACAACACAGGTGGCAGAACGGTTTACGAGGAATGCTTTTATGAATATCACAAGGTTTTTTAGTGATAATTTTGCATAGTCCAGTATTTTAGGGGCACTTTCACACGAGCGCGATTCGAACGCGATTTTGTCCGGCGCGACGCGTATAAGCGTCACTCAGACAGTTGAATTTACAGTTTACGCCATTCACATAAAGTAAATTATGTATTGCAATATTGTATTCTAAGTTTGAATTTACAAAAAAATATATACAATGTATTAGGTATATCAGCTACCTGATTCCCATAGTACAAGCTCTGCTTAATTTGGGGCTAAATAGTGTGTTGAGATGGTCCACAATATTTATTTACCACGGTTATAAATTATAGTCACTAGTTTATAATATAAAGTATAATTTTATTATTCGTAAGTTCATTGCCAACACTTTCTCAGGCCATTGTATCCACAGAATAATAAAGAATGTCTATCATAACATTAAGTACTCAGCTTATAATATTCTATTACAGTTCTCGGCTAGTATGGCACGTCATGAAAGCGATTGCTAAATATTAATCTATATTTTGAATTGCTTTGTTATAAGCAATGGTTACCACTTATTAGGTGGGCAATAAATCAACTGTTGTTAAAGAAAACCAAACTAAGAATGCGCCATTTTTTCACACCACTGTGTTGCTAACTACTAACAAGTGTTTCCACATTATTATTATTTTTATTCTACTTATTTATTTTTATATCTATAGGCTAACTTTACCATTCTACTGCTTCTAGGTAATCAATTGGCGACAATCGGATTGCATACTAGATAAAGTGCAATATAGACAAAGACACTCACGATTTTCTATAGATAAGTTCAGTAATTTTATATCTTTCAAAAGATGTGCAAGCGGGAAGTTGTTTCACGGAGTTCAGAGTCTTAAGAGGCCGGCGGAGGGCGAATTTTCATACAAATGTAATACCAAAATTATTACTAGTTTAGGCAGACTTTCACTATATTATTGTAATAACTGTATTTGTATAGTATTTATCTAGGTTCCTGAACAGTTTTTATCTTAAATTACTTACCTCAAATTATATAAACACCAATCGCATTTTACACATTTTTTTCATTGCAAAAAAATTAACGCTAATCACATACATCACATACTAATTTAAGCAGATTTTCAATAATATAGTGAAAATCTGTTTAAATAAGTAATCATTTAGGTATTACGTTTGTATGAAAATTCGTTCTCCGCGGGCCCCTTAACTTGTGGGTATTTCGAGTAGAAATGCTATAACAAGGGCCGATGACTGTAATTCCACGCGTCACTATAATACCTACAAAATTAATTACTCCAACAAAGACAAGGAACAAAGCTTATTGTAGTCGAATTTGTAGACATAATCATAATTTGTATAATACAAGCACTGTACATGAATAGGATTTATTTAGACAGCACTCACACAGACTCAAAACCAGTACTACTGGTATTATTGAGACTTCGTTTTGTAATAAGGGATTACGTGTTTTTTTAACCGACTTCCAACCAAAAAGGAGGAGGTTCTCAATTCGGTTGTATTTTTTTTTTTTTGTATGCATAACTTCGTCATTTGTGAGCCGATTTGAAAAATTATTTTTTTATCTGAAAGGTACTGCTTCCAGATTGGTCCCATTTTATTAAAATCGGTGTTGCCATTTTTTTAAAATATTTATTTTTAATGTTTGTACATGCCTCCTTCATTTATGAACCAATTTAGAAAATTCTTACGTCCAGAGTGTCCCAAACAAATTTAATTAAAATCGATTTAGCCGTTTGGGAATGAAGTCGGTTTCTCAAGTTTTTTAAACTTATAATTTTAATATGGCTCCCTATAGCTAAAACAGTAAAGCCTTGCGCACATCAAGGCAATCTACGATGGCGATGGCGATCGGTTTGCATACATCCGCACTGCCGTGAACTTTGACAGCGATACACCGATCGCCATTGCAGGCGAGTAGATGTAACCACCGTACCTTAACAAAATGGTGCTCGCTTCTTAGAAAACAAACTTAAAGAGATATTAAAATGTACACTGTGTAGACATATTGTTTCAGTATTATGTGGGTTACGGGGTCGCGTAAAATAAAGCTGCTTGAGAGGCTATGGGGTATAGCTAAAGTACTCGTAGGTACAAAATAGTTGGCTCTCTTCATTGTGCGTAAAGGCTGGTTTACACTTTGATTAGTGTGAGTGCAGGTGCTTAGTGACTAGGTGTGGACAGCGACTGATTAGTGCAAGTGATTAGTGGGCTGTGTAGTAAAGTGAATAGAAGCGTGTTCTATTTTTTTGCGAGTGAACTGCGAGTAGCCATCCCGCGCGCCCTCCCTTCCCCCTCACTCGCAGCGTGCCTGCCACTAAACACGTCTGGACAGGAGTGTTTAGCATTTAGTGTGTAGCGTCGGACGCTTGTTGTTGTAAAAATTGGTAAAGTGGACCGAAGACACTCGCAGTGAATTGGACACTACTCGCACTACACACCTGTACTCACACTAATCACCTGCACTCACACTAATCAAAGTGTACACCAGCCTTTAGACTTCTAACGCTTTGGAAACTATTCACAATTCAAATGACATAAAGATCACGCATAACTTCTGCAGAGCAAATACTCGAATACCTGGGCCTGTAGGCCTACCACAAGCTCTGTCTGGCTCTGTCTTTAGCTCTGGTTTTGAGTCGGTGTGAGTGCTCACCAGTGTAATAAACTGTGTGTGTGACGTTTCAACGTAGCTTTTATTTAGTCAATACTCACACAGGCTCAGAATCAGTGCCAGACAGAGCTTGTGATAGGCCTACTGTTTTATGCGGGATTACCATTTGAGTTCGACTTATTGCGTAACTTCGAGCCGATTTTGAAATAATATTTTTTCTTTAAGAAAGATTCATCATAATCAGCCTGAAGAAGTTCTTCTACGGATATCCTTGAGCTTGCGCACGAATCCAATAGTTAGCAACCACGTCTCAGTTCCATATGCGTAGTGTATTAAAGATTATAAATTCCTATAATAACTTGGCTAAGTTCCCTGCAATGACCCAGTTATTCATCTTGAGCTACACTTGCGGCATATGGGCGGTCCTACAATTTTATGACCGGCTTGCACCCTGAAGATTTATGGTGGTCCCGCTATCGCTATCAAGGAATATGAAAGGATTTGCAAAAACGCCTTAAATAATATTTATTAGAGTACCTACCAGCAGTTTTATACAAAAATAAATCAATATTGCGGAAACGACACTATCTAGCCCCAAAAAACGCCTTAAATAATATTTATTAGAGTACCAGCAGCTTTATTCTTTAGACTAAAATAAATAAATATTGCGGAAAATCCACACGACACTATCTAGCCCCAAATTAAGCATAACTAGTATGGAAACCAGATAGCTGATAAAAAACTTATATACTATTTAATACAACTTTGAATACAATGTAACACCCAAACAGATAATAAATATATAAAAAAAGTTGTAGACAATCCACGGAACACTATCTAGCCCCAAATTAAGCAAAGCTTGTACTTATGGAAACTAGATAGCTGATAATTCTTATAATTTTTTTTGTCAATACATGCGACCACGAACCGGAAGACGAAAAGTAGGGCGCCCACGCCCACCCACCAGATGGACCGACGACATTGTTAAAATCACGGGAAGTCGGTGGATGGAAAGAGCTCGGAATCGTTCTTCCTGGAAATGTGTAGGGGAGGCCTATGTCTAGCAGTGGACTTCTTCAGGCTGATGATGATGAATAGTAATACAATAAAAATAAACCCTTTGCTTTATGAGAAAATTCATTTCCAAATAAAAACATGGTATATAATAAAGTTTTACGTTTCTTTGGTGTTTTCTGTCGTATTATTTTATAGTTATTGTTGTGTTTTGGATATGAAACTTACAAATAAAAATCGAAAACAAATAAAATTATACTAAAAAGCCAGAATTTAATACAATGGTCACTCATTCTTTGCAATAATAAAAATTCCTAGTTCTTTGTTCTAATATCGATGAGCTTCTGGCCCAGAGTAGGCGACATCAGGTTTGATTCCCATAGTCAAAAACAAGACATTATTAATCATAATTTAGGCTCGTATACATTGTCCCATAGAAAACTTTTTAATCGTCAATTTTTTTTTTTAATTTTTAAGCTAATTAGAATTTCATTACTGTTTTCCTAAGGCAAATAGATACATATATGAATTGAATATCCTAGTAATTTGACAAAAAAAACAAAGGCTTTATAAAACGAAACAAAAACACTAAAATGACTATCAGCCCGCATCACCCAATTGTGGGTCAAAGGCCTCCCCAATTCCGGCCAAAAAAAATAAACTAGGTTTCAATATATAAATATTATTGTACCTATGCGAATAACTGAAAACACAGACCTAAATAAGAGAGGTATGAAATCCCCAGTAGGTAGGAAAATCTCCAGCAGATATTGGTCACTTGACCGGCCAAAATCCCGCTTCAAACCACATCCAACTTCTAAGCCAACCACATCAACTTTATCTCAAAAACTTATTGCATAAACTTATCTGAGAAGTATTCCGAAGTCCGTGCAATGTACAACCGATAGACTACCGAGTAAGGCAGAGTTCTGAAACACGCGACACGCGCGACTTTGAATTTTTTGATCAGAGTCGCGCCATGTCTTAAATTTGGGACTTTTTTTTTAATTTATCTGCATGTAAAGATCACTTCCTATATAGATAAAGACTTTAATTTCTTAGTTTTGAAAGAAAAATCATTTTCATGAAAACAAATGATAGCAAAACGGGTAAAACGTACTTTGGTAGAGCCTGCGCAAGATAACTTTGCGCGTGATAGATGGCGGAAAATGTAAAAAACTGACTTGGAATAATCTTTCAATCACAAATATGAACTTAGCATGTAGTAACCAACTTTTCATGTCCGCACATGGCACGGGCGGGCAAAATTCATGAAAACATAGTGCAATTTAGTACATAATATCCATGCATTGCTCTTTATTTCCATGCATTTTGTTCGCCCGTGAAATGTTTTTTTTAAATGGATTAATGCAGGTGGACACAACGCCCGTGCCGGGGCCGACGCCATTTTATGTGAGGCCCGCGCCTATGTCGCGTTGTTCGAGACTCTTCTGTAAGTAAGTAGGTAGAGCTTAATGAGGTTCGTCATATCGATTAACTTTCGTCCGTTTATTATAATAGCGCTTTTAGTATTCGTGTCCTCGGGGCAAAAGTCGAACTCATTACGGAACTCGAATCTACTTTCAACCTTATTACTACACTATACAGTTCAATTTGTTTGTTGTTCTATGCTGGACGGTTTTACTCCAAACAACTACATCGATATGTAATTCTCGTTTGTGAATGGAAATGAAGTCATTCGATGTACAACAGCCTCTGTTATTTGTTTTTTTATCAGTTTGATTATCTAAGTTGCCAGTTGTAATTTAAAGCTACTTTGCTGCTACTTATAAAAAAATAAGTTTAAAAAGTTCAAAGTGCACTGGAACATCATTATTTCATTTAATTTTTATTTTTAGCCTGGATCGTCCCACTGCAGGGCAAAGGCCTCCCCTTCTTCCACACCTCTCGATCTTTGGCTACAGTTCGCCAGTCGTTTATGTGACAATCGAGATCGTCCCGCCGTCTTCTCCGGGGTCTTCCTCTACGACGCCGACCTTGTGAGACCCAATCGGTTAATATTTTGGCCCAAAGAATGGAACATCATGTTCTAAAAAATATGAAATGAGAAAATCGAACATCTAGCCGTAGCCATGCCACTTAATTCTCGAGCGGAGTGCCGACTTTCGCATTTTTGACATGTTTTGACAATCAGTGTCAATAAAGTTGAGGGTTACTGAAGGATGCTTAATAGAGTGTCGTATTTACAGAAGAGGAACATGATTAAGGGCATTTACAAGGAAATATTATTAACCTATTATGTGAGTATTTACAGCGATACAGTCAGCGTAATAATAGATAAACACTACTCTTTGCCGACTATGAGGAGTATTTAAACAAGTTAGACGTTAGTTAGTTAGTTTGAATCTCGCAATTAAGTTTTAATTGAGTTAACGATTGCTTTGAATAATTAAAGCACAATAAAACTCGCAGTAAATTAAATAAATTGCACTAAAATCTTTAAACATTTTATTAAGGTTGACAGTAAAAATTCAATTATCATACAAGAGCCTATACTTATTTGCTCCTCTTGGGGTTGAGACTCTGGGTCCGTGGGGAACCGTGGCTTTGCGGGTCTTCAAAATGTTGTCTAGGCGACTGATTCTAGCGACTTGATCGACACTTCAAATCCTTTCACCACACTTGGTTCGAAAGAATCAGTGACACGATAAGAAGAAGAAGATCTGACGATGAAGATCTGGATTAACTGGCCTCTCAGCTCAGTTGGTAGAAGCTCTGCCTTCTGAGCCGTAGGTCGTGGGTTCGATCCCCACCGAGAACAAATATTTGTGTGGTGAACACAGATGTTTGTTCTCTGTCTGGGTGTTATATTATATTCTAAGTATGTATTTACAAAAAAAAACTGTATTATATCAGCTATCTGGTTTCCATAGTACAAGCTCTGCTTAGTTTGGGGCTGGATAGTGTTGTGTGAAAAAAAAGATCGAAGCGACGCGTGACCCAAGGGCTGGGTATCTGGCGCAGCGCATTAGCATTGCTTATCAGCGTGGTAATGCCGCCAAGCTTAGGGACGCTTCCATCTAGCAATGATTTGGATCAGTTGAGCTATCTTTAGATCGTTTCTAACGATCTGCAGATACATACATACATATTTTAGACACTCCACACAACACTATCTAGCCCCAAACTAAGCAGAACTTGTACTATGGAAACCAGATAGCTATATACATATTATTTGTAAATACATAGTCTTAGAATAAAATATAACACCCAGACAGAACAATCATGTGTTTACCACACAAATATTTGTACTCGGTGGGGATCGAACCCACGACCTACGGCGCAGAAGGCAGAGCCACTGCCAACTGAGCTGAGAGGCCAGTCAAGATAGCTCAACTGTTTCTTATGTATTTTGTTTTTCATGTTAATATTGAAAATTATGATTATCCTTGTGAGAAATCTTAATACAATCGAATCACGAACAGTTATTAAAAATCGATTGTGTCGCGAATCGGGAACGATATTAGCATACAATGCGGCCAACAGATGTCGCTGATTCACTGCTAAATGTGTCGCTATTTAACGGCTGGAGATGTAAAGTCGCGGGAAAATTCACGACTTGTATATGTTGACCTGGGGCTCAATTTTAGACCAGTGACTTTTTTGTCACGGTAGATTATTATATCACAAGAACTGTCAAATTCACTAAAGAAACTGACAGTTCTTGTGATATATAACTACCGTGACAAAAAAGTCACTGGTCTAGAATTGAGCCCCTGTGCTGAAATTCAGGTAATTTAAGTTCTTAGAGATTTTTTTGGCTGATAAAATTAAAACATTTTAGATTATTAGCTATGCTTAAAATTCTATGGTTTTTTGATTTAATGAACAAAATTTGTATGTTCTTTTTTAATTTAACTGTTTTTGTGCACCATAATTATAGCGAAACCTAGCACAATTTTTTTAACATTTAAAATGTTTTAATTTGGGTATAACACTGGCAAGCCTGTCTTTCTCAGTAAATACTCACTATCTCACTCCTATATTTTTCAGTTTCGCTCATCAGTAAGCGATCTGCGGTGGCGATCAAGGAAACGCTGTCAATAAGAATATGACAGCAATATTTGACAGTTTCACTGATGGCCACCATAAAACGCTTAGATGTGCTCAAGGCTGAAGTTTTTACCTCTACTGTACTATGTTGTACCTACTATGTACGCGTACAAGCCTTGTGTGGTCTCATTGTCTACCGAGTTATGGAATCAAAATGTGGGACGAATGCAGTCATGGAATTCGTGTGTACTAGAGGTAGCTAAAATGATTCTGATGTATAAGCTATATTATTGTAAAGTTTCATTAAAATCCATTCCGTAGTTTTTACGAGAAAGAGACAAACATCCGACAAACATCCATTCATCCATGCATACCTACTTACAAACTTTCGCGTTTATAGTATTAGTAGGATTTGAATCCGGATGGCATTCCTCGAAGGGTGAAACCCGCCCTTATCTATACTCTATACTAATATTATAAAGAGGAAAGATTTGTACCTATTTTTGTATGTTTGTAATGAATAGGCTCAAAAAGTACTGGGCCGATTTAAAAAATTCTTTCACCAATTAGAATGCTACATTCTTCCAATTTGACAAAGGCTACATTTCATTTTGAAAGAAATTAGGGATCCTTGGTAAAATTTGAACAATGTAACCGAAGGTGTAGAAAAATGAGTCTTAAAATGTCTTTCGTCGAATGCGCTGCCGAAACTATTAGCGATAGAACAAAATAATGTACAACAATATTGTCTACCCCGTGCGAAGCCGGGACTGGCTGCTAGTATATTATAAGTTAGGCAAGTTTAACGTACCTACATACAAATTCAAAGCGCCAGTATCGTTGATTAATATCTCAATTCCTGTAGGCGTCTACACCGAAGTAATCCACTCAAATCTGACGAATTAATTCAGTAGGCCTACCACAAGCTCTGTCTGGCTTTGGCTCTGGCTTTGAGTCTGTGTGGGTGTTGACTAAATAAATCCTACGCCGAAACGTCACACACACAGTTAAATACCTACAGTAGGCCTTTTTTTTTTTACGGTGGAAAATGCTTTAATGCCTTCTACTTGGGGAAGAATAGGAGGGGATGTCAGACTCTCTGTCATACTGACAGCATACTGACTAAAAACCCACCGATGTTCCTTCACTCGCCTCAGTGCCAGTGCATCATCGAACCACTCCTCACCTGACGAATGGTCCGATGCTGCATCGGAACTTGACAGAGTCACGGGGTCCCGATTGGATTCTACCGCGGCTCTGTCGGTGAGTGAGTGCTCACCAATATACACTGTGTGTGTGACGTTACGGCGTAGGATTTATTTAGTCAAACCTCACACAGACTCAAAACCAGAGACAGAGACATAAAAAGCTAGTGGGAGGCTTACAGTAGTTGCGAGGTATAGCTAGATGTATGTACGTCGTTGTGCTAATTGATTCACTATAGGTACGTACCTAGTAACTACAGGAAGTGTACAAACTATTACGAAGTTGTAGGTGTACACTGTATATTTATAGGTTTCACCGGTTAGGCTTGGATATTTACGGTATTTCGCCACAACGTCATATTTTACGTCCTCGTTCTTGTTCTTGATTAGACTGACATCAAGTTTTCGCTATTTTCTAGTTGGTTTCACGACATGAATGTCTGTGTTTCAGTTAACATACATAGTTATTATAACTAATAAATAAACAAACAAACACAGTGTACCTACTCATACTAACTTTAAAAAAAGTCGGTTGTCTGTAAAGTCGGTTTACTGACGATAGTTGAACGTAACAGTCTCATACATCTGTCCACGCGGACGCATCGCTTACTCAAGTAGGAGAGAGACAGATGTCGAACGCTGCCAAACGCGGAGGCCGATTGTGCCTCTTTGTCGCTCGTTCTGCGCTCTCGCTTGCACTGCAAGCCTTAAATGGAACGCCTCAGAGGTAACGCCGCATGAGTCATGTTTATTCCTGCGTGCAGCTGGCTCCATTGAATTATAAGACGTTATCACGTCAAAAAAAGACGTTCACTGGAAGTCGGTGGATGGAGAAGGCTAAAAATCTAAAAAAATCTAAGTACCTACTCGAAATTGTGAAAAGAGTAAATAGGTGTATTCTAGACCATCCTGCTCCAAAGTCGGCTACATCGGCGCTTACCATCAGGTGAGATTGTAGCCAAATAATGGTTTATACAGGGTGGTTTTTTGGGAAGGGCGGTGCATGACTCCTTTCACGATTATTCTCTAACTTGGTTTCGGACCTGGCCATCAGCGCCCTTCTCAAAAAACCGCCTTGTATAATGTAAAAAATGAAAGGGAGGACCGCTTCAGATGATAATGATGATGATAAGTTCGTTACCTAGTAGCTACAGTCAGTGTGTAGTGGAGTCACCTCTATCCTTACCTAAAACAAAACAAAAATTACATGAGGGAAAGAGAACATTTTAAAATAGTCATAGATAAATAAATAATCGCATCATCACTTAACAGCAGGTGAGATACAATAGTTAGAATACTATACAACACCCAGACAGAGAACAAACGTCTATGTTCCCGGTGGGAATCGAACCCACGCCCAAAATAAATACAAAAATACAAAATACAAAGTAGCTAAGCAGTATTTTCTTTCCTTTTTTCCTGCGCTCAAGGCAGATTTGCTGCATCCGTTTGTTTCCACGATGTCCTTTCAAATGCGCACAGAGAACAAGCCCGAAAAACCTAGCTTATTGCAATGAAAGTCCACCCGAAAGAACTTGTGGTAGATTTTGAGGACCTATACAAATGATGAAGTAGCTAAGAAGTATTTTAAAATAATATATTACGTCTTTCTCAACCAATAAAAACATTACTAGATCACGTGACGCCACGCTACCCAATTTCATTGGTGTATCACTTCGCTTCATCGGAGCATATTAACTTTTGCTCCATCTGTAGGCCTACCACAAGCTCAGTCTGGCTCTGTCTCTGGCTCTGGTTTTGAGTCTGTGTGAATGCTGTAAATAAAAAATAAAAATAAAAAATAAATATTGTGGACAATTCACACAACACTACCCAGCCCCAAACTAAGCAGAGCTTGTAATATGGAAACCGGATAGCTGATATAATACTTGAATACATTTTTTTTTGTAAATACATACTTAGAATACAATATAACACCCAGATAGAGAACAAACATTTATGTTACCCACACAAATATTTGTTCTCGGTGGGGATCGAACCCACGACCTACGGCGCAGAAGGCAGAGCTACTACCAACTGAGCTAGAGGCCAGTCGAAACATCACACACACAGTATAAAAAACTGGTGAGCACTCACACAGACTCAAAACCAGAGCCAGACAGAGCTTGTGGTAGGCCTACTGACTGAACCTTAGCTCCCTTAACTGAAATTGAAAATATGATTTCTCTATTCAGTGAATTCCGGAAAGGTCTAGCAATAAAGCTGTTCGGTGCGAGAGACCATTTGATTCGGTCCTACGGACGCCTTGGCAAGTACCTTTTCCTTCATAAGTCTGATGGAATCATATATCTTACATCTAGGAAGTCGTTTCATACCTAAGAAGTACTAGAATATCGTTTTCTGAACTGTTTTTGATTAGGATTTGTCACGTCAGTAGGCCTGCCACAAGCTCTGTCGGGCTCTGGTTTTGAGTCTGTGTGAGTGCTCTCACTCAAACCAGCATGCCGATTATGTAACTTTTGTTGCATTGGTTTCAATCAATATCTTATTGAAACATTCAGTTTTCGAACTAATACGTGATCGCAAGTTGACAGTTTCAATAAGATTTTGATTGAAACCATTGCAACAAAAGTTACATGATCGGCCTGCAGAGCCAGAGACAGAGCCAGACAGAGCTCATGTTAGGCCTACAGTTCAGTGAAATTCGTCAGCAAAAGATGAGCGTGATGGGAAAGAAATGTACCTCTGATTACCCCATCAGGCATCCTTAAACTCTTGGGTATCAAGAGATCTAAGGGGGGAACGATATGAGAGGATTATATTATAGCAACCAAAAACAAGACAACAAAGAAAAAGGCTCACTCGTTGAAACGGGGTTAATTCCCGGAAGCGTTCGACAAATGAAATTAGGAGAGATGACGTCATATTTCTGACGCTTCTATCACCGCAGATATTTATTCTAAGTACGGGCTAAACAATAAATACACTCAGAGTCTCATTCATAATTATTAATTTATTCCAAAATAAAACAAAATATATTTGTGTGCGGAATTTAGTTTTTCGAATTATTAATCCTCTAGCTGCTATAGGACCAGAAAGAGTCTGAGGCTCGTAGTCAGAAACAGTTTTTCAGCCTGAGTCAAGCCTCAAGCATAGATTTTGTCATTTTTCAATGGAGAGCTGTCAAAAAATCTATGCTTGCGAGTGCTTGAGCCTGAGTCGAGCCTCAAGCATAGATTTTTGTCATTTTTCAATGGAGAACTGTAAAAAAATCTATGAGAGTGCTTCAGGCTCGACTCAGACTCAAGCACTGTTTCTGAATACGGGCCTGAGTATAGTACTCAACTATCTAAGCAGGCCGCAAAGTATTGCCATCTCTTTTTGTTGACATAAAAGTGACAGTGACAAGAATACTTAAGCGAGCTGCTATATACAAACCAACAGGGGTTATGCTGATGGTGGCTAAAGTGACTTTGTATCATGTATTTTGTTGAACTTTAGTAAAGTTGGAGGGGATGTGGGGAGGCCTTTGCCCAGCAGTGGGACATAGAAGGCTCATAATAATAATAATTAGTAACGTACAACAAAATACATGACGTTGGTGTATTCAATAATGACCGCATGAATGCAATATGTTTTCACCCGAGATATGATTGAAGACTTTATCTCTCCTAGTAACATTATATCAACGGTTTCCGAGCATAAGGCCCCAGTTAGAAAATCTGCCATTTCATCGCACATAACCATAAAAATAAACGCCGTGCTAAAATACGGTTTAGTATCTATTTTCGCGGAGGTCTCCTTTTTACAAGGTGACACTATATAACCACTGTAACCCTTTGACTTTCCTGAAGCAGGGGAAAGGAGGGTGTTTTGTTTACCACTCCGTTTTTAGTATAATGTTGTTTTTCCTGAAGGAAATCTTTCACTAAAAGCCTACCATTTTATAATGTCCCAATAGTTAAGAGCCGTGCGTGATTTGAACCTGCGTCCTTCTTTTGGGACATTATAAAACCTTTGCTTTGGTAAACGATCAGGCCTTACAACACAACATCAAACTAAAGCCCTGCGCACATCTAAGCGTTCTGCGACGCCGATCAGTAAAATGCTGTCAAATGTCACTGTTAATATTGGACATAACTGGACCTAGTAACTCTTTGGACCCAACCATAAAACACAATTCAACACCCCCGTTGATTCATTTTGTGATTCTATCTTCAAATCGTTGAAATTTGAGATCGAATGCTGTATAGCGGTTGTCAGACCCTTAATGATTCCACAATTCAACACCCCCGTTAATTTATTTTGTGATTTGAATCTTCAAATCGTTGAAATTAAGAGCGAAAGCTGTATAGCGGTTGTCAGACCCTTAATGATTCCATTAGGAAGTGATGTAAGAATGGCCCGTTACTTCCCAGCTACATTATCTATGGGTTTGCTACTACATAATCATTTCACAACGGAAGAGGTTCCATCTACTCCATTTTACCGACCGTCTCAAAATACCCAAACTTGACGCTTCCTTATACCAACCCTTTGGGATAAATAGGATTTTTGACGGTTTTTTCAGGAGATTATGTGATGATACTTTCGTTTTTTAAAAGGTAAAAGGTGTATTTTATGGGTAGTTTTTTTATATAGATAGATGGATAACACTTTATTGTACACCACAAGAATAGGGCATTACACATTTAACGAGAATATTAAAACTAAGCGACGTACAATGGGTGGTCTTATCGCTATGAGCGATCTCTTCCATACACACATACTGTTAATGAAAACAACTGATGAACATACTGATGAAACAAGCGGATCAGGTGCACTAGTCTTATACCTTCAAACGAGAAAATCTTGTATATATTAAAGGATCTCGGAATCTGCGCCAACGATTTTCACGAAATTTAGTATACAGGGGTTTTTGAGGGCGATAAATTGATCTAGCTAGGATTCATTTTAAGAAAATGATTATTTCATTCCGAGTTCAATAATTAAACATAAACTGAATATGTGACTTTTCCTGCCATCTATTGATGATTGTGAGCAACTAACTGCAAGCATATCCAGCAGATGGCGTTGTTCTATAAGAATAAGCCAATAAAGATAATAATAATTATGACTCTTATGATTTCTTAAAAATACAAATTAACGAAAAAAATTCCGAGCGAAGCTCGGTTACCAACTGCTAGTGACAGATAAATCGAGAAGCTACTGGCTGACGTGGTAAGACCACGCCAGCATGGGAGGGATGAAAGTCATGAAGATGGATATGTGCGCAGAGGTAGACCATAGAAAACATGGATGAATTGTGTGAAAGATGACATGGATAAGAGAGATTGAATGCAGAGATGACGGCTGACAGCGGGGAATGGAGAAGTAAGACACGTTGTGCCGACCCCACATAAAGTGGGATAAGGGCAGGAAGAAGAGAGGTACTACTTCCCCAGACAAGCCCTTCACAAAGAGCTCTACTTCTACGGTACACTAGCTACGCCTAAAAATACTAGGAAATAACTCAGCGCAGTAGTAGAAACTAGTTTCAAAATAACTAAGCCAGTTGCACCATCAGTGTCGAAAGGACACCTACAAATCATTCATTGCATGAATAAACCCGTAGGTTCGTGGTGACGCAAAATTTTATTGACAACTACGAATATAAACCTATAAACCTACCTTAGGACGACTGAAATTAACATTAATTGAAAGATATATAGCTAGGAGCTGGACTGTAATTTATGGGAAGCGGTCTGGGCGTACTCAGGATCAGAAGGGGGGGCATCCGAGCATATTTATTGATTTAGGCCTGACTTTGCGGAATTCCGCAAACTATAACACACCTCTCTAATCTCTATAACACACCTTATTTCACTTTGCAGGATTTGCGGGTGTTTAGGATGTACAGTCACAAGTCTACTTAAGATTAATTTGCATAGATTAGATTAGCGGATTAGTACTATGTAGGTATATATTTTTTGTAGTTAATTTATGTTTTAATAATAAATAAATAAATAAATAAGAACATCCCCGTATGAATGGGAAGGTCGTGAGTTCAAATCTCACTCGACTCATAACTTTTGTAACACTATAAAATATTGTTTAAGAAAATCTCATACGGGAATTCGGAAAGTAACACCACAAATCTCTGCCTGTGTCGAAAAGGGATCAGGTCTGACACATGTTTTTTTTATACAATTAGGAATTTCTTATGGAACAAGCACATGGCCCCCCTGATGTTAAGCGGTAACCATCGCCTCTAACAGTGCATTACCTCGTAAGTCACGCACGTCAGAAACATGCCTTACGATGCACTGCTTGCGTCCATCAACTTGGCATACAGATGTTCCTCCTCACAAGTCAATAGTTTCAGCGGCCCCCACTCCCTTGAAAACCAATATTTTTTAAACTTCTTTATGAGCCACTCAATAGTGTGTAGTAGCCACCTCATTTTTGATTAAGACTCCTAAATACAATTGGGTACGAACAGCAGATAGGAAAACATGTATGGGAGCTCTGCCAATGTACGGTACTCCGGTAGGTTTTATTGCCCCAGTGCCCCTCTGACTGATTACGCTCTCGTGTTCTAACAAATTGGTCCTGTACGTACCTAGTCTCTGATTTCCTCCGACCATCAGTTAACCTTTGAATAGAACTAATTCCAGCTAGTAAAATATACTTAGTTGGAGGACTTTTACTAAGATGAACGGGGGCGAGTAAATATTTCGGCATGGTTTGGTCTAAAGTGGAAATTACTACTGATATTTTCAGAATTTTGGACAATTTGATCTGGTAGTCGTAGGTTTGACTCTCACATACTTTTGTATAGATAGTCCTGTAGGCTTACCACAAGCTCTGTCTGGCTTTGTCTCTGGCTCTGGTTTTGAGTCTATGTGAGTCCTCACCAGTCTATTGTACTGTGTGTGTGACGTTTCGACCTAGGACTTATTTAGTCAACACTCAAAACCAGACCTAGAGACAGAGCCAGACAGAGCTTGTGGTAGGCCTACTGAATGCACATAATTTGTATTCTGTGGCTGAATGGCTGGTCTGATTTAAATAAGGTTTTATCTGTCTTGTGAAGCATAATTTCACAAAAATTCCGTAACGCATCGTCTAATTTTTAGGCACATCTAAAATGAAATTAAACTTTTTCCAAGTTAAAAAGTGTTTTGAATTTAGTTTTGTAACATATTTTTTATATTGATAAAAATATAGTCCGTTTGGAATATTAATCAGGTGAATTCAGTTGAAGCTTATTTCAACGGTGACTGATACAAGAGACAATAGCACACCGGCATTCCTTCGAAGTGATTAGTCGGCTGGATGATGGTGACACCACTTCTCAGAACCAACGGCATTGATAACATATACTTTCTACTTCCAATGGTAGGCAACTTACTTGCACATTCTTTGGTGAGGTTTTTGATGTGATAACGTCTTATAATTCGATAGAGCCGGCTGCACGCATGAAAAAACATGAGCCACGGGTTTCCTCACGATGTTTTCCTTCACCGTTTGAGAGCATTGAGTACATTTTTCAACTTAAGAACTGTCAAAAAGTCTTCTGGCTCGACTTAGACATTATTTCTGCATGCGCCATAAGTGAACAAAAAAATCGGTTGTCTGTAAAGTCGTTTACTGACGATAGTTGAACGTGACAAAGTCATACAGCTGTCCACGCGGACGCATCGCTCACTCAAGTAGGAGAGAGACAGATGTCGAATGCTGCCGAACGCGTAGGCCGATTTGTCGTTCGTTCCGCGCTCTCGCTTGCACTTCAAGCCTTAAATGGAACGCCTCAGAGTGAGGTAACGCCGCATGAGTCATGTTTTTTCGTGCGTGCAGCCGGCTCCATCGAATTATAAGACGTTGTCACGTCAAAAAACTAAATCAAACATTTTTATTTTTGAAGTAAATACGTGGCACAAATAAGGTAGGTACCTAGAAACATGATGATTGATAACATTGCCAGAAGTTATAAATTGTGTCGCAAACATTAAAGCCCTCCTCCGATTTAAGTTCTACTCTATGTTCACCACTCAAATATTTGTTCTCGTTGAGGATCGAACCCACGCCCTCCAGCGCAGCTGAGCTGTGAAGGCAGTCTAGGCATTGCACTGCATCTGGAGGGAATGTCACGAGGAAGTCTATTGTGAGATGACTGTTGTAAAATGATTCATGACATGAAACATAAATAGAGTAGTCAGTAGACTTACTCCTACCCATTCTTTGTCACGCTCGTACTAATAATAGCGAGAGTAAACATTCACTCGAGCACCAACTAAACGTCACTAATCGATTTGTTGAAAATAGCATGGCATTGGTCCCTTTAAAAGTTCGGTAATTTTAATTTCCAATTCATGTCAAGTTTGATAAAACAATCGGTAGTCTGTAAAGTCGGTTTACTGATGATAGTTGAACGTGACATATAGCATCGCTCACTCAAGTAGGAGAGAGACAGTTGTCGAACGCTGCCGAACGCGGAAGCCGATTATGCCTCTTTGTCGCTCGTTCCGCGCTCTCGCTTGCACTTGATGCCTTAAATGGAACGCCTCAGAGCGAGATAACGCCGCATGAGTAATGTTTTACGTGCGTGCAGCCGGCTCCATCGAATTATAAGACGTTGTCACGTCAAAAAAATGTCTGTCGTTCCAGGAGAACCACCCTAAAATGTTTAAACCTTTTGATTTTTTTGAGTAGGTACAGCGTAGAAACGGAAGCACGTGTAAAGGCTATCGAGCTATAAATTCACTAAATCTCGCTGCTAATCCAGGAATAGCATCATGATAAGCCTGTGAATGTGTACGGATGTCTAGACGGCTCTTAGTCACCGTCTACCCTCATACCTATCCCTACTTGTATTCCATTTTGCATAGTGAAGTGCTCACAAAGGGCTGGGCTCTCCCACAAGGGTAAAATTAATCTATTTTGGTGCTATTTTATTATCTGCTTGTTTATTAGTCTAGACTTTTCAGTTAAGGGCCTACATGAGGTGAAACCGAAAATGTAAAGTAGCATTTTTTTTCGTTGTATGGACGAATCCATTTATTTTTTTTGTAAAATATTACAATTAAATGGTGTAAAAAAATTATGATTAGGCTAGAAATTCTCCTCAACTCACAGGGTTCGATAAAATTGAACGCAAAGTTTGCCAAAAACTCTCAATTTTTTTTGGATTTGAAATGGTTTTTTTCCGTTGCTGTTAGAGCCATTGCAATGAAAGTTTTGTTCCCGTTTACCTTAATAAATACGTAAAAACCTGATGTTATTGCATTTTTCTTAGTTGCCGTAGTTTTTATAAAAAAATAAAATTTTCAAAAATATAAATAGATAGGTTTCTGTACTTACTTCTCAGTACAGCCCGAGCGGCCAAGAAGGTTGGACCTATGTCAAATTTCGTGACATGACATTTCATCTCTGACTACGTAAAATATACCCTAGATTAAATCATAGCTACTACTGGTACTATAAATTTGCCACAGTGTAACATAAAACAAACTGTCACAGTATAACGAAATGACATAAAACCATCTTCATCGTACATTATGATCGATAACCTGTATTCACATCATCATCAGCCTGTAGAAGTATATATTTTATGTAGCATATAACTTATCAAGTACATTCTAGGGCACGTTCCTATCGTGCGTGACCAGCGAAGCGCAATGCTTTTGTTAAATACCTCCATTTTTGTAGTTGCATAAGTAGCTATCTTCCTATCTACCCAGTGCTTTCCGTCATCATCATCAGTAAGTAGAAGTCCACTGCTAGATATAGACCTCCTTTATACATTTCCATGAAAAAACAATTTGCCGATTTCCCACGATCTTTAGAATGTCATCGGTCCATTAGGTGGAGGGGCGCTCTGGTTGCTTAGCACCGGTTATATTGTCGTAGCGACCCGCTTTTTGATTCTAAAGGCGTGTGTTCAAACCCCGTCATGCACAAATTAGTTTATCTGCCAAAAAACCTATGTGCACTATGTCAGTACACTCTAACGGTGAAGGAAAACAATAAATGAAACCAACGTGAAGTAGCAAAACTTTTGAGGCACATTCATAATCCACCACACCAGCTTTAATTTTCTATTGACATGACAAGAAGAAGACTCAAAAACTAGTAGCCGATTTTAGGCCTTTATAAAAATAGTGTCGATTTTGCAAAGAGTTTGGGAGCCCATTACAATGAAAAGGAAGTATATATATATATATATATATATATTATGGACAATCTACACTACACTATCTAGCCCTAAACTAAGCAGAGTTAGTATTATGGGAACCAGATAGCTGATGTAATACTTAAATACATTTTGTTTGTAAATACATAGGTACTTGGAAAACAATATAACATCCAGATGGAGAACAAATATCTATGATCACCACACAAATATTTGTTCTCGGTGGGGATCGAACCCACGACCTATGGCGCAGAAGGCAGAGCTACTAATAAATGAGCTGAGAGCCCAGTCATAACAATAATATCATGGGTTTTGAGTATTTTTGATTGCCGTCTTTTAAATCTGGAGGTGCCTGTAATGTCCCGAATTCTGGAACTTTCTGTCAAAGGCTTCATGCACGGTGCGCTCAAATACCCAAATACCAAAATACATGTGCCTATTTCTATACACGCAGCAAGGAGTTTCCCAAGATTTTGCGTTTGACAGAACTTTGAAGAGTCAGTTGGGGTTGTCGAAACTCTTTGGTATACCTAATATTTTTAAATGCCGATAAAATACAATAATATAAGTCGAATAGACAGTGTTATTTCACAATGCTTCACTGATCTCCACCGCAATGAGCACCGAAGGCCTAAATGAGTGCAAAGCTTAAAGCCACCCATAAATAATTTCCATTTCAATTCATTTATGAATTGAAATGAAAATTATCTATGCATGTAATGTATTGTATTATGTATATCAGTTATCTAGCACCCATAACACAAGCTTTGCTTAGCTTGGGGCTAGATAATGTTGTGTGAATTGTCCAGCATTATTATTATTTTGGGGTTTTCACTTTAAGTGCTCGGTTCATTGGTATGAACCGGGGAAAAACTGAAATGCACGGGCCTAAGCCAAGTGCACCTCAGTATCTACATGACGTGATTGAGTGATCACATCTTGTCTGTCTACATCAGTTTGTAAAAACTTACGGACTATTCGACACGTGTTTAATATAGCTGCCTTCTGCATCAGACCAAATGTATGCTTTGGGAGGTCCAGTGCTGCAAGAGATTGAAACAGTTGTTTCGGAATTACACCCGTGCTTGATAAAACTACTGGTACAATCGAGACCTTTTGAAGCTGCCACATACGGGTTATTTCGTTCTTTAAATCTATGTATTTACTTAGCTTTTCTGATATAGTGTTTTGAAGGTTGTGTGTGTTGGGGATGGCTATGTCAATGAGGAGTGCTGTTTTATTACGTTTATCTAAAAGTGTTAAGTCTGGTCTGTTAAAATGTGTGGTTTTATCGGTTAGGATGGCTCTGTCAAAATAGAGCTTATATTCAGCATTCTCAAGCACTGTTTCAGGGGTATACTTATAGTAGGGCGTTGGTTTTGCAGATGTGTCACTCAGGCTGTATTTCGCGACTAGTCTTTGGTGGATTATGTTGGCTACTTGGTCATGTCGGAACTTATAATCTGTTTGCGCTAGCGCCTTACAGGCCCCTGTTATATGTTGGATTGTCTCAGAGGAGCTGTTACAACGTCTACATAAATCTGTTTGCAAATTTGGAGCTTTTATGATGTACTTTTGGTAATTTCGGGTCTCAATTACTTGATCCTGAATGGCTATCATGAACCCTTCAGTCTCAGGAAAGAGTTCACCTCGGCTAAGCCATTCGTTCGACGCATGTTTGTCGACGGTTGGTTGACTTAGGTCGTGGTGGTGCCTTCCGTGAAGAGACTTACGGGCCCATTCAGAGATCAAGGTTTGTTTGTCAGTTCGTTCTTCGTTTCTTTGTGCCTCATGGTTCTGAAGGTTAAGTGGAGTGTGTCTGCGGTCTAATTCAACCACTCCCTTGTGAAGGTTTGATGTGTCAGTCTTTAAATGGAAGTATGTTCTCAGCGTCGCAATTTGTCGGTTGTGTAAATTTTGTATATCTATTATACCTCTTCCCCCTTCTAATCTGGGTAAGATCTGTCGCTGAATACAGGCTCTTGGATGGTGTTTTCTGTTTTTTGTCATTGTGACGTTAATTAATCTCTGTAAATCTTTCAACTCTTTTTTTGTCCAACTTATTACTCCAAATGAGTATGTAAGTACCGGGATGGCGTATGTGTTGATGGCTTTGGTAGTGTTTTTTGAACAAAGTTGTGTTTTCATAACTGAGTTCAGTCTATGCTTAAATTTATGTGTCAGTTGGGTCTTGATTTCTTTATGGTGTATTAATGAAGACTGGTGGTATCCTAGATACTTATAAGACTCATTTTCATTCAGTGGCTCTATAGTCTCACCAGTTTGCAGCTGGTATGCATGTTGGTAGTTTTGACCTGCTCTGACAGAGTTAATTTTACATTTGTCGATACCAAAGTTCATCGAAATGTCGTTTGAAAACCGCTCAGTAATTTCTATTAACCGGTCTAAATCGTTTTGAGTAGACGCATAGATTTTGATATCATCCATGTAGAGAAGGTGGCTTAATTTGCGTTCTGTAATAACACCCTGACTGTCCAATCTATATCCAATTCCGGAAGTATTCAAACAGTTCGAGAGGGGGTTCAAAGCAAGGCAGAACCATAAGGGACTGAGTGCATCTCCTTGAAATATGCCACGCTGTATCCGTATTGGTGCAGTTTCTATAGTTCTGTCTGAGGCTTGAGTGTGTAGTCGCGTTGTCCAGTTAATCATAGATATCCTTAAAAACGAAAGAAGTTGCGGATGGACTTTATAAATATCTAAGATTTTTATAAGCCACGCGTGTGGCACCGAGTCGTAAGCTTTTTTGTAATCTATATAAATGGAAAACAAGTCTTCTTTAGCCCGCTGCACTTGCTTCAAAACAACTGAATCTATTACAAGTTGTTCCTTGCATCCCTGGCTAAACTTTCGGCATCCTTTTTGTTCTTCTGAAAGTAACCCTTTCGCGTTCACGTGGGTGTAAATAAGTTGGGACACACATGCTGTCATGATTTTATATAATGTTTGGAGACAGGTAATTGGTCTATATTTTGCAGGGTTTGCTGTGTCATTAATGTCTTTTGGTATCATGTGAGTGATTCCGTTTGTAATGTAGGGTGGTAATGTGTGCGGGTTCTGAATAAAACTGTTGATGTGGTTATAAATGTAAGGGTGTATGCATGTTAATTTCTTATACCAATAACTGTGGATGTGATCAGTTCCAGGTGCCTTCCAATTGTGTGTTCCCTTTACTACTTTTTGGTACACCTCTATGGGAATACTTGAGAACTCCATGCCGTCTATATTACAGTGGTCTTCTTGCTCTTTCATGATCCATTCAGCATTTTCGGCATACTCTGCAGGATGTTCCCAGATGTTAGCCCAAAATTCTCTGAGCTCAGCTGAGTCCAGAGTATTGGTAGTACGACTGCTTTGACTACTACCGTCTGCTTGATTCCTTGTCGACCTAGTTAATGACTGATAGAACTTTTTCTCGTTATTATTAAATTGGTTGTTTTGAGATTTGCGGTAGGTACATGATTTATAACGTCTAAGGCGACTACTTACAACTGTCAGTTTTTGTTTCAATGTATCAAGATATTCCGTCAGATTTGAGTTGGGTTCTTCGTGTGTTGTATGAGTTTTGTACTGGTCTAAGATACTATTTATTTGTTTATTTAATGTCCTACTACGGTTTCCATTTATATATTGTGTAAGCCTGCCTATCTTTTTCCTCAAATCATCTACTTTTCTTTCAAGGCGTATTTGCCAATTAGGTTTTGACTCGTGGTGCGTTTGTTTTCCACTTTCTTTTGGTGGTATTTCAAGTCTCGATCCATTTAGTTTAGCTGCGGTCCACGCAGCACAATATATTGCCGTCTGCAGTGTATCAAAATCTGTATCAACGTTAACAACTTCGGGAAGAGTAACTTCATTTAAATAGCTCACGATCTTTCCAAACTTTCTCGAAGTTTTCTGTTTAGGGATAAATGGCCTATTCTCTGGGTGTGTTGTATTAAAATACTGCAGTGCGTTACTAAATGTTTCATCGACTTCTGGATTTCTGTGGTGTTCACGGATTGACTCCAGATGAGTAGGTTGTGTTGATTGGTCCTCATCTCTGGTGTTATTTAAAATACCAGTATCAGTGATTGTTATTGCATCAAACCATATAGTTGTATTCAGGTCTTCTTGAGATTGATCGTTCTGGCATGTATTCCTACTGGTATTAACTGTAGATGCATCTAATTCGCTAGCTATTTCGCGTTTAATTAAACTGATTCTATCATCGTCTATAAATTTGTTGGCTATAATAACTCTCCTCTGGTCAGCTATTCTCTGTTCACTTAGATGAGAGAGGTGAGGGAACTCACTCACGAAACTTTGGTACAAAGCCTTCCTATATGCAGTTTTGTTAGTTTCTAAATGTGTTATTCGATAATAAGCTCTTATTATGCTTTCATTGTGCTCAGATGTCCAGTGCATTCGCTGAGTTGATTGTGTTTGTGTAGATGTAGGTGGTGTGTGTTGGTGATGTTCTAATAACTGCGCTTCTGCTTCAGTTCGAATCTTACGCACACTAGCTGTTGTTAACAAGTTATTACGAATGATTGCTCGACGCTGGTCACCTACTCTCTGCCTGCTGACTTGCATGTCAGGGAATTTCTCAATAAACTTCGTATGAAGTTCCGTAAGGTATGCTCTAGTATTAACTTCTAAGTTGGTTATAATGAAGTATGTGCGCAGGATAAAAATATTCATATCCTCTGTCCATTTTTTACGCGCACGTTTTTTAGCTTCGGCGGGTACAGAGTCAGCAACTTTTGTCGCCTGTACAACGTCCTCTGCTATTGAAGAAGAAGATTCTCCGGAAGGAGAAGACAAGTAAGAAAATGGTTTAAGGTTATAGTCAAGGTATGTAGGTGAAGAGGAAGAAATGGAAGAGAAAAGGGTTTTTGGTGAGGATGAAGTAGATTGGACGTCTTTATCCTCTTCAGTCCAATCTTTTGGGCTCGGGCCTCGTTCCTCAATAGAGGCCAGCCGCGTAACTCCTGCGTCAGCTGCACTTGTGCCGCTGAGACCTTCTGTGCCGGCTTGAGATGTAGTCCGGCTTGAAATTCTCCGTGGTCGTAGGTTATACCTTCTGTTGGGCTCACATTGTTCGGGTTCCCCGGCGAAGGGCCGCCCATTACCCTCGCCACCGATGGCTTGCATGCTGTAGCGCCCAGCATCGGCTCCAGGCGCGCCCCGGCGATCACCCCCGGGAAGCGACCATATACGTTTACTCCTATTTTTCTCCATCATGGTGGGTTTGCCATATCCCTTTTTTGTCACATGCCCCCTGAATTCGTATCCCTCGGCGGGTCCGCGACGCGCGCAAATTAGCAGCCACTACTGCTCAGCACCCCATTTCTGGTACTGAAACATGATGCTCAGCAGCAACAGAAGTCGTACAGTTTGCGCCCGTCGCGCACCCACCGCGAGACAAGAAAACAGGAGGCCGCTAAGTTATTACGTTGCGAGTGTCCGCCCCTCACGTGGCTTAGATGGTTAGCACGGACGTAGGGTTGGGCTTTGAGGGGCTTATTATTATTATTATTATTATTTCCATAGGCATGAATTCTATGCACTAAGTTATACTTACTAGATTTACATACAGATCTGGAAGTATAACCTTTTAGATAAAAGAAAAATTTACTAAATTGGATCATAAAATTAAATGACGAAGGTATGCAGTAACAAATAATAAAACAAAACGGCTTAGCCGATTTTGATGAAATATTACTTTTCAGAAAAAAAAAGATTAAAAGAGAGAAGACGAAAGAGAAGAAAAAAGATAAGAATATTATTGTACAAAAAAAATTGCCCCCCTTGCCCCCCAGGACCCCCCCTTTTGTGAGTGCTACCGGATGCCGTTGAGATAGGGGGTTTTCGATTAGGGTTTCGTATAGAGGGTTTCTTCCTGAATTGAAAAAACAAAAAAAACACCCCCCTCTTGCCCCTTTTTTCACCCCCCCCTTTCGTATCTTCCAAGCGGAGTGACTTGCAAGACTTTTTTTTTGGGTCATGTAGGGAAGGTGAGATTATTTTGAAAGCAAAATAAATTTTGCCCCCCTCCCCCCTCTAGACCCCTTTATTATTTTTGACCCTTTTTTTCGAGTGGAGCATTGCGGCGAGCGAATGGGGAACAGTGCGGCGAGCAAAGCGAGCCGTGCTGTGACCCCCCCCCCCCCCTAAGCCCCCCAGAACCCCCTCCTCCTGAACCCGGGGGGAGCGTCGCGGCGAGCGAAGCGAGCCGTGCTGTGACCCCCCCCTCAAGCCCCCAGAACCCCCTCCTCCTGAACCCGGGGGGAACGTTGCGGCGAGCGAAGCGAGCCGCCACGCGACCACGCCCACCCTACTGAAATTTAGAACCCCCTCCTACTGAAATTTAGGGTGTCTTAGGGGTGTGAAAAAATGTTCACTAGACTGAGTTCAAAATTCAAAATGGCGGCTGTGCCACTTCCGGTTTTGCAAAAATCGTCCGATTAAGGTCGTTCAAACGGTTCATTCGACTGAGGACTATGATTGGAGATTGAATTTTAGGTTTTTTAAGGTGTTTGATTGGATCTTCACTTGGTTTAGGGTTCCGCCCCTGTGGGAACGCATTGAGGACGCGAGCTGCTTGCAGCTCGCGATGCACGCGACCCGGTAGTCAACGTTTGGGTTCCTTCCAGCGGTTTCGACCCGTTAAGGGTTTTGGCTTGACGTACAATTTAGGGTTCCGTATAAGGTTTTGATTGGGGTTCTACTACATTTACTACATAAATTAATTTAAGATTTCCTGGTTTTTCTTTCATTTAATTTATCATGTTTGTTAGAGAGATTTCATCCTTATAATTGACTAACGATCGATGCAATAAAAGTACAAGGTATAATTTTTCTGATTTTAGCCGGTTCAATTCCCGGGTGTGAGAGAATTTTCGAAAAACTTTGAATGCAGTTTGCTTTCTATTCAAAAATAAAGGAATGTTTCCTGTGAGTAAAATTTTCTATCTGGAGTATTAAGAGTACTTTCCCTCCAGGTGGCATTACAAAATTCCACTCTGTATATGAAGTATTGATAAAAGGTCTAAGAAAAATTACAACAAATTATTTTTTTTCTTTATTTATTTGTAGTTCAAACAAAGCAGCCAAGTGCGAGTCGGACTCGCCCATGAAGGGTTCCGTAGCATCAATTAACATAATATAAAGGTTTTTGTAGTTCGTCGAAAGGTAAATTGCGGTTTACGATTTATGACGTATAAAAAAAAACTACTGACTTGATCTCGTTCAAACTAAATATCGTTGGAAGTTTACATAGTAATGTACAACATATATTTTTTTTGGATTTATCATTCTCTTATTTTAGAAGTTAGAGGGGGGGGGACCAACTTTTTTCTGCTTTGGAAGTGTCTCTCGCGCAAACTATTCAGTTTAGAAAAAAACGATATTAGAAACCTCAACATCATTTTTGAAGACCTATCCATAGATACCCCACACGTATGGGTTTGATGAAAAAAAAAATTTTGAGTTTCAGTTTCAAGTATGGGGACCCCCAAATTTATAGTTTTAGAAAAAAACGATATTAGAAACCTCAACATAATTTTTAAAGACCTATCCATAGATACCCCACACATATGGGTTTGATGAAAAAAAATTTTTTGTGTTTCAGTTTCAAGTATGGGGACCCCCAAAATTTATAGATTTTTTTCTATTTTTGTGTAAAAACCTTAATGCAGTTCACAGAATACATCTACTCACCAAGTTTCATCAGTCTAGCTTTTATGGTTTCGAAGAAAAATGGCTGTGACACGGCCGGACAGACAGACAGACAGACAGACAGACAGACAGACAGACAGACAGACAGACATGACGAATCTATAAGGGTTCCGTTTTTGCCATTTGGCTACGGAACCCTAAAAACTGCTACCACTCAACGTCCGGTGGAAATATTGATAAAAGGACTGAGAAATACTTGAACAAAATAGTTTTTTTTTTATATAACTGGAGCTCAATAAACAGAGTACCGCTCAACGTCTGGTGGAAATATTGATAAAAAGACTTGGAAAAATTTCAGCAAAATATTTTTTTTCTTTATTTATCTGGATCTCAAAAAACCGACTACCGCTCAACGTCAGGTGGAAAGATTGATGAAAGGACTAAGAAAAATTGGCACAAAATATTTTTAGTCTTTATTTATCTGGGGCTTAAAAAAACTGCTACCACTCAACGTCAGGTGGAAATATTGATAAAAAGACTTGGAAAAATTTCAGCAAAATATTTTTTTTCTTTATTTATCTGAATCTCAAACAACCGACTACCGCTCAACGTCAGGTTATAATATTGAAAAAAGGACTAAGAAAAATGGCTACAAAATATTTTTATTCTTTATTTATCTGGGGCTTAAAAAAACTGATACCACTCAACGTCAGGTAGAAATATTGATAAAAAGACTTGTAAAAATTTGAACAACATATTTCTGTTTTATTTTTCTGGAGCTCAAGAAATAAACTACAGCTCAACGTCAGGTGGAAATATTGATAAAACGACTAAGAAATTAAAAAAAAAACTTTATTTATTTTGAGCTCAAAAAACTGCTACCACTCAACGTCCGGTGGAAATATTGATAAAAAGACTGAGAAATACTTTAACAAAATAGTTTTTCTTTATATAACTGGAGCTCAATAAACAGAGTACTGCTCAACGTCTGGTGGAAATATTGATAAAAAAACTTGGAAAAATTTCTGTAACGTTCACTAGAAGTTGCTTCATGCAATCAAAATTGAGTTCTATATAGTAATTGTGATAAGACATAAATAATTTTTTTTTCAGTTTGTTTATAATCATTATATAAGTATCCACCTATAGTAGGTTAGCTTGGTACACTTTTTTCGCGAGTTTTGTGCGAAAGCCGAGGTCCATGTAATTGTAGGTCGATGTTCGCAATCGTTGGTTTTGCGAATGTAAATAAGCAGAATAAAAGCAACCTAATTGCTCAACGAATAAAGTATATTTTTAAATGCAGTCACATTATTAGACTTTCTGTACTTTGGTAAGTGAGCCGCTTTGCGTGTTTTTTATTGCTGTGTGTGTGTGATCGATGAGGTCTGGCGAACCACACCCCACCTGATGTTGAGCGGACCTCCACCCATGATCTTCAACTGTAACGTCATGACTGGTTTTGAACCCACGCCCCCCAACCGCTAGGCTGATGAGGTCTGGCGAACCACACCCCACCTGACGTAGAGCGGATACCCACCCATCATCTATTACTGTAACGTTATCACTGATTTTGAACCCGCACCCTCCAACCACTAGGCCAATGAGGTCAAGCAAACCACACCACACCTGATGTTGAGCGGACTCCCACCCATCATCCTCTACTGGAACGTCATCAACCACAACTCCATCGCTCCGCGCCGGGGTCAATGGCTCTCTCAACTCAACTCGGAGTCAATGGTTCTCTTTACTCTTCTTCAATTTGGTCCAGAACCCGCACAAACCCTACCTGATGAATAAACTCACTCGTATCATGTTAGAGAATTTCCTGGTGTCTTTTCTAAGTGCGTAAATAGCTACTCTGAAGGTTCTTTATCGGTTCAGGAATGTTGTTTTTTTTTCACTTTATTCTTGCATTCAGAGCATGACCAATCCTTGCTTATTGAATACTAGAAAAGCGAAACAAGCAAGCAATAAGCTTAGAGGGTTAGTCAGGTAATGCAGCCACAAAAAATAAAAACATAAAATTGTAGGGTGCAAAAAGTCAACTCTCTTTGACCAGATTTGAACTCCCGCCCACCTCGTCCTCTCAGTGTGAATCCGCACGCCCTAGCCACTAGCCTATCTGACGCTTAGTAACGTTGACGAAATTAGGCAATGCATAAAAATCGTTAGCAGTGGCTGACGCACACGCACAAGCGCGGCACTATGGTTGGATTCACGTATAGAAGTAGCGCGTCACACGAGCGCCTGTGTGTGTATACTACTATTATATATTCCGTGGCGCCCGCATCAAATGAATAGAGATAGCTATATTCGGAGCAGTTTTTGCTCACGCCTCGAATTGAAGTTGCGAGCTGTGTACGTCGGCCCGTTAATATTTAGGCATCCGATTTAGGCGTCGCCTAGGTTTAGTGAAAACGGGTGTTAGTAACGTTGACGAAATTAGGCAATGCATAAAAATCGTTATCAGTGGCTGACGCACACGCACAAGCGCGGCACTATGGTTGGATTCACGTATAGAAGTAGCGCGTCACACGAGTGCCTGTGTGTGTATACTACTATTATATATTCCGTGGCGCCCGCATCAAATGAATAGAGATAGCTATATTCGGAGCAATTTTTGCCCGCGCCTCGAATTGAAGTTGCGAGCTGCGTCCGTCACCCTCTTAATATCTAAACTTAAACATTACGGTATTCTAAATCGCTCCATTGACTTATTACAATCGTACTTGACTGATAGAATCCTTAAAGTTGATGTGGGCGGTGAGAGATCTTTTGGGTCAGTTATTGACATAGGGGTGCCACAAGGTTCGATATTAGGTCCTTTCTTGTTTCTAGTGTACGTAAATGACCTTCCTTTTTTGGTTAAAAAACTATGTGAAACAGTACTATTTGCTGACGATACCTCATTAATTTTTAAAGTCGATAGATAGAAGGCTAATTACGATGACGTTAACGCATCTCTGTCGTAAATACTTAACTGGTTTAATAATATTTTACTTAATGTTAAGAAAACTCATAAGTTTTATGAAAAAATATTTTTTGAGTGTCAGTTCTAAGTATAAAAATCATAATGCGGTTTACAGAATACATCTATTTACCAAGTTTCATCAGTACATATAGCTTTTACAGTTTTGTAAGTACCATACTTCAAGCAAATAAATTATTTCTTTTCATTTCATTTCATTTTTTTGAAAAAAAGTGACTGTGACATACGGATGGACAGACAGACAGACATGACGAATTTATAAGGGTTCCGTTTTTTACCTTTAAAAAATACAAGTGTTCATTCACCGACTACCGACATTTATGAACTTGCAACTCACTCTGGTTTTGCATAATATGAGGAAAATCTCTCTTGGTGGAAGGTTTCTTTTATTAAATCTGGGGCTATTTGCTTGTTATACTATATAAATTAGACTACTACTACTACACTACTATATAAGTTAGATTTAAAATGTAGCGTTCGTGGTAGTTTAAAAAATACCGCACAGCTTGCCATTGTTATCACCAATCCTGGATGAAAAATATGCAATGGAAACTCTGCGACGGGAATCAGCTAACATAACAATTGGGTTATATTTATTTACTGAATATCTGTCTGTGTTTTTGTCTAACGAAGCGTATTCTAGTCAACACATTGTAATGTCGTGACAAATGTCAGACCCAAGCACAGAATAAGTAATAGTTGGTATCAAATACATGAATTCACAGCTCAGGTCAGGCAACGCCATCTTTATTTTAAATTTTTCCAACTTTCCGGTCGTGTTTTGTTTTTAGACCAGCGTATAGCGGAGGCTTAAGAGTACACAGTTATAACTGTACTTATAAGGTGTTATTAATAATCCTGGCGCAACGCTGGAGTAGTTAAATCGTGTTTTGTCTCTTGCATTGACATGCAATTGTCAACTCGAGCAAATGTGACAAAACACGATTTAACTACTCCAGCGTTGCGCCAGGATTATTAATAACACCCATACAGTTTAGACTTAGAGGCTAGACTAATAAAATAAGACTAATAATACTTATAGTAAGTAATTCAATATTGGTGGGGATCGAACCCACGACCTACGGCTTAGAAAGCAGAGCTACTAACAACTAAGCTGAGGCCAGTCCATTTATATATGTAAAAAATATTTTTGAGTGGGTAATATATTAAATACTTCCAATATACTCAAATGGAAGTTGATTGGTATTGATTGGTGTTGACGCCTGTGTACAATCAATTTGTCCACTTAACATCAATCACAGTGCCACCAACTTTTCTATTTTTAACCGACTTCAAATAAAAAAGAAGTAGTTTTTTTATATTTGTTATAAAGAAAGAAAAAATATTTATTTACGAAGCAAAACTCGCGCTAACAATAATAAACTGAACAACTGAACATCTGAACAAAAGAGGTGAGCTATGTGCGTCACAAAACTTTGTGCAAAGCTTTGTGTTATCGCATTACTTCGTCATTTTAGAGACGATTTGAATAAAAAAAATATATTTGAAAGATTAAAACAGAATTCAGGTTGGTCCCATTTAAATTTCATCAAAATTAGTTCAGCCGTCTGCATACCTCCGTCAGATATGAACCTATTTAGTAAATTCTTTTTTTATCAAGTTTATACTCCAGATTAGTCCCATCCCATAGAAATTTCAGTTGTTTAGCAGTTTGGCCATGAAGTCGATTTCTCAAGTTTTTTAAACGCAAAAATACAACCGTATTGATAACATACATACATACATAAAATCACGCCGTATTCCCATGGGGGTAGGCAGAGATCACGGATTTCCACTTGCTACTATCCTGACACACCTCTTTCGCTTCATTCACTCTCATAACATTCTTCATACATGCTCGTCGGTTTAGGGTACTCCTAACCTGGCCTTTCTCTAAAACGTCTGCGATCTGATCGAGATACATGCGCCTAGGTCTTCCCCTTCCAGCAGTTCCATTGATAACCTCTTTTATTATTTGAAGTCGGTTAAAAATCAATTTCCAATGCAGTATAAAACTTAATCAATGTTGCAAAAATTCAATTTCAATTAGCTCGTTGAATTGTGAAACTGATATCAATACGCTCACCGCAGAAAGGGCAATCTTTATGCAACACGCAACAATCACCAATATAATGTTTCAATGTAGTGAAAGTGTCTGTCCGTTCGTTTGCCTACAAAACTTTTGAATAATCTTAGATCCTCGACAAAACTTAAAGCACAGCTTAACTTTAGTTCCTCGAGAAAACAGAAAGTCTTACCTTACTAAAAAGCTGCGCCCATCTAGGAGATGGCGATGGCGATCAGCTGAAATGCTGTCAAATATGACAGCGATATTTGACAGCGTTTTACTGATAGTCATCGCCATCGTGCTAGATATTTGCAGGCCTTAAGAGGTAGGTAACTGATTAACATCAGATGGCCCATCGACTTGTTTCATCATTATCATGATACAACATCAAAAAAACTTAGTAAATCAAGTTAATGGACGCAGAGCAGTGGTTTGTAGGGCACGTAGGGCATCGTAGGGCACGTTCATAACGTGCGCGACCTACGAGGCAATACTTTTAAATAGGCGATGTTTAGGACTTAACATTGGGCGAGTCATATGCTATTAGTTGTATCAAAAAAACTTAGCCCCTCAAGAAAATAGAGAGAAAATCCATTACGTTAACCGCTTAACATCAGGTGGGTAGGCTGCTTGTTTCATCACATTTCCCCTTAAAATCAGTTAATACAGTAACCATGAACTCTACACAACCAAAGTCACGGGTAACAGCTACGCAAACAAAACCACTCGACAAATAAAGGCGAAATTGAAAGTATTAAATTACGCAATGAATGCAAAATATTGCTTTAAGATTAATTTACGAGCGGACTTGAAATGATTCCTCTTGCGCAAAATTAAATGCATTCCAGTATAATAATGATAATTACAGCAGATAATAAAAATAAATAAATATTGTGGACAATTCACACAACACTATCTAGCCCCAAACTAAGCAGAGCTTGTATGATGGGACCCAGGTAGCTGTTATAATACTTGAATAATTTTTTTTCTGTAAATACATTCTTAGAATACAATAAAACACAAAACCAGACAGACAGAGGTCTGTGTTTACCATACAAATATATGGATATACAATTTCTTTCTAACTACT
Source organism: Thera britannica (assembly GCA_939531255.2). Classification (NCBI taxonomy): domain Eukaryota; kingdom Metazoa; phylum Arthropoda; class Insecta; order Lepidoptera; family Geometridae; genus Thera; species Thera britannica. Next base: position 22,034,577 of record OW618038.2, read on the forward strand.
CGCTCTCAACTTCGAGCTAAGACCTCAAGCAAAGTTGGCTAAAATACCACGAAAATAACACCAGAAAAACAATGTGACTCCCCAAAATGACAGAAAACAAATTAAACGATAGCGATGGCGAAAGTGAAACGCTGTCAAATATCGCTGTCATGTTTAACAGCGTTTCACTGACCGCCACCGCAGATTGTTTAGTCTGCGCAAGGCCTTAAGGCCTGCGCACACCTAGTTCGCTGGCGGTAGCGATCAGTGAAACGCTGTCAAATATCGCTGTCAAATCTCAGGTGTGTGCAGGCCTTTAGTAATTTGCCTTTAGAAGGATAGTCAGAAAATATCAGTCTTAGCACACGTTTTTCTGGCATTTAATAAAGAGCTTGAATTATGAACAGAGAAAGGGGTTATTAGACTATCTTGCGCTGACGTGATAAATATGCTTCATTTTCTAGAGATCTAGCTGGAATTAATAGACAAAAGGCCTTTTTACATGTACCCAGATGGTCGTTGCCTGAATTATTGATTACTACTATAGTAGAGCTCTGTGAAGGACTCGTCCGGGGAAGTACTACCACCATGACTATTTCTGCCGTGAAGCAGCATTTCTGTGTTTCGGTTTGAAGGGTGTGGGGCGATAGTTGAACGTGACAACGTCATACAGCTGTCTACGCGGACGCATCGCTCACTCAAGTAGGAGAGAGACAGAAGTCGAACGCTGCCGAACGCGGAGGACGATTGTGCCTCTTTGTCGCTCGTTCCGCGCTCTCGCTTGCACTACAAGCCTTATATGGAACGCCTCAGAGTGAGGTAACGCCGCATGAGTCATGTTTTTCGTGCGTGCAGCCAGCTCCATCGAGTTATAAGACGTTGTCACGTCAAAAAATGCCTAGATCAGTTCCAAAAAAATTCAAACCACGTTATTCTTTCAGCGAGCGTCGACGAGTTGGCAAAACTGAGCTGATAAAAACCACTATTTTATATCCGTGCTCAGAATACTAGAAGCATTGCCTTACTGAATAACAATAGTTTCCTTGCCTGAAAATCAGGAAATACTGCCCAAAAATGATGAAGGAAAACATCGTGCAAAAACTAGCTTAAACTAGAAATATAAGAATTTAGTTTTATGTAGGTGGGTTAGGTACAGTCAACGGCACTTTGATTATGCATATTTCAAAATTTTCTTAATGGTATCACAGCATTTTTTTTATACAACAAGCTGATGGAACTAGTATATGGCCCACTTGATGTTAAGTGGTAAGCATCGCCTATTACAAAGTATTGCCTCGTAGGTCAAAGTATTGCACTTCAGGAACGTGCCATACGATGTCCTGCGTCCATCAGCTTGAGGCTTTAAGATGTTCAGCCTCACATGCCAGTAATTTCACCGACACCCACACCCTTCAAACTGAAGCACAGCAATGCTGCTTCACGGCAGAAATAGGCATGGGTAGTACTTCCCCGGAAGAGCCCTTCACAAAGAGCTTATACTCTTTGTAACTACAAACTTTAACACAGCATAACCTCCAAAATTAATAAATAATGAGTTAACTTATATTTTTATCTTTCCAGTTTCCGAGCCTAAGGCCGGCACTCCACCAAAGCGGAGACGAGACGAGCGGAGAGGAGATGTTTTTTAAACAACCAATAGAATTGTGTTATTGACACATCTCCACTCCGCTCAGTTTCATTGGTGATCGGTGTGCGGAGATGTGTAATATTTGTATGGCGCGATGTGTGCGGACGACGCGCAGTGGAGACGATAGAATACCTGGCCCCTATTAAATAAAGCTGACGATTCGACATATATGTCAAAAAGCGACAAAATTGTGGAATTGTCGCGCTTTTGTGACATATTTGTCACTTTTATTTATAGCCTAAGCGCGACAATTTCACAAATTTGTCGCTTTGTGACATATACATATGTCGAATTTACAGCTTTATTAAACAGGGCCCTGATATAATATTGTTACCTATTTAAATGTAATATTGTATGAAAGCTGCCTACCTGCCTCTAATGATTATTTTCTTTTTCTGTTCTCATTTTTATGTGATTTATATTTTAAGTAGGTAGGTATTCTTGTGTGTACTTATGCTAGGTCAATAAAATGCTTTTATTTCTTTCTTGATAATCATAATAATGATATGAGGTGACACAGCACACCGCACACATGCCGCTTTGGTCGAATCCCTCGAGCTGAAAAACATCTCTTCACGCACAGCACACAATCATCTCTGCTTTGGTGGAGTCCTGGCCTTACATGGAACATATTCGTCATACAAACACATCTGACATTGAAAAGGGTCTTTTATATACACGTGGGTGGAAAAGTGCCCATTGTTATAAAAACTCGTACTTATTGATTATGATGACAGTTCACACTTGTCATGGTTGAATGCAAATTGGTCATGAATTGGTAAAATACGGATTTGTGAGCTTATTTTTAAATGTTTATAGAACAAGTGAATTGATATACCATGGACGTCTCTGCTAATAGGAAATTACATTTTTGAACTGACTTCAAATAAAGAAGTGAAGGACAATATTAATAGAAGAAAGAAGTATATGCGCTTTATTATTTGATGGATAGCGTTATTCCGTACGTTTTATTTCACATTTTGCTTTTTTATCAGCATGTGGTAAATTTACTAAAAAGTGTATCAAAAGTCTACGAATTGAAATCTACTTTTATCGCTTAGCTACTGTACGAGTAGCACCCTAAACAATTTTAATACGCATCACAATATTTAAATTAATCTTTGTTAAACCAGAAGCAGTGTGTATGATTCAGATTACCAAATAAAAGTACCAGAGGTACCAAATATGGTACACCCAGTCGTACCTCAAGGGCAAAGACCGCGCAGCAAAAAATCATGGCAAAAACTTGTATGGAAGTTTTTTGCTGACTAGTCCATGGTTTTAAAAATGGCTGCCATAATAATATATTAGTTGCTCTGTGAGCTATAGATCTAGCCAGCACACTAAAAGTGAGCAATTTGCTACATATTGAAGAGCAATTCTGCTCATCATCATCATCATGAGCCTGAAGAAGTCCACTGCTGGACATAAGCCTCCCCTACACATTTCCAGGAAGAACGCTTCTGAGCCCTTTCCATCCATCGACTTCCCACGATCTTAACAATGTCGTCGGTCCATCTGGCGGATGGGCGCCCTACGTTTTGTCTTCCGGTTCGTGGTCGTCATTCGAGAACCTTTATACCCCACTCCGATCAAAAACCCACGACGGCAGCCTGTGTACCAAGTTCCATCCAGATCAGTTTTAGTTTGGGGTTAGATAGGGTTGTGTGGATTGTCCACAGTATTTGTTTCATATGTATATTAGAAAAGAAAGTCGTGTTAGTTACACTATTTTTTAACTGCTAAACGGATTTTGCTGTAAATTGGTGGGGAGGTAGCACCAGAGGAGTAGAACAAGCAAACGGTCATAGGATTTTATACCGAAAAAGAAACAGTCAGTTATAATTGCTCTAAATATGTCTACAAAATTATTGTCATCGAGGATCGAAACGATGCCACAGTCACTATTACCAAGCAATCTTGAGAAAATACCCGGCGTCTCTTATCTTAATCAATACTGTCAACTTGACAGCTAATTGCACAGACAGGCGTTGGGGCCGCTGACATTGACAGTCTCAATATCTGACAATATCATTGACAGGCTCTAGCTAGGCTTTTCATGTAAAAATGATTGTTTGAGGGCTCATTTGTCAGGATTTAGTTAAGCTCAGCTCGTCAATTATTTAAGAACACGCGACAGCGATAGCAAAAGCAGTTAACAATAATATAAAACTTTGCGTTTTTTAAAGTTGAAGAAATCTTACCGCTATCCGCTATATATGTGTGTTGTGTGCAAGGAATATAATACTCTCTGGTTGTGTGTCCAAAATAAATGTATTTTCTTTCTTTCTTCTTCTATCCTGTCGAGCTAGCAAGCTCTGTCTGGCTCTGGTTTTCAGTCAGTGTAAGTGTTGACTAAATAAATCCAACGTCGAAACGTCGCACACACACACAGTATCTGGTGAGCACTCACACAGACTCAAAACCAGAGCTAGAGACAGAGCCAGACAGAGCTTGTGGTAGGCCTACAGTCATCCGTGAAACGGGCCTAAAGTGTGGGGAAGTAGCTAGGTATAATGTCAGGGTTTTAGCACAAGTGAGAATAATAAAATTCTAACCTAATAATACACTAAAACTCGGAACGATTTGAATAAATCAATTCTAAAACTGTAAGTAGGCAAACCAGTTTTAAATCGAGTCATTGGCTATGTTGAGGCCAAAACTCAATATCTAGGTTAAGGTGATGCATTATTAAACGATAGTGAAGCCTTACGGCCAATGATCTACTGCAAATTATTAACCGACTGTGACTGTAATATAGATTTAATTTGGATTTTTCCATCAACAGATTTTATTGAGATAAAAATATATCCATCTCTTTTTTGACGTGTCGAAAACAAGGACTGATATTATTTATTCTACGAGTATTGTTATTCCGTAGATGGATGAATCATTATTAGATTGGTCTGCCGCATGCAAGACGTCCTAATCAAGACTTGAAAGTAAAAACTTTGGTATCGAAATTTTTCCTGTTAAATTACAAGTAAGTACTTATTTGTTATTGTCGGATGAGATCTGCTTTGGGAAATACTCCTAAGCCAAACGTTTAAACGCTAATTTATTGATATTACCCTTTGATGTGATTAAGGAGTGGATTCCAAAGGGTAGTAAGTATTATTTGCTCCTCTTGGGGTTGAGACTCTGGGTCCGTGGGGAACCGAGGCCTTGCGGGTCTTCAAAATTTTGTTTATGCGACTGATTGAAGCGACGCGTGACCCTCGGGTGGATGGGTATCTGGCACAGCGCATTAGCATTGCTATTCAGCGTGGCAATGCCGCCAGCGTCTTGGGGACGCTGCCGTCTGGTACTGATTTGTATCAGTTATCTATCTCTAGATCGTTTGTGACGGTCTGCAGATAGCTCAACTGTTTCTTATGTATTTTGTACATTTTGTAAATATTAGTAGTAAGTGGGTTCAAGTCCATTCGTGTGTCAATGTTTAGATTCGTAAAATAAAAAGCAAACATTTTAACGTCGTGGAACATATTAGTGAAACCGAAGTGTTGGTTTATCGGTCAACTTAAAAGACACTTTCACGTTGCGCCTGCGCACGTCTGCGTGCCAGTGTGTGAAATCAATGTCAGTGTCAATGCAAATGACCATGGCATGGACGTTCTTCTTTTCTTCAAAAAACATAGGGCAGTTTCATGTAACCAAGCTTAGAAAATAGGCAATAAACTTACATGTTTCCTTCTTTGGTATACCTCAGTTAATATTTGGGGAGGCTCTAAACAGCAATCAATTTACCCAGGCAGATAATAATGACTTTCATAAACGTTAAAAAGGTTACTTCTGGGAGTACTATTATAGTAGAGAGAATCTTTAGTGCTGTTTTGAGTATGTGTGAGTGCTCACTAGTGTATTATACTGTGTGTGACATTTCGATGTAGAATTTATTTATTCAACACTCACACAGACTCAAAACCAGAGCCAGAGACAGAGCCAGACAGAGCTTGTGGTAGGCCTACAGTATACTGTGGTACCAAGAGTGGATTTTAACTCTTTTTACACTCTCATACATAATTCAGCGCGTAAAATACGCTCGCGACAGAACGTCTGGCGATTTAGGAATATTGAACATTACTTGTATTTTTTTTTCCGGGAACTCTGCATGTACCGTACCTACCTGTGTACCGTTTGTACTGAGTGCGGTGGAAGAATGACTGAGACAAGAAACGTGGGTTCTATTCCCTCGGCAGGCACTAGTCTTTACTAGTTTTTTTTTTAGTTTTTTTTTAGTTTTGTAGTCTTTGAATGACGACCTGCGAGACAGTCAATGCTCGGATATAGGTGATGTTGGGTTTTATTTTGGTATCTATATCTCAGAAAATTCTGGAACCAGGATTCCTTCAAGATAAATTCATTTTATAAAAAGCTACGTTACGAAAAAATACTTTTATCTAGCTCTGCAGGAACAACATTCATCCTTCACCCTTCCACATTTCCACTTTCTTTTTATATTCCAAGGATGCACTTACTTTTTTCCCTCAAGTAATGAGACGTACCCTGAGAGCGAAGTCATGTTTTCTATGCCTTGTCAGTCAGGACATTTCCGGAAAGTGCTGCCTCGGAGCTACCACCAATGGAGACTTTTTATTTATGACCCTTGTCCGTCTTTTTACCATTTCTTGCGTACATTTCGAACATCGAGTGCTTATTCTTTGTGAACAGTTGGCCTACCACAAGTTCTGTCTGACTGTGGTTTATTCTTTCCTCTTCTTGTATTGGATGGATGTAGCTATATATTTTTTCCTTATACTCTGCACTTAGTCTTGTTATTTCTATATTATTATTTGTATCAATAGTTCGTTCGTGTTAGTATCTTTCTTGTATAAGTTAAGCTTCTGTAACGACGGTGTGTCGCACTCTACTGGCGTCACGGAAGACCAAGGGCTCAATTCTAGACCAGTGACTTTTTTGTCACGGTAGATATATATCACAAGAACTGTCAAATTCACCAGAGAAACTGACAGTTCTTGTGATATATGTATATCTACCGTGACAAAAAAGTCACTGGTCTAGAATTGAGCCCCAGGGTAATTAGTGGCACTCGCTACTATAACACACGTTGAGTGGCGACCAATTTTTATGTCATTATCTATTGTAAATGATCCTTGTGTAATATATTATGTGTAATTAGAGGCATAAAATAAATAATTTGATTGATTGATTGGTTTTGAGTCTGTGTGAGTGTTGACTAAATCTACCCTACGTCGAAACGTCACACACACAGTATAATACACTGGTGAGCACTCAACAGACTCAAAACAGAGCCAGAGACAGAGCCAGACAGAGCTTGTGGTAAGCATACTGCCGTCAATCCAGTGATCTGCGAATATTATTTTCCGCAGAGATAACTAGTTATTTCAAAGGAAGTTATTTTTATCGCTGATAACTGACATTTGAATATGTATCTGCTAAGAAAAAATATTCATTATACAATTTTGGTAAAGAACGACTGGCCCACTGTAGCCATAAATCATGAGGTGTAGAAAAAATTGGTATTGGATCCAAGAAATACTCTAAAACCATTTTCAGAGTCGGCTTTTCTCGCATACTGGGAATTCCTGTATTGTGTAGGTTGTGGGGGTACGATTTCCATACAAACTTAATTCACACAACTATGGGCGAATAAAGTATTAATGTACACTGAAATAGCTGTAATAGGCTTTTACAGTGGTCCTTATTACCGGCCAGTTATATAAAGTTGGAGTGTCAGCCGTTGGTCGTGGCAGTCGGGGCTTCAGAAAAATAATTACAAAAAAATTACTTTTTTGGTTTTTTATTAATATTTCTGTTATCCTACAGTTTTCTCCAACTTTATATAACTGGCCGGCAATAAAGACCACTGTAAAATTCTATTACAGCTATTTCAGTGTACATTTATACTTTGTTTGCCCATAGTTGTGTAAATTCAGTTTGTATCGGAATCGAACAACCTTTTTTTAAAGTCAGCCTAAGCCGCGTAGTAGGGGTTAAATATACACCGTATAAAATTTATCCCTTCCCATACTTTATTGAAAAAAGTATCGTGTGCCTTTAATTGAGCACACATGGGTACGCTCGCTCCCCACGAGGCAAAGGCTACAATATCACGTTTCTGTAAATTCTGCGCACGTGCTCCAACAGACATTTAGGAAATGTCAGCTGCAAAAGGACGGAGCATTTGAGCCCTCCTGTGGTCTCGTGGAAAACGTTGCCGTTAGAATTATTTGAGAAAAAAAAAAACAAATACTTAGATTTTTCATCAGTTATCTGGTTCTCTTAGTACAAACTTCGCTTAGTTTGGGACTAGATAGTGTTGTGCTTATTGTCCACAGCATCTATTTATTAATTTATAGCAGAAAATGATTTTTATTATATTCGTAAATTAATTATCCCAAGAACGCGTTGAATATAATTTTCTTCTTCAGTTCTTTATTAATTTATGGCTCCTATTCTAAATTGCAATGAAAAATATGGTAAACATCAAGTGAATTAAAAAATATGCTTGGCCTAGTCAGTGAAAAATATAGACTTAAAAACTCGACTGTCGTTTAGTTTTGAAGAAAATTGTGTCATTTTTTTAAAAACCTCTACTATTAATATTTTTATTCAAACTGCTCAACACTTTGTACCTCAAGTAACGTTGTTTAAAATGCCACCAAAAATACATGACACGAAATTTCGTAAATCACTGACCGACGTTATGGCTGTCAAAACTGACTCAAACATAACAAAAAATTAATGTTTGTTTCAACCAATCTGTACATACTTTGGATTCCTCTGGGTGAGCTTTTTTGTGCTTATGATACCCTAGTAATGGGGGGTTCGACCAACTGAGTGAAACGTCAGGAAATAGTATATTACTGCAGCGGCCATCAAAAGAAGAACTGATGAACGAACGTGTAAATGTGGGCCGAGCCGAAGCCGATGCCCTCATACGTCAGTCCATCAAAACCTATAGTTCTGTAAAATGCTTGTATAGTACTTTTCTTAAATCAAGCTAGAAAGTTAAAACTAACTAGATAAAACCTTTGATAAGTTATCTCCTTGGTTTCCGTGTTTAGGGGTAAAAGTTCGTTCCATTTTTAAATTACCCGCCAGATAATAATAGTTTAGCCGCTAAATCCGACAGTATGTAATAGATTTTCGTATACTTGAACTCATTTTGTCAAATACAATTACGACAAACAACCTTCAAATAACGAACAACAATTTTACTCGTGTTGAAGTGTTCATTTGTTTTTGTTTTCAATAATCAACAGTCAAATTCAAGCCAGTTCGAAATTTAAATTAAAACCTTTGATAAGTTATCTCCTTGGTTTCCGTGTTTAGGGGTAAAAGTTCGTTCCATTTTTAAATTACCGCCAGATAATAGTTTAACCGCTAAATACGACAATATGAAATAAATTTTCATACAACTTGTGCCGGCCGCTTCCAGCCTCTACTTGTGAATAACTCTTGACTTGATAAACGCAGCTTATTTGAGAAGTTTTTCGCGTCTTAGGGTCCACAAAAACTTATTGAATGCTATAACTAGGTATCGTGTTTTTATCTCGCTAAATAGAAACGTTCTAGACCGGTCACCCACCTAGGACTACACAGAGCATTGCTATACAGAGTTGATACGAAGTAAGCTAGGCACGATTCTCCTGTACGTGATTGTACTTCTTATGAATTTGTGTGCGTGTAACAATGACCGTTTGCATTGAATTTGTAATCGATTGTACCTTACTCCTCTTTTGTTGTTATGTGTATTTAAATTCTTTTGACGGCTTTTCTTGGTGGTATTTATGACAAAACCCCGCAAAACACTATGAAAACCAAGCGCTGCTGGTCTAAACAGATGAGCACCAGGCAATACTGATGCATTAGGCTCTCCATCAAGCCACTAATTGCTCCAAATGAAGACCAAAACGAGAAGAAGCCACGATCCTTAGCAACGCGGTACCGGAAAATAAGGTATGGAAGGAAATAAGGTAATAAAGTAATAATAATAAATAAATATTTTGGACAATCCACACAACACTATCTAGCCCCAAATTAAGCAGAGCTTGTGTTATGGGAGCCAGATAGCTGAGATACATATTTTTTTTGTAAATATACATACTTAGAATACAATATAACACCCAGACAGAGAACAAACATCCGCGTTCACCACACAAATATTTGTTCTCGGTGGGGATCGAACCCACGACCTACGGCGCAGAAGGCAGAGCTACTACCAACTGAGCTGAGAGGCCAGTCCAAATAAGTAACTAAGCGTTTGGTTTGTTCGAAAAATCCTCAAAAACAACAGAGAACTTAATAGAAGTTTGCTGCTCACGTCCAAATGGGACTGAATGCGGGTATTTGCAGGCATGGCACGCGTTCAGTGACCTCGTAGTACTGGGTTAGTGTACTATGCCTATAGATTTGACTACTGATAAGAATGCTTCACATACACGTACGCATTTCCTGGAAAAAGTGAAAGTAATCTAAAATACTCGATCGGAGAAGGAATCCAAGATATTTTTTTACTGAAATAAAAATATACCTACATACATCTGCTGACTACGTATTTGAAGTTGATACTGTTACGGCGAAAACTCTTCAGTGATTATAGCTACAACTCTGTTTTACTTTTTAACGGCAAACAACACAACTTATACGCATTACGACGCCATTTTCCTCTTCTTCTTTTTTCTAATACCCTAGGGATGCGTCTCGTTGCTTGATCTGATTAGGGATGTCCTATACCCAAAACCGGTTAACAGTACCTATTGTTAGCCGGTTTTGGGAATAGGACATCTCTACTCGGACCGAGCGACTTGACACATCACTAGTCGAGAGAGAGTAGATTTTTATTTTTCGTGTTATAAAGCTAAACAGAGTTCTAGCTATAACCAATGAAGAGTTTTCGCCGTAACACTACTAAGACATTAACATTAAAAAGATTTAACATTAAACTTTGCATGTCGGTCTCCGACGAAGTATGTGGACATTATTATAATAAGAAGTTTTTCAACATTGACCATACTTCAAGCGAATAAATACATTTCATTTCATTTCAAGAAATTAAAGAGAGTGTGAGAGAAGAATAAAAGTTCATTTGACTTTTCTACCAAGAGATGCCCATAAAGTATCGCCAATTTCACGCCACATTTCTACGCAATAATAAATCGTAGCGCGAATAGTTATGCGCAGAATTAATAGAAAGCACAGAGGACGGCAAAAACCTACGTGATCAAACGATATTGGATTTTGCTCAGAGACACCTAGAATAAGATACAAAACACTTTACACAAAGTATGAACTGTGATGAGCATTTTCTTTCAAAGTGCTCGAATCTACCTCGTGATCATACAGAATGCCTCAAGAAGAGAGAAGTGCATCGTAAGACACGTTCCTGATGTGCGTGACGAGGCAATGCTTTGCTATAGGCGATGGTTACCACTTAACATCAGGTGGGCCATATGTTTCATCAGCAAGTTGTATAAAAAAACAGAATGGCTGTGATTTACCCTTAGGATTCTCGTTCATTATTACCTCGAGGTCTTCTTCTTCCTGCTATTATCCCACTTTATGTGGGGTCGGCACAACATGTTCTCCTCTTCCATTCTCCTCTATCGCCGTCATCGTTCTATTCACTTCTTTCTTATCCATTTCATCTTTCACACTGTTCATAGATTATTACCTCAAGGTACCGATAAAAAACTATGATTTATCAAAGGTAATATTTAATTCCTTTCAAATCATTTTTTGGGTGATCTCTGAATCCGCGTTCGATTTTCAAATTAGCCAAATTGAATTCTCACAGTGGATCAGCAATTGCCTGAATGAATTGTGTTGCAGGAATAACCGTAGGATTCGGAAAAGTTTGACTACCTACAGTCAATGGTGGGGATGACGCTCTGACGTATGCTTGGATTACGTTCTGTTTGCGCTCTATGGCTAGGTCAATATGGCTCCACATATTTTCATATCCTATTGACCGGGTATGATCAGCTTTCTGACGCCCCAAGCTTGTTTATTGCAATATTATTTATTTTCGCGAAAAACGGATAATGCTCATACATGAAAATGTTCCATCGTGATAGGGATTTGAATATGAAAAGAATAATGTTAGGATGAAAATATATCATGATTTCGTTTCGAACAAAGCTTTTATTATAGCTTATATTGGTTTGCTCTTGGTCTCTTATTAATTTGTATCTTAATTTTACTTCTTTTTAACTAAGTATATATAGTATAGGTACTAAATAAATACTTTTGATTATAATATGGTTGGTATTTTTCAAATTTTATTTAAATTTTCTAAAATTTCTTTGCTAAAATAAATGAATAGAATTCAGATGAATTTGTATTTTTTATGAATAAAAAATATACCATCAAGCGTATTTTAACTCAAAAACCCATTCCATTTACATAAATTGAGACTGAACCTAAACGTAAAAATCGTAAACAGTCATAACAATAAAGCGAAACGAGCCAAGTCAAATAGAACTAGTACTAAATGCTAACATTACATTGGCAACCCTAAATGGGATTCGGTTAGTAGATAAGGATAACCTTTTTGCAAAAACCCCTTGCCTTTTAGATACTAAAGATTTAAAAATAGTAGATAGGTAAGTCTTACGGCCTCTGGCAACAGTTAAGCTAATTCATATGTAAATAAGCAAATATAAGGTACACACATAATGGTAATTTCTATTTAATAACCAGAAACATATAACACCACTATGTAATGTTATAGTTGGACGTGCATCTTACTAACCTAAGTTTATCGATTAAGACTATTCAAGATACTAGAATAGCAAAATAACTGAAAAAAATCTACAGTGGAGTGATATTCTGTACTGCCTATTTCACTGTGTTTTTTAACATTACACACTTTTTTTCTTTAAACCCTCTTGGTGCTTCCAAGAAGCCAAAAAGCAGGTGGTTGTTCGGACATAACCTACTATAGTCACCGCGTTACCAACTGAGTCGTACGGCCATAAATCATTTCACTATGTCTATCTCGCTCGCACTTGTGGGTCTTATGGAACAAAATAGTGATTTGGGTAAAGCTTTGGTCTCGCAATCGTAACGCACAACGCTGCGGTATGCGGCTTGACGCAGCGTCACGCGCTTGCCCTTCGCCGCTGACGCAAACTGCGACGGAACAAGAGACCATTCTAGACGTTTTTCAGAAGATTATGAGTCTGCGCCGCATGCTGCATACCGCAGCGTTGTGCGTTACGATCGCGAAACCAAAGCTTAAGACGGTTATAGGCGCATATCAATAAGAATAAAATCAGATAGAAACGTAAATAGTATTGTGGTCCTGAAAAAGGCTGACGGACGACTCAGTTGGTAGCGCGGTGACTATAATAGGAATAGTACCTGGTTTTATGAACCTGTGAAAGGTAGGCCTAAGAAAAGATGGATGGATTGTGTGAGAGATGATTATGTCCAAGAAAGAAGTAAATACTGAGATGACGAATGGTAGGTGAAAATGAAAGGAAAATAATATTGTCGACCCCACTTATAGGGATAAGGGCAGGAAGAAGAAGAAGAACGACAATCATGATTTGAACGAGAGTACCTACCTACTCGAAACTGTTCACAAAGGATTACTTCCAGTAGAGATAGACAACTATCGATTATCCATTATCAATGAACGATACCAATAGCTGTCATGTCAATGATCCTAAACGAATCAGCTATATCTGATAATACTTAATAAGTACCTATAACCTTACGATTTGTTCGAACAATTCTAGTTACGCTAACCGTCATATTTATAAAAAAGTTGGAAATATTTTCTCCTCTACTTTAATAAATATAGAGAACATTATTTTTTGATTTGAACTCATATAACCCTAAAAAGTTTTTTTAGGTTATAGTCTTTTTTATCAGAAAAAAAACCCATAAGTATTATTATATTTATTCAATTTCAATAAGGTAATTAATAATTTAAGTTTAAAAAACTTGAGAAACCGACTTCATTGTCAAACGGCTAAACCGATTTTAATCAAATTTGTTTGGGACAATCTGGACGTAAGAATAACCTTCCAAATAAAAAAATAATTTTCTAAATCGGTTCATAAATGACGGAGGCATGCAGTTACAAACATTAAAAAAATTATTTAAAAAAAAATGGCAACACCGATTTTAATAAAATTAAAATGGGACCAATCTGGAAGCAGTACCTTTCAGATAAAAAAATAATTTTTCAAATCGGCTCACAAATGACGAAGTTATGCGGTAACAAACATTAAAAAAAAAATAAAAAAAAAAATAAAAAAAAAAAAAAACATACAACCGAATTGAGAACCTCCTCCTTTTTGATTGGAAGTCGGTTAATAACACACTCAATTTTTTGTCCGCTATCAAGATATATATGGATAAAAAACTTCTCAAGATCGAGATTTCATTTATAGTTCGTTCAACCCGGTCCTACGGCACACTTGATCTACGTAGAGATATGTACATGAAGTGTTAAATTAATATAACAATGTGGTCGTGATAGCTTCGACACGAACAAATAACATACATATGTAAAGTATAGATAATACGAGATTTGTTTATAGAAGGTAACTTAGTAAATGCAAATGACAAAGTAGATTCAAATTTTATGGTTTTTAATAGTACATTGTTACCTGAGTGTTGAAAGTCACGTTTTTTGAGTCCCGAGACGGGTTTGGCGCCAGAGCGTTAGCGAGGGCGCCAATGGAGCTTGAGGGACTTAAAAGTCTTTCAACCGAGGTAAACACTGTGCTTTTCATTACGAATACAAGGAAAGTAAAAATAAAAACATGAAAGAAAAATTAGTGAAAATGAAGATTGAATTGCCGCCTTCCCGGTTTTTTTTTTCTTTTTCTCTGGCGGGCCTTCGGCTTCGGTTCGCCAGCATTATTCAGCCATTATTTTCATTTTCATAATTTAAAAATGGTAAATTGTTTGCTCAAATCTATGTTATTTTAAAGAAATAGTTGAACGTACGAGTACGAATATAATAATTAAGCCGTACCTATAAGGGATCAACACACGAGGATAGTAGGCAGTGCTCATTTTTATCATATTTTTTATAAATATTGTTGACATCGATGATATATCAATAAAGTAATTTAGAAGATATATTATTTATTTAATACTATCTTTATGTTATTTAAATTTAAATTGTACATTGCGCTCTAATTAGACTTTTTAAACTTCTTACCGTTGTAATGGGTTTCCAACCTACTTGCTGAATAAAAAGTTGGAATTTGGTTGAACGACTTCCTTGCAGTTAGAAAGACTTTAGAAAGTTGAAACAGGGTTGAATAAATAGAACTTGTTTTTTTTTATAATTTGACAGCTGTCAGTAGAAAGCGATTCTCCCTAGGGCTGAAAGTTTTACTTTCAATTAGGCCCCTCAGGCAACTTCAGACCTACTTTCAGAGTATGAGTAATGAAAAATGTTTTTCATAGTTGAAAAGCACAGTGTTTACCTCGGGTGAAAGTCTTTTAAGTCCCTCAAGCTCCATTGGCGCCCTCGCTAACGCTCTGGCGCCAAACCCGTCTCGGGACTCAAAAAACGTGACTTTCAACACTCAGGTAACAATGTACTATTTATTGTTAACCGGTTTTGGAAATAGGACACAGTCGGATCAAGCAACGATTGACATCCCTAGAAGAAGGATAAGAAGGGGAAGCAGAAGAAGGATAAGATGGCGATGCGTAGTGGTATTGTTTGCCGTGCAATAAAGAAAAACAGAGTTGTAGCTATATTCAATGAAGAGTTTCGCCGTAACGTTATATGTATATTTTCTAAGAATATTATTATCTTATACCTTTAAACGAGAAAATCTATATATCTTATACCTTTAAACGAGAAAATCTTGTATATATATATATATATTTAGGATCTCGGAAACTGCACCAACGATTTTCACGAAATTTAGTATACAGGGGATTTCGGGGGCGATAAATTGATCTAGCTAGGATTCATTTTAAGAAAATGATTATTTCTTTCCGAGTTCAATAATTAAACATAAACTGAATATGTGACTGCTCCTGCCATCTATTGACGATTGTGAGCAACTAACTGCAAGCATGTCCAGTAGATGGCGTTGTTCAGTAAGAATAAACCAGTAAAGATGATAATATGACTCTTATGATTTCTTAAAAATACAAATTAACGAAAAAAATTCCGAGCGAAGCTCGGTTACCAACTGCTAGTATATATATATACATACAATAATAATATATATAGGTATATATATATATATTTAGGATCTCGGAAACTGAACCAACGATTTTCATGAAATTTAGTATACAGGGGTTTTCGGGGACGATAAATCGATCTAGCTAGGATTCATTTTTAGAAAATATCGGCTTTTCCCAGTTTAGAACAAACAACTTTATCGTAATATCATTACTCCTAGCGCCATCTGTTGCTCAGAAGCAAAAACTAAGCTCTGTGAGAACCTGAGAACTCAAGGGTTATGTTTATCAGAGAATGCCATCTATTGACGAGTTTTGGAACTAAATGACTACGTAAACGCGGTACACACGTTCCGGAAGTTTCTATCTCATTGCACTCGTGATTTTTTTTAAATAACCAGGGGGCTAATTCTCGGGCCGATCTCGATCATTTTGAAATTTTATTTTATTGCTTCTTTTCACAACCCCGCACTTTTTGTACGTTTTCCGTATATCGTAGCTGTCGAGGATTTTTCGAAGAGGTCGTTTATGAATTACTCAAGGAAATTATCCATTCCCCCTTCGAAAAGAAGCAATAAAATAATATTTCAAAATGATCGAGATCGGCCCGAGAATTAGCCCCCAGTAGGTTCTTATTTTTTTATTATTAAATATGTTAATAAGATCGAAAAATATTATTTCATCATTCATACGTTATTAAAAAATACCGAGCGAAGCTCGGTCACAAACTGCTAGCGAGTACTAATAAGCCCAGTACAATAAAACAATGCAATATTATATGCTGATACATAGCATAATTTTGTATTCGAGAGTGAGGAGATCATTTACAAGTCGAAATTATTGATTACTTCCACAAAAGCACTATTTGCTCGCTCACCACTTGTAACCCATGTAGGTAGCCCTCCAAAAAAGTCCTTCAGTCCCGATCCATTTGAAGCTCCTGGTAGGCCAGCTGTAGGCCTACCACAAGCTCTGTCTGGCTCTGTCTCTGACTCTGGTTTTGAGTCTGTGTGAGTGTTGACTGAATAAAAACGTAGAAGAAGTACATGCTACGTGATTAATTTGATAGCAATAATTTTACCATTACAGACGAAAACTCAAATGGTTTTAAGCACCACGAGCCGGTATGACTGAGCTTCGCTCGGGTTTAAAAAAAAATAGTATTATTATTTGCCAATAGATGTCAGGAAGAGTCGTATCTTTATTGGCTTATTTTTAATTAACAACGCCTTCTAGCTTGCAGTTAGTTGCTCACAATCGCCAATAGATGGCAGGAACAGTCGTATATTGAGTTTATGTTTAATTATTGCAAAACACCAACTTCTCGTCATTTTCTAAAAAGCAGCCAAGTGCGAGTCGGACTCGCCCCTGAAGAGTTCCGTAGCACGACAAACTACAAGAACCTTTATATTATGTTACTTGATGTAACATAATAAGGTTCTTTTAGTTCGTCAAAAGGTAAATTGCGGTTTACGGTTTATGACGTATAAAAAAAAAACTGCTGACTATATCTCGTTCAAACCAAAAATCGTTGGAAGTTTACATAGTAATGTACAACATATATTTTTTTTAGTATTATCATTCTCTTACTTTAGAAGTTAGAGGGGGGGGACCAACTTTTTTCCACTTTGGAAGTGTCTCTCGCGCAAAGTATTCAGTTTTGAAAAAAACGATTTTAGAAACCTCAACATCATTTTTAAAGACCTATTAATAGATACCCCACACGTATGGGTTCGATGAAAAAAAAATTTTGAGTTTCAGTTTCAAGTATGGGGACCCCCGAAATTTATAGTTTTTTTTTAATTTTTATGTTAAAATCTTAATGCGGTTCACAGAATACATCTACTTGCCAAGTTTCATCAGTCTAGCTCTTACGGTTTCGGAGAAAAATGGCTGTGACATACGGACGGACAGACAGACAGACAGACAGACAGACAGACAGACATGACGAATCTATAAGAGTTCCGTTTTTGCCATTTGGCTACGGAACCCTAAAAATGAATCCTAGCTAGATCGATTTATCGCCCCCGAAAACCCTTGTATAGTTAATTTCGTGAAAATTGTTGGCTCAGTTTCCGAGATCCTAAATATATATATATATATATACAAGATTTTCTCGTTTAAAGGTATAAGATACCTATTGTACGAATGATAAATCTTATCGGGGTTTTGATGCAGATTTCTCTAATTAAGTATTTCGAATGCGACCTCCTTGACTTCCTTAAACGGCATGGCAGTGACCTTTTCTTTTATCTGGCTCACTCAAATTATACGTCGCCTACCTGTTCCCCGTTTTCCTTCAACCTTTCCTTCAATGATGTTCTGTCATGCCGTAGAAGATGTCCAAACATTTTTCCTCTTCGATTTTGTATCGTCTCAAGTATAACTCTCTTCTCCTTTACTCGCTCTAAGACCTCTTCGTTCGTCATTTTTTCCGTTGTATTACTTATATATTAGTTTGCTCGTGCTTACCTGAAACAAAAAAATCCATAATTAATTTTTCCTACGTATAGTTATTTTTGATACTTATCTAGTTAACCAACAGGGTGTTACCAAATATTAAACCTAGTACTATTGAGACATTGTTTTGTAATAAGGGATAACGTGTTTTTGTAATACGTCTCACTAGCTAAAACAGTAAAGCTTTGCGCACATCTAGGCGATCTACGATGTCGATCAGTCTCGATGTCAAAGTGTGCGCACACACTGCCGTGAACTTTGACAGTGAGATATTTGACAGCAATACTTACACTGATCTCTATCACAGGCTATCAGAATACTTAGAAATTTTTGCTTTTGTAGGTATTATTGAGTTGAAGTGTCTCCACACCGGAACTTCCCTGCAATTGTTTTTTAAAAGGATCATGCAAAATTATAAAAACGAAGGAACCAAGCCTTAGTTTGTTGCCGATTCATCTAGGCTTGGTCGCGTGGAACTGACACTTAGCTTTAAGAAGTTTCCGAGTAACCCTTGTGACACCATTGAATAAATACATATTTGACTTTGAATATGTGCAAGGCTTAATACTGCCTACCAGTTAGGATTTGGGAGCTTGAAAAAAATGTTGGCACCAAGCTAGTTATTTTTGTAATAATAATACAATTTATTCAAAATGGCTTCCGCCGGCTTGGCTTACGTTCCAGACATCCTCATCCCAGTTCCCTTATCTTGCTTTGTTGCCAACTCAAGCTGTAACTTGTTCCTTGGTCCGAAGTTGCCAAGTTTACATTGCCAACAAGCGTTGCAGAGACGCCTACATTCATATACGAAGATTAGCGTAAAATTACACATTGCGAAAAAAGCCTCTTTGAAGAGCTTAAAGTCCTTTCACCGCACTGGTTACCACTCGGCATCGGGTGGGCCTTTTCTTGTTCTATCAGCTGGCTAAATAAAACACTCCATAAAGGCCTGCGCACACCTAGTTCCACAGAACAATACTACTCTTACGAGCTTACGAGCCTAGTTCGCTGGCGGTAGCGAACTAGGTGTGCGCAGGCCATAAGTAAATAAATTGATTCCCAGCTAATGCCATGACGTATTTGAATGTTCCTTTTTCAAATGTTTTTTTATTTCCAACGCCAGGAGCGCTTATGGACAGTAAGCATCATATCTAGGTACATTTTAGTGTGCATGTGTGTATATTTTAGCTTCCTCATAATACAAATCGCTTTAGGACTTATTAAAGACTGAAAATATGAACCATCTTACGAGTTTCTGTATCAAAAACAAAACCTATCAGCATTGATAGCTTCGCCAAAACTTGTATCGCTTACTCAGCTCAATACATCGAGATATCGGTATTACCTTGTCCGAATTGGATTTCGCAAGCTTCATGAAACAGGGGGTCTACCCTGGAATGCTTTAAACGAAGTTTCGAACTGTCATTTAGAATTACACTGCTAACATTTTGAGTTAGGTACTACTCGTCATCTCACATAGTAGAAGTTAAGAGATTAAAATAAAATTGCCTTTTTATCTTTGCCTAGCACACCACGCAGTGAAGGGCTCGTCCGAGGAAGTACTACCACCATGCCTATTTCTTCGTGAAGCAGCATTACTGTAATTCGGTTTGAAGGGTGTCGGTAAAATTACTGGCACATGAGGCTTAACGTCTGCATGCCTCAAGTTGATGTACGCAAAGTAGTGCATCGGAAGGCACGTTTCTGACGTACGTGCCCTACGAGAAAATGCTTTGTTAATAGGCGATGGTTAACCATAACCACTTATCGCCCTAAATCAATCTAAATATTCGGGACAATCCACTCAGCCCTATTTAGCCCCAAACTAAACAGAGCTTGTACGATGGAAACCAGATAGCTTAAATATAAATGTTCGGGAAAAATCCACTCAGCACTATCTAGCCCCAAACTAAGCAGAGCTTGTGCGATGGAAACCAGATATAATACTTATTTACTTTTTTGTAAATACATATTCTTAAAATACAATATAACTTATATGCTTGTTCCATCAGCTAAAAAAACGCAGTGTAACTCAAAACGTCTCGAAGCTTCGTTTACCGAATCGTAGTAGTTCCCAGCTCTAAGGAGTAGGGATTAGTGTTGGGATCAGACTGTATCTATCGAAAATCTTAGTTATGATTATGTTTTACTGATACTAAATTGACAGATCCTCTGGAAAATAAGTTCAAAAGTATCATGTGCTTTTTTGTATCAATTCTTTTTATTGGGGCATGAAATTGACATAATATTGATTGAATTTCTATGAGATCTGGCATCTTTGTGGCAAAAAAAATATTATATGATTTTTTTTTCAAATTGGTTAATAAATGATGAAATTATTCGATTTTTCTTTTTGTTCTTTTTTATTTGAAGTCGGTTAAAAAACACGACAGACCTCATCAGGCGGTCAGCTGTAACGCTATCAAATATGACAGCGATATTTGACAGTTTTTCAGCTGATCGCCATCGCCTAGATGTGCCCTATAAACATTGTTACCCAAAGTAACATTATGTTTTTCTGGTGTAGAGCCAGCACAAGAACGTAATAAGCTGATAAATCGAGGAGCTCACGGTTGACACCCACTTGAGTAAGAGACCAGATTTTGATTGGATGGCGTTTTTAAATTGCTTGTCTTATTTGAGCTCTAGTCAAACGCTTACACTGGGAGACCGTAGCTTTTGTGACGTCACGTCCACTGTGACGTCACGTCCACTGTGACGTGATGTAAAAGCGGTGGCGGAAAAAAAACCAAGAAGGTTGAAAGCCCGCAGGAAAACTCCTTGCTGCGGACTTTTAACCTTCTTGGTCCGGGTCCGGCATGGGTCTTGGCTCCTATGTCTATGCTTTTAGAAACAACGTAATATTAAAACCACTTTTACAATAATTATGGAAACTATAATGCCACAAGCAGGCCCCAAGTAGGGTACCTTACGTTGCGATGAGACGCCCCAACATAGCAATACTTTTACATACGCTTCTCTTTTCTTTCTTTCAAAGTTCTATCTGCATGTTTTATTAGAATTAGCTTTTTACTGCTCTAATAAAGCGGTTTAATGAGTAGCTCAACTTCTTACGTTTTAGTTTATTATAAAAATTTTTGAAACACTGTATTGCTAATGTATAAAAACTTGAATACTCAAGCACTGACGAGATCAAGGATCACCAAACGTTCTGACGATTGGGTAATCTAACTAAGTATATGCCTAACAATTCTGCATATTCAAAAATCGAATTAGTATTTCTACTTCTATTTTTGAATAGGCAGAATTTTGAAGAGGCTTTTTCAATTTTGGAACAATACTCTATATTGAACTCAATCGGTACACGTACCTTACGCAATTTTGCTATCGTTGAGAAATTCTCAGCTACTTTGTGTGACATTGCGGAGTTTACTTGCTAGTTTATAAATTACATCAAGCTAGGTCGTCAATGTAAGTGTTATTGATGGTTAGGATCGTTTGCGAAGCGGTTTAGCAAAGTGGAACGAGAGTCAAGTTACTTAGGATGTAAATTTGCTCTATTTCGTTATATTTTTAACTAGCTGCTTGTCCCGGCTTCGCACGGGTGGAAATTTATTTTTAAACACGTAAATATAGCCTATGTTACTCAGGGTGAATGTAGCATTCCAATTCCAAAATAATTTTTGAAATCGGTTTAGTAGTTTTTGAGTTTATTCATTACAAACATACACACAAAAAACCAAATCTTTCCTCCCTATAATATTAGTATAGATATAGAGGATAGAAGAAGAGTTATTAAGACGCTGACAACTGCTAAGGTACTTCTCGCTCGCACGTTTCTACATACTACTTCTGTTTATCGTGTCACCAGTGTGGTTTTAAATGCGCCTCTTAGTCGTTTCGTGCACTTGAGACATGTCAGTTTAAAAGTTTTTTTTTTCGGGTTAGTATTTATTCTTGGTGTGTTTTTATACCTATACTGTCTACCTATAGTGTTCTATATAAAGTAAACATAAAAGTTTTTCAAATTAATTATTATAGCCTCTTTTTTTCCTTAATTACATACAATGTAACTTGAGATTTACCAGTTTTATAACAATAACAACATGCAATTAAAGTAATAAATTTGAATAATAATATACTCATGAGGACCCCTCATGAGTAAAAGCTGTTCAAATAAAGATAGAAAATAAAATAATTCTTCGCAGAAAACTCAGTGAAAGACCTCGGGAGCATTTGGAAAACGATCAAACGTGGCCGGAAATCGAATACCAGCGAAAGGAAATCAACTCTCTCCTTTGTTCCTGTGGAACGTGTCATTTAACCTATTTTTAGCTGAAATGTGTTTTTCATCTCATTTTAGAGGTAATTCACCTTGCATCTTTGTCTTCTAACCTGATTTGCCAAAACATAATAAGCTCTTGTGTTTAATTGACTGGCCTCTCAGCTCAGTTGGTAGTAGGACTGCCTTCAGAGCCGTAGGTCGTGTCGTCCCCCCCCCCCCACCGAGAACAAACATTAGAAAGAGAAAGAAAGATTGGGGCCTGAAAGTGTTGTTAAAAATAACAACAAATATGATGCGCCTCTGACTACTCCTTAAAAGTCATCTTCATCAGCGTAGTGCAAGAGCTCAGTTGGTCACTTGATTGTTGGTTGGAGAGTTACTAAGTAGTAACTCAACCATTTGGGCAGAGTTACTATAAGTACCAACTGAGCTTTGAAGGGAAGGATAATCAATGCTTGAATTCAAAAGTGAAGTTTTATTCATATTACAAACATCATAACATCAATTCGCAGAGCACGTATCATTTCACAACAAATCGACCCTACGGACATTCCACACTCTCCTGGGATCGAGTTGCTGAATATGTCACGGCCGAACGTACTAACTGCTTACTAACCTGTGGTATAACCATACTAACTATAACACATTCTATGGTGATGTGCGAAGTAACTGTTATGTAATCTGCGGTGATGTGCCGAGTTGCATGAGCATTGTTTGAGCCACATGGATGGAGACGTACGGTGTCGTGTTGCTTTGAGACTGTTTTGATACATTATTGTCATCAAACACTCGGTGAGAGTTATAATTAAAGTGTCAGGAGGGTAGTAAAAACATTTATTTTGGCTCAGAATACCGAGGCGATGATGTACATACATCCAGTTATTGTACACCCCGTCATTACGATGCCAGTTGAGCCTCATGTAAAACAGGCCTTTGCATCTATTGTAGATGATTTATATGTCAGAAGTAACTGGTAACACAAGCCCTAATCGCGGGACGCTATAGTGCCTGGGACAGGATTTTAGATGGAATAGGCTTACCCAGCACATATACCATCCTGACAGCTTATGCGGCCTAATCAACAGGAAAGCAATTAAATAATTGATTTTTGCGTTTTGACGTGACAACGTCTTATAATTTGATGGAGCCGGCTCTTAGCCGGCCGGCTGCACGCTCAAAAAACATGACGTCTGTACATGGGCCTTAACAATTTCACAGTGAAAAAAAGTGGATTCGTTTTAACTGAGTGTGCATTATCTGGCTGTACATTAACCGAACCCAGCATACCAACTCTTTGCTGGACAACATTTCTAACCTTGTTTATGCTCTGAATCCAAAGGATATGTTATTTTGCACAAATACGCTCTTAAAGTTCTTTCAACACACTGGTTTAGAACGCCTTAAGAAAATAAGAAAAAGTCAAGGAATAAGCAGAGGCTGAACGTAAGTTTGAAATCAGTGCCGTAATATTACGGCCAGCATTTTGAAAGCCAACCTCAGATGAAATAATTTAAGCCTAGAGTTTTATGAACGGCCTTAGTTGGCGCTTTCCCGACATTTTGCTCAATTTTATGGCTTAACGTCATGGTCCCCATAGCATGCCATAGCTTAATGGGAAATAGCTTAACATTTTCAAGCGAATGTCTATAGGAAATCTTACTAGTGGAATCCTGTGTTCACTTTCATATATTTTGCATATAAACATTGACGTCCCATTTTATCCCTTTTTGGCGCAAATCAGTAGTATTAGTAGCCCTTTTGAAGAGCTCGTCCAGGGAAGAATCTGAACATATGTATTCCTCAAGTTGATAGATGCAGGGCAGTGGATCGTAGGGCACGCTCTTAACGTGCATGACCTGCGAGGCAATGTTTACCATTTAACATCAGGTGGGAAATATGCTTGTTCCATCAACTACTGGTTAAAATAAACATTTATTTACAAAATTCACAAGAAACAGTTGAGCTACCTGCAGACCGCTACAAACGATCTAGAGATAGCTCAACTGATCCAAATCAATACCAGACGGTAGCGTCCCCAAGACGCTGGCGGCATTGCCACGCTGAATAGCAATGCTAATGCGCTGCGCCCTTGAGTGACGCACGCGTCGATCAGTCGCCTAGACAAAATTTAACTAGTTGTATAAAAATATTGTTTTTTACTTTTTTATTTTCAAGCCACTTCAGCCTTCCAGGCTGTGCTGAGTACCCCAGCGGTTCCAGCATACCCTGTGTTGAGTCCTCTACTCAAACGAAAGCGTATTGTTTGTTTGGCGCGAGCTTCCATTTTTGCCGCTATTTATAAACGCTGACGACTGGGCCCAGGGCGGGGCCAATAACATACTACTTATACGTGTCGCTTTCAGTAGTGATACCTTCACCCTGACACACTCATATTTATATTTAGTAGTTTAGATTTCGTTGGGAGTCCGGAGAAGTACTACCTAATATTCTTTATTAAAGGCACAAAGCAACTACGTATGCGGGATGCCCTGCGGGTTGATCTTACGTGGTTACTTTTTGATTTCAGGTGATTTCATTTCATTTTTCATTCATAGACAATTATTAATTGTATTAACCACGTAACACTAAAGGCCTGCACACACCTAGGTCGCTGGCGATGGCGATCAATGAAACGCTGCCAAATATCGCTGCCACTTTTGACAGCGTTTCACTGATCGCCATCGCCATGAGCCATCTGCTTATTCCATCAAGGAGTTACATATTTATTTTTACCCTAAGTGCTGTGTGGATTGTGCACAATATATATTTTTTTATTTTATCTTGACAATACATCGTAATTCTAAGTGAAGTGTGTACTAATATAGGCATAAAGATTATGCTGAGAGCCACAAAGTTGAACGCCATCATGAATAATGCAATTTCAATTAAATTGCGTGCTTCAGTAATGAATACTGGCGCCAGATATAAGCACCAGGCTGTATAATGTTGTTATCGGACTACTTATATTGAATAACTACTAATCGGACCCATCTAAACACACCCGTCAATTTGGGTCCGATTAATGTACGGCCAGTTAATGTTCACCCAGTTAAAACGAATCTTTTTAGGGTTCCGTAGCCAAATGGCAAAAACGGAACCCTTATAGATTCGTCATGTCTGTCTGTCTGTCTGTCTGTCTGTCTGTCTGTCCGTCCGTCCGTATGTCACAGCCATTTTTCTCCGAAACCGTAAGAGCTAGACTGATGGAACTTGGCGAGTAGATGTATTCTGTGAACCGCATTAAGATTTTTACATAAAAATAAAAAAAAAACTATAAATTTCGGGGGTCCCCATACTTGAAACTGAAACAAAATTTTTTTTTTCATCCAACCCATACGTGTGGGGTATCTATGAATAGGTCTTCAAAAATGTTGTTGAGGTTTCTAATATAGTTATTTTCTAAACTGAGTAGTTTGCGCGAGAGACGCTTCCAAAGTGGAAAAAAGTTGGTCCCCCCCCTCTAACTTCTAAAGTAAGGGAATGATAATACTAAAAAAAATATATGTTGTACATTACTATGCAAACTTCCAGCGGTATTTGGTTTGAACGAGATCTAGTCAGTAGTTTTTTTTTTACACGTCATAAACCGTAAACCGCAATTTACCTTTCGACGAACTACAAGAACCTTATTATGATACAGCAAGTAACATAATATAAAGGTTCCCTTCATGGGCGAGTCCGACTCGCACTTGGCTGCTTTTTTTTGAATTGCTCCAGATTGCATGTGGCTGACTGACATCGTAATAACGGGGTGTACAATAACGTGATGTACATTATCGCCTCCCAACGTCAGTTATTATTATTATTCCTTTTCGCTCCTTTCGAAGACTAGGCGATATGGTCTTGATACTATATCAAGACCATATCGCCTAGTCTTACGTTTAATGTTGGAATTTTTAAAATTTACGTCTTTCGTCAGGCCGCCATCTTGGAAGGTCGAAAAATCCTCCCAACGTCAGTTTGAATAAAAACAAAATAAAATTTACTTTCGTTCATTCACTTCACATTGCAGTTATTCTTTTTCCTAATTTGGTCAGGCTAAAGACCACCACACCATACTACTTCGTCTTATAATTATATCCGTCCATGTTTTCTCTTCATTTACAGCCATACTTAAAAACGCAATTTAAAATTAATGATTGCTTAAAATTAGTCCATTCATTGTTTGTCCCAGTGGTATGAATAATTGGCAATAGTCTATGCACTGTTTATCTTTTGACAATTTTATAAGAAAATTCATTATTTTACTGCAGTATTTGCTGTTGATTGTTATTAATACGTTTTCTTGAAACTCGAAATCTTAAGCCTAATAAACAAGAGCCTATTCCAAATCACTTCTGTAATTATTAAACATAAACTGAGCAGGATTGATCTCACAACTCAGTGTAGAAAATGAAGACACGTTATCAAGCTAAAACATTTTCAGCCTAAGGTAATCAGCTATACAGTTCAGTTTAGCGTGAATATAATCCAGGCTCAGTCATAAGCCCAGATTACGACTGTCGAGATCTACGATAGATTAGTTTTCACTTACACACGTTTTCTGAAAAGAAGTCAACACAAAATGATGGCCGTTCACCGACTCAATAATGTCTCTTATGGCTTGCGCACATCTAGCGCGGTGGCAATGGCGATCAGTGAAACTTGTGTGCTCATTAAGCGCACAAAATTAGTAGCTGTAAAAATAGGTGCTATGCGAGCTTACTCCATCAATCTTTTTCCAAGGTGCAATAGCTCCCCAACAATAGGGGTATGAGTATGAGTAATAGTTGACATAATACTTTTTTAAATGCATACATGCTTAGAATACAATATAACACTCAGGCAGAGAACAAACATCTGTGTTCACCACACAAGTATTTGCGGGATTAACCCCACGCCCTCCAGCGCAGAATACAGAGCTACTACCATACCAACTAAGCTGTGAAGAGATGTACTTAATTGTTTTTCAAAAGACTGCCATCGAAAACTTAAGTCAAGGAACATCTCAAGGAATAACAAAAGCACCACCTTTGAGTGAATGTTTCTTGTTGATAAGACCTTATAAAGGCAGACAGTTTTTAAGCATAGTGAAAATGCGACCGATGACGAAGAATACCGAAATGTGACCGGTGGCGGAATAGTTCATAACTTCACTGCATTTTAATTCATTAAAAGCAAAGTAAACTTATTTAAAAAACAATAGCAGCCGTTAGTTTCTTGCCTTATTTATATTTTAGTAGCTAGGAGCTCATTACTACCTTCACCAAAGAGGTTTTAAATAATTATTCTAAGAGCTTTTGATAGAGAATAATTAAAATTATTGTAACATACCTAGTATGTACATGCCTACTGAACTCTGTATTTTTTTTACAAAACAAAGTTTTATGATGTCAAAACATCTCAGGATCAAATAAGTTAGTAAACTGGCAGAATGATGTATCAAAAATGTATGGCCTAATAAAAATATATTATATCAAAAGATAAATGCCATCTCTTACTACTGGGAAATGACAAACAGTGACTGAGCTAACTATATGCAATGATTAAATTTAAATTACGTTTATAAGTATGGCTGTCAATTTGTAATTAAGATTGTCCTTATGGTCAGTCAGAGACATTTCCAAACATTATGACGGAGACCGCAGTTTAGGAAACCAAAGTTACTCGCGGTTATTGGTTTTGTTGACGACATGAATTATATCGCACGTTATTGGCAGTAAAACAGCCGACTTTTATCACGGAATAAGTTATCTCTAATTTGTCGGTTTCCGAGCTTGGTCAGTCAACATTGAAGGCTTCGGACAGTCCACATAGCCGCTGGTTCATATTTTTTTATCCCGGTTTCTGGGCCATGTATTTTTTCAGTATACTACACTAGCTCTGGTCGCGGTTCCGCTCAACTTGCATTTATAATAATGGAGAGCACTGTTGGTCTAGAAGTACGGGCCCCGCCTTCCGATCCTCTAAGGTCGTAGATCCAGTCGTATACCAATAAGTTTTCCGTCAAAAAATTTAGGTATGTGCACTATCTACTGTCAAACAGTACCTACTCTCAGACGGTGAAAGAAAAAATCTTTAGGAAACCGACATGTCGATGTCGAGACTCTTTGAGGCTCACTTAAAATCCTTTCACCACACTGTTTTTATTGATTTGAAGAGTATAGCATAATACAAATAATAATTGATGTAATTACACACAGCCTGACCTATTTTTACACTATTATAATCTTACTGAACATTATTTGATATACCCAGTCATTTTAAGTGTGCATAATGTTCAATTCAAATGAGAACAAAGATGATAAAACTGATAATTTAATTAGAAAATTAAATAAGCAGTGAAAACTTGGTAAAAAGCGTACAAAAAATGTGTACCAAATCGACAGGGCTGCCAGTGAAAGGCCTATGTATTTTCATTTAAGGCCAGTATTGCCAATAAGGCCGCTGGAAACTCAATTGAGCATGTTACCCAAATGCACTCTGAAAGGGAAGTAAATTGTTCTAGAAACTGAACAGAACACTTCGGGCTTGATTGAACCAAATAATACTGAATCGTACAGGTACAATTCATACCTGTGATGTTATGTAATAGGCAGAGAACATAGATACTCTATGGAATATGAGTAATACTTTGAAAGGAATTGGTAAAAGGTTTATTTTGTCATTTTCATATACATTGAATGAATGAATGAATGATTACATTGCGCGGCAAGCATAGTAATTATATACTCTGTGGAGCGGGGTGGAGCGGTGGTCTGTGGTGTGGTGACTGTGGTGGGTGTGCCACGTTGCCGCAGTGTGTCCTAAAATAGCAATGTCTAGGATGTGTAGGATCTTCGCTTATAATTTTTCAAAGTAGCCACAAGTCGGTTTTTTCGTACATCTTGTACTTATTTTGCGTGGTTTATTGTGTCAAGACAGTTCTCAACACGCCCGATAGGGGCGCTTATTGCGTCTCAACAAAACCCATTGGAAAAGCGGGAGCGCAATACAAAAAACCAAGCACAAAAAAGTTGACTTTGACTTTAGGTGTTTCCTTTATTAGATGGCCGTCAAACAACGTTTGTTATCCCAGGAAATCCCGGTAAAAGTTAACGTAGCGCAACATCGAACTTCGTGCCAATAAATCAAAAAAGTTTCACGGCCTGCGATAAAATAAATTCCACTTTAAATTATCTGTATCGCGCCGTTTTTAACCAAATGGGTACAGTTTGGGCTTTAAATGGACCGCAACGATTCAGCTCTGCGATAATGATTCTAATTGCTTTCGGTATAGAGTCGAAAGTGGTATGTATGTGACTGCTACGAAAGAAAGCGTAGCAGGTATAATGTATTGAAAACTAGCTATCTGCTGTTTTTAGTATATGTAAAATAGTAAAGAAGCTTTTGCATCTATTGCAGATGATTTATATACCGTCAGGGGCAACTGATGTTTACTCATGCGCCTACTTACGGGATGCTATAGACTATAGAGCCTGGGATAAGATTTTAGATGGAATAGGCTTAGTATAATAGGCGCGCAATGCTAGTGCTCTCAAACGGTGAAGGAAAACATCGCCAGAAAACCCACGGCTTACTCAGCTCCGCACGTATTGACCATGTTTTTCCTGTGGATTAAGCTGAATAAGCTGTTAGGAAGGTATTAACATAAGCCTACTGTCTAAAATCGAAAAATCTTAAAAAATGTTCCAGGTACTAAAGCTAACCCGTAGGTATAGGCATGAGCAAAAGCAGTTGCCGTGACGCAATATAAATAATGCAAAAACCTGTTTTTTTATTGCCTATCTTGAATAAGATTGGATAACGAGTTCTATTTTCAAAATTCTCATTGAATGGCTTCCAACTTTTAACTGTCAAATTTGAATTCGAAAATAGAACCCGTACTGGCTGGTGATCAAACATGGATGGGTGACCGGAAGTAGCACATAAAACTAGCTTAGATCAACATAATAAATTAAACCGACCTACCAGTTGACCTACAAACTCCATCATCAGAGTTGTTAGGTCATACAAACTAACCTACTTTTCTAAGCAAAAAGTTATTTCATTAAAACTTCGCAAATTCATACTTTTTATTCAAAGGCGCATTCAAATGAATTGTCGGCCATTGAAATTATTTCCTACTGCTGTTTTTATTTTGCATTTATATTTTCTTTTCAAAGATATACTTCGTTAATTTGTATATTTCCGTCGTAGCTAATTAACCTAATGAATAAAAATGTTTTTCAAACGTCAATAAAAACTAAGCTATTCTGTTTTTATAATAAAAGTTATTTTAGAAAAGCTTGGTACTGTGGTATATTCTACTCTTTGGTCACTATTAGTTAAGCTGCAATGTCATCATAATAATTTAGACCTGGATTAGTGTTGCTTTAGATTTAGCGTGGCAATGCCACCCAGTGTCTGGAGCACGCATCTTATATTGTTTGGAACAGTTGAGCTATCTATAGATCGTTTGAAGATAGCTCAGCTGTTTTATCCTTACCAATATTATAAATGCGAAAGTAACTCTATCTGTCGCGCTTTCACGTCAAAACTACTGAAACGATTTAAATTAATTGATACACTAGTTAGTCTAGACTCTGAGAAAGCACATAGGTAAATTTTTAATGCGAAAAAGGTTTCAAAGGGGGGATAAAATCGATGGATGTATCGACGTTTTTAGAGATAGAATCTTGAAAATAAATAAATTTGTAAATTTCCGATTACTACGCTACGCGTTGAAATAAAGTGAAAGTGGAGACCCCTACTTGCCGGACCGGTAATAAACCTACCTCTACACGTTTGTAGGTATCTTGAAAAATGGGAACATCATTATCATAAACACTTTGCGACTTAAAACTGCAGTCGACCGAGGTGGCATTTCGATAAGATATCGATAAAATTAATCGGCTGTTGCACAAGATGTGTTGCAATTGACCATACCAGTGCCTTAAAGAGAGAGAAAGTATTGTAATTAATAAATTTTATTGTTAATAAGATGTACATTTATTATTAAGGAATATTACACACTAGCTGTGCGTCTTTGCCCGCGTGGAATAGTGTCTGCGGGTAGCATTTATATTTTTCATTACTCATACTCTGAAAGTAGGTCTGAAGTTGCCTGAGGGGCCTAATTGAAAGTAAAACTTTCAGCCCTAGGGAGAATCGCTTTCTACTGACAGCTGTCAAATTATAAAAAAAAACAAGTTCTATTTTATTCAACCATGTTCCAACTTTCTAAAGTCTTTCTAACTGCAAGGAGGTTGTTCAACCAAATTCCAACTTTTTATTCAGCAAGTAGGTTGGAAACCCATTACAACGGTAAGAAGTTTAAAAAGTCTAATTAGAGCGCAATGTAATATTTAAATTTAAATAAAATAAAGATAGTACTAAATAAATAATATATCTTCTAAATTACTTGATTAGTAGCTTCAACTATTTATTTAAAATAACATAGATTTAAATTATGAAAATGAAAATAATGGCTGAATAATGCTGGCGAGCCGAAGCCGAAGGCCCGCCAGAGAAAAAGAAAAAAAAAACCGGGAAGGCGGCAATTCAATCTTCATTTTCACTAATTTTTCTTTCATGTTTTTATTTTTACTTTCCTTGTATTCGTAATGAAAAGCACAGTGTTTACCTCGGGTGAAAGTCTTTTGAGTCCCTCAAGCTCCATTGGCGCCCTCGCTAACGCTCTGGCGCCAAACCCGTCTCGGGACTCAAAAAACGTGACTTTCAACACTCAGGTAACAATGTACTATTACACCCTTGAGGGTAAAAATTTACAAACTTTGAATGTCATATTTATTTATATCGAATCAACAGCCTACAAAAATAGTTTCAAGCTTCTATCTCTAACAAAGTCGATACTTCCATGCAACTTTTCATTTCCCCTTTCAACCATGTGCAAACCTTTTTTCGCAATTTCCTTTCTCAGGCCTTAGAGTTTAGACTACATGTGAACCAAATTTCATTTTAATTGGGTTCAGTAGTTTTGGCATGAAAGCGCGACAGACAGACAGACAGAGTTATTTTCGCATTTGCAATATAAGTAAAGATAAATGATAAATCAAACAGACGGGTAACAATATCGAGTGAATGACCTAATAAACATTTCATGCAGGAAACAAATGAATTCAATAAATATTGTATTATCCGGTTCAACGAACTCTTCAGATAAAAAAAACAGTACCTACTACATATTACATTCATAATATTTGTGGCGATGGTGATCAGCTAAAACGCTGTCAAATATGACAGCGTTTCAGCTGATCGCCATTGCCATTGCCTAGATGTGCCCATCACACTGACTTGAAAATTTTTACAATTTGTTTAAAATTTTTCCCAATTTTTCAGAAAATTACCGCAGCTTTGTTGCGTCACCATCAAAGCCTTGTGGCCTGTAAAAAGAAGCTATAAACCCTGCGCTGACATGGCACCTGTAACTTTGCTTACAAGCTTGTAAAACTCCCTTTTGGAGCCCGATCAAGCATTCTTAGTTTTTCGAACATCTAACTTATTCAGGACTATTTCACGCAGCCTCGTTGGCTCATGTAGATTAGTTTTCGCTCCAGAGACTACGTTAGCCTCTGAATAATATCTTACCCTTCATTTTGGTCACTCGCATAGCCGTTTTCTCTGGGGGTATCAACTCTATGGCTCTTTGGAGTAAGTCGACTACTTAAGGCCTGCGCACACCTAGTTCGCTGGCGGTAGCGATCAGTGAAACGCTGTCAAATATCGCTGTCAAATCTCAAATCTGACAGCGTTTCATTGATCGTGGTCGCCAGCGGCCTAGGCGTGCGCAGGCCTTTAGGTACATATACAGAGAACATGAGAAGTAACGCGAAGAAAAAACGTGCTTTTTTATAACGCTTTTATTAGCTTCACCTGTATGTATGTATGTATGTATGTATGTATGTATGTATGTAACCGACCCCTTTGAGCTCGATTTTGTCCTACTTTGAACGATCAGATTTGATTCAAACTTTGCACACCTGTCAAAGGTCGATGACAATGCAATAATATGAAAAAAAAAAATAAAAAAAAATGAAAAGAAATAAAAAAAATAAAAATAAACCACACTTTGAACAATCAGATTTGATTCAAACTTTGCACACCTGTCAAAGGTCGTTGACAATGCAATAATATGAAAAAAAAAAATAAAAAAAATGAAAAGAAATAAAAAAAAAACCTACTTTGAACGATCAGATTTGATTCAAACTTTGCACACCTGTCAAAGGTCGATGACAATGCAATAATATGAAAAAAAATATATGAAAAAAAATATGAAAAAAAAATAAAAAAACTAAAAAGTTAAAAATAAATTATAGTTTAAAAAACTAAAAAAAAACGCTTTTATAACAAATTGAACTAAAAAGTTAAAAATAAAACTGTAATAATCAATTGAAAATTTATATTATTGTACAAAAAGCGTGGGGGCGGGCTTGATTTTGATTGTTGTAAATATTTTATCAATAGTTTATTATATCTGAAGTTATTATAAAAAGCACCCCACGCTTTTTGTAAATAATATAAATTTTCAATTGATTATTACAGTTTTATTTTTAACTTTTTAGTTCAATTTGTTATAAAAGCGTTTTTTTTTAGTTTTTTAAACTATAATTTATTTGTTTAGAACTGAATTTAATTATTTTTTTGTTTAAGCCATCATCACGCTAAAGACATCCTGTAGGCCTACCACAAGCTCTGTCTGGCTCTAGGTTTGAGTTTGCGTGAATAAAACTAGAGCCAGAGACAGAGCCAGACAGAGCTTGTGGTAGCCCTACAGAGCTAGAGATAGGTCTCCCTTACATTTCCAGAAAGAAAGGTTTTGGGCTTTCATCACCCAATGCAGGTGGCATTTAGTTTGAAAACATACTACATACGAGTACCATTTATATCTTTAAACATTTCTCAGATAAATGAAAAAGTCAAGTCGATTATTTTAGGATCGATTTCTGAGTAAAAATAGCAGAACTCGAATAGAAAATAACAGAAACTTTTCGCATCCCTATATGGTATGTTGGCAACACTGCTGCGTGCGCAAAGCCCTTGGAATCCAGGGCTGCCATTACCACTTGTAAATTAGGACATTTCCATGGTAATGTCGGGTCAGATCTGCTTACCGTGAGAGAATCTGAGGAAATCATAGTCAGGGAAACGGAGATTCGCTTGAGCGTTGTTTCCACATCATTCTACGGATCATGACTTTCTGTAGAGCAATGAGCTGTATTCAAAAATAAATGAGTGCGAATGAGCTTTGGCCAACTCGAAATGGACCGTTCAGATCGCTTGGCAATTTCAATGTTTTGACAATTGTTATTTTAGAATGAAACAGGCGGACATTTTAAACGAGCTCATTTGCACTAAACTTTAAGAAAATTTTGGGAAAACTTACAGTTAGGTATACAATAGGTTCTACATGGTTATAGGAACTGGTTTATGTCGGTAATGTTAGGTCCCTACTGCTTAGAACTAGCACGAGTAGTAAGCAGAGTATAATCTATAGAATAATAATAATAATTCTTTAAAATCTTCCGATGACATTACCAAAGTAGCATGAAATCTAGTCAGAGTCACTCAAAATCTAAATCTAAGACTAAAATGTTCGTAAAAAAACCGCACACATCCTTAAACTCGGACAAGACTGTTCTCAATTTGACTTTCAATAATTTAAGGTGTTTATCGCTTGTCAATCTTCACGAGTATGACGTAAAAATTTCACCTTTTCCTTCTGAACTACCTACACTGGATCGCAGAACTTTTATTATCAGACTAATGTATGCATCGTAAATAGTCCAGACTATTGGAGAATCAATCTTGAAACGGAGTTCGCGTCTCATTATCGCAAGTAATGGTTTTAGTCAAGGTTTCTAATGGTTTAACCGTACAAGATTTAGCTGAAATTGAATTGAACTTTTTTATTGTTCGGATTTGATGGGAGATGGACGAAGGCGGCCACAGAATGGTAGGCAAGGGATGCTCGAAGATCTAGAGGCAGACCACCCGCCCGTTGGTCGAACGACATTGTTATGAGTGCTGGAAATGAGTGGATGAGACGAACGAGGCACCGGAAAGAGTGGCGTAATAAAGAGGAGGCCTCACTCAGGAGTGGGTGCAAAGTGCAATAAATGGGCTCTAATGATGAATAGATTTTTTGTGGAGGCCGTATTTTGATTAAATTGTTTTTTTATTTTTCCCTAGCGGCCGCTCGCAGCTTCGCGGCTTCCCCTTTATTTAGGGGGTATACCTAATAAAAGAAGTTGTAACTTGTGTACTACTGATGTGATAGCCCTAAAGGTACAGAAATAATAAAAACATTCCCAGAAGAAAAGTCAGGTAAGTAAGTACATCCATTTAAGGAGTGTTCCTTAATCCACTATTTTATTCAACAGTTCGTACGTTGCCATCGCTGCGGGCAAATGGGAAAGGTAAAATTTTAATTCGGATCCGACACTTACGAAATAGTGTCTTATTTTTACTTGCAAATAGAGGGAATGGAATTAGATTGTACATGATTACAAGTGCTTCTTTGTCCCTAATAATTCACCGTATGTATAATATGTATATTATCTTTGTTTCATACGTCTTAATAAACTTGCATACACTAAAACTACCTGCTGGGGTTTCTTTTCCAAATGCTTTTCTTTACTACTTCTTTGAAGTACAGAATCATTAATAGTATTGAAGTCTGCAGGTATACGGGTTGGTTCTAAATTCAAAATTTTCGCATATTCTTTCTACGTTTAGTTGTCTGTGGCGTTGGAAATAAATAAACATTTGAAAAAGGAAGGTTCAATCAAATACGTCATGGCATTGGCTGGGACTCAATGTTCGAAAATGTTGACTTCTCATTTGTATGGACGTGGCATTTGGCATTCGATTCGCGGGACTAGCCCGTTTCTTGTCGGTATTTGATCTCAAACAAAAAGAAGCAGTTTGTGGTAATTCATAAATTATTACGTGATTGTCAAGAAACATATCGACGTAAGCGAAGCACTAAGATTTCGCTAGTTTATTTAAATAATTTTCAATCGATTCACACAGTATTTGCGAATCAATCAATAAAATTACAAAGTTGAGTGCCCCAATACACCAACAGATAACAGCTAAATAAATTTCAGCGGGTCATATCACCAGTCGAACTCAATAAGCGAAGAAGAGTAACCTCAGGTCAGACCGCATTCCATCATGTTATCAGAACTAATGGTGGATCACCAGTTTAAATAAACCTTCCAGCGCCCACTGCAAGCAAGAATTCAAGGCTCAATATAGGCCGGAGACATCGTAATATAATAAAAACCTTAGATGCTAAAAGCGTATTAGAAATAAACACCATAATACACAGACCTGTAATTTACTTTAGCTAGTTCTAAAGCAGAGACCAGGAGAAATTAGCTGAACCAGAGTATTAAGAGCTGCAAGAAAACTTGCGTGTAATAAAATTGGAGTTCCGCTTATGCCGGTTATTTTAAATCGGTCAATAGGGCCAAAAGGGCGCCGTAAATTGTGATTGATAGTTGTGGAACGAACGCAAGGCCGTATTGATAGAGGGCCGATAACGCACATTAGTTCTATTAGGGAGAAATTAGCGGAGCTTTTTGGTCAATTGGTCACTTACTGCCTACTACAAATGAGGTCTTTAGCAAAAAGCAATCCGTATTCGTAAAAAAAAGCTGTCCATGGGTCATTTCAATAATCAATAGCGGTTATTCCTAGTTCGTACAAAATAACGATAGGACCAAGCCGTCAGTTTTTTGCCTGTTTTTCAAAAGATTAACATTTTAGCATCTTAGAATTGAACCCTTTTGCCTTTTACTAGGTAGATAGATAGGTTTGAATTTAGAAATGTTATTTGGTATTTCCATTTTGACAGCACAGTGTTGGTCCGTCCAAGTGCCCCACGACGCTCTTTAGGGGTGAAAAGGGGTGGTTTACACCCTGCAATACCCCAGTACTGATGCCATAAAATTTTCATTCACGTCAGACGCTTGCATTTCTTTCTTTTAACTTTCAACTCCTTTGAATAATTTAACTCTTTTGAATAAGTAATGGGCGCGTTTCTATTTATGTACGTATTTGAATAAAAGCCTTTTAAGTGGTGTTTTTACTGCACTATGGTATTTTTTTTAATTAGAACATGGATATTTTATGAAATGTTTGATGCTTTTGTCTGTCCATTTCGTTTGTCTATGTCACTCACAAAGGCGGCAAAAAATTACGATATAAAGAGCTGTGTTGTTGGCAACACTGGCCGACATACTGACTGACAAGTATGAAGTGACAAAAAATTCTGATAAACGGAACGGACTTGGCGGAAGGACTTTATATCCAAGCCAGCTCAAAATTAAAAAAAAAAACTGACGAGTGCTTTTATCTAACCAAGTCCCAAAACGTAAGACTAGGCGGTATGGTCTTAGGACTATAGCCTGCTTCGAAAGGAGCGAAAAAAAAAAAAAAAAAATCTAACCAAGTCCTTATTTTTCGGTTGTCCATGGTCACTCTATTGAGTGCATGCCAAGGAAAAATTGAAAGGCTATAAGCTCGTTGATTATAGTAGCCTCTAAAAGACTATTACCCTTATTTAGAAAATCAATGTGACGTAAGAATTCAGACCGTTACCTTTGCTAATGCTTAACTCCCCAGGAAGCACTTAGCGAGCAGCATAGTTATTAAATTATAGGTGGACATTATTTAGAGCACCATCGTATATGGCGGTGACGATGTTTACCCTCAAACTAAGACTAGGTACTATAGTACGATGACTACTGATTTACCTAATACTTAAATGGGTAGGTACTTTTTTCGTTTTTAATAGGTAGACCCTCTTCCCTGAGGTAGACTCTATAAAATTAAAAAAACTCAGAAAGCGATAGTTAGCTGACTTGAATCCTGCGGTCCTGCGTCAAATTTTTTCATAAAATGACACTCTTTTTCAACATAATTGGGAATTTTCAAAAAAATCCTACCTAAGTCGGTGCCTGTGCCAAACACTTTATAGATCGAGTTTGCAAAAATCGTTTTTTAGTTCCTGTGCCTGAAACGCTGTCAACTATCGCTGTCAT
The DNA here is from genome assembly GCA_939531255.2 of Thera britannica. Lineage (NCBI taxonomy): Eukaryota > Metazoa > Arthropoda > Insecta > Lepidoptera > Geometridae > Thera > Thera britannica. Next base: position 22,073,095 of record OW618038.2, read on the forward strand.
ATTTGACAGCGTTTCACTGATCGCTATCGTGCCAGATATGCGCAAGGCCTAAGCGTTCTGCGGTGGCCATCAATGAAACGCTGTCAAATATCGCTGTCATACATATTCTTTTTTGCAAGGTTTCACTCATCACGAAATCTCCAAACATACAAGGCCTAGAAGATCTTGAATTAGTGAACTTATTTGATAAGGATACGAGTAGCTAGTTCGTTCATTGATTCCATTATACAGATTGCACTTAGGTAGTTGAGAATTGTCTACACAAGGGTTCTACCATGCGGCTCCTGGTCGTTAGCGCCTCCAGACGCCTGCCGCACGTTTACTGCTGACTTAACAGCCTTCTGCTCCTATTTCGGGGTTTGGTCTTACCTGGAATAAAGAAAGGATGGATTAAAATAACGTCCGCTTATGATTTTGTTTTTTTTCAGAGTTTGAAAAGAAAAAAATGGCGTGGATTGGCAAGGCAACCTGCCAAACAGTTAACTATGGCGGCAATAAAAAATTAGTTCCACCTTTGCAACTAGATGGCGTAGTACAGAAATAAACTGTCAAAATCAATTCAAATCGATTGTCTATTTATTCAGCCGTATCTATTGGGAAATAAAACAACATATTTTATAACTCCTCATCGTTAATTCTACAATTCAAAGTTTGTATAAAACTCCATAGATGGAAAAAACGTGTTAGCACTTCGAATTCCACGTTCATACAATAAAATATGAGAAATCGACATTTTCATACACTGAGCCCCAGCCAATGCCATGACGTATTTGAACCTTCTTTTTTCAAATATTTTAGTTCCAACGTCACGAGCGTACATAAGGACAGTAAGGAATATTTTTTAATCAAAGTCAAGTCAAAGTCAATAATTTTTTATTCAGTACGATGCAAGAATCACTTTGAAACGTCTTAAAGCTAGGCGAGTCTAGGTGCCAGTTCCACGCGACCAAGCGTAGAAGAACAGGCAACAAACTACGTCTTTTACCGTTTTTTTATAATGATCCTTTTACAAATCAAAAATAGTCTAAAATAATAGCAGTGAAGTTCCAGTGTGGTGCCACTTCACTTAGTCAGACGTATGCAATGCAATAATACAAAAGCAAAAGTTTTAAAGACAGCACACGCTATATACGCTTCAATATTATACTATAGTATCTACACAGCTTATATAAAAATAAGATACGAAATAGTAGGTACAGACATTGCAAATTGACATGTTAGCTTCCTATGGGTAGAGTGACCGGGACATCGGGCCACGCAGTTTTATCATTCATATAGCTATCTAGAGTATAGTACGCTTATTTCTTTATTCAATTATTCTTAATGCCTCTAGCTTTCTCATTAATATAGAAAATGTAAATTCTAGCGGGTGTCTCAAGTTCTCAAAAAAGTTACTAGCTATCTGTAGGGCAGGACCCTACCTTCCACGTTCCTTAGAACAATGTCCTGTGGGGCCGACTACTTCGATAAGGGACACTAACGCCCCCTCCGAATAAAGATAACCAGAACCTTGGCTGATATCTGTGTACTTTCCTTGTTGATTCCCAATTGATAAGTTCAGTGGCATTACCTGAACGTGAACATTCCTTTTTAAACGCACATTTACAAACATAGAATGCCCTATACAAATGTTAATAAAAAATTACAAAGATTACTTTAAAATATCTCACAAACAAAGTCAATCGAGGTAACGCAATATCTTGGCCAAGCATAGAGCATTTATTTTGTTACATTATCCTTTAAATACAAAATAATGATTTTTAAAAGGTAAGGGAACGCGCTTGTGATTCATCTTATAGTGCAGTGCAGGCTACAAAAATCAAAGTCAAAGTTTCTTATAATATCACAAGGATCACTTTGAAACGTCTTAAGGCTGGGTGAGTCTAGGTGCCAGTTCCACGCGACCAGCCTAGAAAAAAAGGCAGCAAACGAGGACTTGGTTCCTACCGTTTTTTGTATGATCCTTTTACAAAACAAAAATAATAATAGGAGTGGAGTTCAACGGTAAACGCTTTTAGCCAGGTGGACTGTGAGCGAGCATGTTTGTCTACTTCGCTGTATTAAATAAACTAAGTAAATACCTCAGCAGGGCTACCACGAGCTCCATATGGTTATGGCTATGGCTGTCAAATTGTGGATAGATCGGCTGACCCACACATACATTTTCTTCTTGGGTTTGAATGTGTTGACACAATTTTGACAGCCATAGCCATAACCATATGGAGCTCGTGGTAGCCCTGCAGGACGTCATAGGATGGCCAGTGTTTGTACTAATGGTATTAAGAATAAGTCGCCATAAAACAATGGACCAAAATACGGACTACTTTATTTAATAAAAGTAAGGGTAAATTTTTCCATTCATAGAATTTATCCGCCATCTCTTTTTGAGGTTTCAAAAACAAGGACTGATATTCTTCATTCGACGAATAGTGTTATTCTGAGTTGGATGGAAGAATAAGTTTTAAGTCGTTGAATCTCTCATAAGGTAAATTAAAAAGTTTGGACCACAGTCGTAAAGGTTCCTTCAGATGTACTTATTTGATACTATGGTATAGGTACTTATTTATGTATACACTCCAAAACAAGTTTGCAACTTCTTTCCATCATTGTAGACTGAAAAATATCTTTGATCTCAAACATCAAAAAGAAAAACTTTGAACACGCATTTTCTTTCCCAAAACTTTTATAAACAGAGTTCCGTCGTAATTTTGTTTCAGTTCATTTTGTTCGAAAAATGTTGAAGAAATATTGCAAAAGTAGGTAATTTTCCCTAATAGTGTTGCCAAAGTGGAAACTGAATAGCCGGACTCTATTCACTTGAGTTTACCACAAACTACTTTTTTTTGTCATGTTGTAGTGATTCTTTTGTGCAAAGGTAGCAAGCACTAGTTTTTTGGAGACATTGTTTAACGTATAAGAAAAGATCACACAGACGAATAATTGAAGACCATTCCTTTCTTAAATTTGGTCAATCGCTTTCCAAAATCACATTTTAGGGGCCGTTTCACACGGATGACACACCCTATCAAATATTCGACAGTTGTTTATGTCAAATTTTTGATAAACAGCTGTCAAATATTTGATCGGACGACAAGTCATCCGAGAAACGACCCTTAGAATGAGTTCTAGCTGTATAGCGTTGTGTAGCATATCTAAGAGAGGTGTGTTTATTTTACGACTGACCCAGCTCATGAAGTATCCTAATAAATGTCCTAGACCTCCCTGTATTTCACCTAGCATAAATTAGACCCTTAAGACCCGCTTACGTTTACCAGGTTTAACTAATAGAGATAAGATGGCATTGGAGCTCATCACAGTAGTCTCAAACGCAATGTCACACGGGTCAGGGGGCTGGCAGTTTTGTACCAAGCTCCATATATTAATCAGATTATTTTTATTTACAGGTAACGGTTCATCTATTCAAACTTAGCCGGCCTTCTGCAAAAAAATATTTTTTTATACTTGTGCCATCCTTTACCAACTGGTAATAGCAAAAAGTGACAGAGCTAACTTTGAACAACATTTTGACTTGAGTAAGTAACGTTTTTATGTAAGAACTTCAAAAACTACTTCCTCCTTCCCATCAGAGCTTGTATAAACAATTGAGGAAGATCATTGTATTTTATCTTTGACAGTGACAGATGAAAGCAGCGTTTACTGTGCCTAGCCAGGGTGGATTCGCTAGTATGGATATTACAATAGTGCTTACACTAAATATTCATTTCCTTGTACTGCCGACAAGCTCCCCTTTTTGAAACATTCAAACACGTCCCCAATCGAAAACGTCAGTTTCTATCTTTTTTGTTTGCATGCAAATAAAACAAGAGTAAGAGAGAGACAAACAAGATGGAGCTAATCGTAAACATTTCCGAATGTTTTGAAATATAGGGCTTGTCTTGATTCCTGATTCAGTCAAAAACTAGTGCTAAGCGCACAGGGCGTTAACTCAAGCCGCGTCTGACCCACATTCACTATCTCTATCTACTCGTTCTGTGCAATAACAAAAGAATTCCTTGTTTCCTTAGAAAACAATACAAAAACTAAAAACACTCCAGTAAGATAAGAAAAGGGAACGAAAATGAAGTGGTAGAATGCACTTTGTAATGATACTAGCTGATACCCGCGACTTCGTCCGCGTGGATATTTGAGTTCATTTTTTTTAGTTTGATATGACCAACTGCTAGTTACCATAGATTTGAGCTTGTACTTTAGAGTGTATTTGAATTTTAAGGTGAGTGCTGTTGGAGCCGATTTTCTTCAACAGTGTTTAGTTTAAGTATGATGGATGTTTCCCGCTATTTTGTCGTAGTGGTTATCATCGGTTTGTTTGTGAACCTTTGTGTGTAATCGAACCTGGTGCCAGTTGCTGCGGTAGCAGATTTTTTTTAATGTTTTTTTTTCGTATTTTGTAAAGCTATTTTTTGTGATTTTATGTTATATTTGTGGCTAATTTGGGGTTTCGTATGCGTGTTGGTGTATAATCGAATCAGATTTTTTTAATTTGACATGACAAACTGCTGGTTACTATAGTTTTGAACTTGTACGTTAGAGTTTATTTGAATTTGAAGGCAAGTGCTGTTGTTGTAAACGATTTTTTTCAGCACAGTGTTAAGTTTAAGAATGATAGATGTTTCCCGCGATTTTGTCTTAGTGGTTATCATTGGTTTTTTGTAAACTTTTGTGTGTATTAAAACCTGGTGACAAATGCTGCGGTAACTGAAAATTTTTTATGTTTTTTTTTCGTATTTTGTAAAGCTATTTTTTGTGATTTTATGTTATATTAGTGGCTAATTTGGGGTTTCTTATGCGTGTTGGTGTATAATGGTATCGGATTTTTTTTATTTGACATGACCAACTGCTGGTTACTATAGTTTTGAGCTTGTACTTTAGAGTGTATTTGAATTTGAAGGCGAGTGCTGTTGTAGCCGATTTTTTTCAGCAGTGTTTAGTTTAAGTATGATAGATGATTCCCGCGATTTTGTCTTGGTGTTATCATCGGTTTTTTTGTAAACATTTGTGTGTATTAAAACCTGGTGACAGATGCTGCGGTAGCAGAATTTTTTTTAATGTTTTTTTTGCGTATTTTGTAAAGCTCTTTTTCGTGATTTTGTTTTAGTGGCTAATTTGGGCTATCGTATTCGTTGGTGTATAATCGAATCTGTTTTTTTTTAGTTTGACATGATATAATGCAAGTTACCATTGTTTTGAGCTTGTACTTTAGAGTGTATTTGAATTTGAAGGCAAGTGCTGTTGTAGCCGATTTTTTTCAGCGGTGTTTAGTTTAAGTATGATAGATGATTCCCGCAATTTTGTCGTAGTGGTTATCATCGGTTTTTTTGTAAACATTTGTTTGTATTAAAACCTGGTGACAAATGCTGCGGTAGCTGAAAATTTTTTAATGTTTTTTTTTGCGTATTTTGTAAAGCTATTTTTAGTGATTTTATGTTATATTAGTGGCTAATTTGGGGTTTCTTATGCGTGTTGGTGTATAATGGTATCGGATTTTTTTAATTTGACATGACCAACTGCTGGTTACTATAGTTTTGAGCTTGTACTTTAGAGTGTATTTGAATTTGAAGGCGAGTGCTGTTGTAGCCGATTTTTGTCAGCAGTGTTTAGTTTAAGTATGATAGATGATTCCCGCAATTTTGTCTTGGTGTTATCATCGGTTTTTTTGTAAACATTTGTGTGCATTAAAACCTGGTGACAGATGCTGCGGTAGCTGAAAATTTTTAATTTTTTTTTTTTTGCGTATTTTGTAAAGCTCTTTTTCGTGATTTTGTTTTAGTGGCTAATTTGGGCTATCGTATTCGTTGGTGTATAATCAAAACTGTTTTTTTTTAGTTTGACATGATATAATGCAAGTCACCATTGTTTTGAGCTTGTACTTTAGAGTGTATTTTAATTTGAAGGCGAGTGCTGTTGCAGCCGATTTTTTTCAGCGGTGTTTAGTTTAAGTATGATAGATGATTCCCGCAATTTTGTCTTGGTGGTTATCATCGGTTTTTTTGTTAACATTTGTGTGTATTAAAACCTGGTGACAAATGCTGCGGTAGCTGAAAATTTTTTAAAGTTTTTTTTTGTGTATTTTGTAAAGCTATTTTTAGTGATTTTATGTTATGTTAGTGGCTAATTTGGGGTTTCGTAGGCATGTTGGTGTATAATCGAATCAGATTTTTAGGGTTCCGTAGCCAAATGGCAAAAACGGAACCCTTATAGATTCGTCATGTCTGTCTGTCTGTCTGTCTGTCTGTCTGTCTGTCTGTCCGACAGTGTCACAGCCATTTTTCTCCGAAACCATAAGAGCTACACTGATGAAACTTGGTGAGTAGATGTATTCTGTAAACCGCATTAAGATTTTTACACAAAAATAGAAAAAAAACTATAAATTTTGGGGGTCCCCATACTTCAAACTGCAACTCAAAAAAAATTTTTTCGTCGAACCCATACGTGTGGGGTATCTATGAATAGGTCTTTAAAAATGATGTTGAGGTTTCTAATATCGTTTTTTTCTAAACTGAATAGTTTGCGCGAGAGACACTTCCAAAGTTGAAAAAAGTTGGTCCCCCCCCCTCTAACTTCTAAAATAAGAGAATGATAAAACTAAAAAAAATATATGTTGTACATTACTATGCAAACTTTCAACGATATTTGGTTTGAACGAGATCTAGCCAGTAGTTTTTTTTTTATACGTCATAAATCGTAAACCGCAATTTACCTTTCGACGAACTACAAGAACCTGTTTCCTGTTTATTTTCTGTATATTATGTTACTTGATGCTACGGAACCCTTCATGGGCGAGTCCGACTCGCACTTGGCTGCGTTTTTTTAATTTGACATGACCAGCTGGTTACCATAGTTTTGAGCATGTACCTTAGCCGTTTTTTGAAGCGGTGTTTCGGTATGATAGGTGTTTTCCGCGATTTTGTCTTAGTGGTTACGGTGGGTTTTATGTAAACTTTTGTGTGTATTTAAATTTGGTGACAGATGCTGCGGCAGCAAAATTTTTTTCACTGTTTTTTTGCGTATTTTGTAAAACAATTTTTTGTGATTTTTTTTTAAATTTTCTTCCCTCTTTTTTTTCTTTTGGGGAAAGAATTTTCCTATTTTCTTTCATAGTGCACTTTTGCTCTATAAGACCAACACATCTTCCACGTTTCATGCTTCTAGGACTAATGGTTTAGGCTGTGCGTTGATTTTTCTTTAAACCATTTTTCCTCTTTTTCTCCTCTTTGGAAAATAATTTTCCAATTTCCTTTCTTAGGGCACCTCTACGTTATAAGAGAAACATACCCTCCAAGTTTCATGCTTCTAGGACTAACGGTTTAGGCTGTGCGTTGATTTTTCTTTAAACCATTTTTCCTTTTTTTCTCCTTTTTGGGAAAGAATTTTCCAATTTCCTTTCTTAGTGCACCTCTACGTTATAAGAGGAACATACCCTCCAAGTTTCATGCTTCTAGGACTAACGGTTTAGGCTGTGCGTTGATTGTCAGTCAGTCAGTCAGTCAGTCAGTCAGTCAGTAACGAAAGAGTTTTATATATTTAGATTATTGTAACGCTATATCGGTGGGGTGAAAAGTCTCTGTGACGTGCACTTAAAATCCTTTCACCACACTTGGTTCAAAAGAATCAGTGACACGTTAAGAAGAAGAAGAAGAGAAGATATTATTTGAATAATTTGAAGTGGGGTGATTGCGTATGTTTTGTTGCTATCAAACCTAACCGCATCTGACAGTTTTGACATTATTTTGAGCTTCAATTACAATAAAAAACAAATTGAGTCAAAATTTACCTTTTTGAGCTTCGATTGCAAAAAAAACGAATTGGAACAAAACTTATCTTTGACAGAGAACGATTGCATTAAGACTTAATTTTGACGTAATAAACATGAGATAGCGAATAAGACTTCGCTTTATAAAACTAACATGGCAACACGTAGATATAGTGATCGAAAAATGAAAAATAAACTTTTGCAAAAATTGCAACAGTATTACATAATCGCACAGGTAGTCTGTCTCGTTTGATGATATAGGTATAGAAAGACAATAGTTTGGTGCGTATACAAAAATAGTTCAGTCAAATTTTCATCCAAATCCGACCATCTATTACGTAGATGTGATGAGAGACTAACATACTACTACTAATATACACACACACTCAATCTTCTACATTTTATTATAATACTAGTAGCCTGTCCCGGTTTCGCACGGGTGGACATTTAATTTTTAAACACATAAATATAGCCTTATGTTACTCAGAGTGAATAAAACTTTCAAATGGTGAAATAATTTTTGCAATCCCACAGAAGTTTTTGAATTTATTCATTACAAACATACACAAAAATACAAATCTTTCCTCTTTAGATATGGATAAGTGTGATTAGAGTTCATTGAACTTTGGTATTGATGAGTATTTAATTCGTTTTAAATTTAACTAAATATATTGTCAGTTTCTTGTATTTTATCAGAAAACCAACAGCAGATAAAAAACAAATTAAGCGTATTTCAGTAGGTTTATCTAGTCAATTACAGGTTTTCTTCTACTTTGAAACATCATAAAACTAGATGATTCTGAGGCCGTATTCAGGAACAGTGTTTGAGTCTGAGTCAAGCCCCAAACATAGATTTTTTGACAATTCTCCATTTAAAAATGCAAAAAATATATGCTTGAGACTCGATTCAAACTCAACTCAAACGGCCGGACTTGAAAAAGACACGTGACAACATTCACACAGACTCAAAACCAGAGTCAGAGACAGAGCCAGACAGAGCTTGTGGTAGCTCCTACAGTGCGTCTCTTGACCATGTGATTCCTGTGACCTTCACGATGTCATTCGTAAGATGATACAATATAATTAAGATAATTTTAATCGTTTTCTCACAAGAGAACCTTGAGAATAACTAACACAATAACACTCTAGATACAGCCTTATTGCATAACATTGGAATACCCTCATTAGTGTTAACTGGCAAGGCGTACAAGTGCGGTGAAGTGGGGGAAGGAAGCTCCTTACCTTCTATTTACTCGAAAGCAAAGTATAGAACTGGTTTTGCGGTATACAGTATTTCCTTTGAACATGTCTTCTGAGCGTTTTCTACAAAGTAGCGACTGCATGAATACATCCGTTACTTATCAATTAGTTCTTATAATTTACAAGCATCTTTCAAAAAAATCGGTTGCCTGTAAAGTCGGTTTACTGTCGATAGTTGAACGTGACAACGTCATACAGCTGTCCACGCGGACGCATCGCTCACTCAAGTAGGAGAGAGACAGATGTCGAACGCTGCCGAAAACGCGGAGGCCGATTGTGCCTCTTTGTCGCTCGTTCCGTGCTCTCGCTTGCACTTCAAGCCTTAAATGGAACGCCGCAGAGCGAGGTAACGCCGCATGAGTCATGTTTTTTCGTGCGTGCAGCCGGCTCCATCGAATTATAAGACGATGTCACGTCAAAAAGCTCTATTAAAGAACATAAAACGTGTCTTTTCCAAGTCCAGCCGTTTGAGTTGAGTTTGAGTCGAGTCTCAACCATATATTTGATGAGCAACTCACACAGAATCAAAACCAGAGCCAGACCGAGCTCGTGGTAGGCCTACAGGACAGAGGAAGCTGAAAGAAATTGAAGGAGGCCTAATATTCAGCAGAGGGTGATAGTACCGGCTGAAACTATGATCATTTCTTACGAACGATAAAAACGTTTCCACAACACAAAATTGTAGAATTTCTCTGGTAAATCAGAATATTGCAAACTAGAGTAAGTACTAAACAGATACCAAGATCGGGGTGGACGGCTACCGTGCCTTGAGATTATGTCATGGCTATATTGTTTGCAAAACATGTCCAAATAGTTCCAACCGATTTTAATAGAAACTGTTACCAGCCTTGTTATTATATTGAGTCCATAATAGTTTCGTAAAAAAATCCAAAGAGTTTCAATCTATTTTAATACGACTTCATAATTTTATACTATTTTTGATTTTAGACTATTTTTGATTTGTAAAAGGATCATGTAAAAAAACGGTAGGAACCGAGCCGTAGTTTGTTGCCTGTTCTTGGCTTGGTCGCGTGGAAGTGGCACCTAGACTCACCTAGCTTTAAGACGTTTCAAAGTGATTCTTGTATCGTATTGAATAAACGCTTATTGAATCTTGAATCTTGAATCTAGTTTTGTCCGGCTTTTATATGTTTAAAAGCCGGACAAAATTATGAAGTCGGATATGACACCAGCCGAGGTAACGTTGTCCTTATTGTTTCACAAAGCATATCTAAAAAGTTTCAACCATTTTTAATTCAAACATAAATATATAAAAGCCGGACAAAATTATTAAGTTGGATATGACAGCAGCCTAGGGATTATATTTGTCCACATTGTTTAGGAAGACATGTCCAAAAAGTTTCAACCTATTTTAATAGAAACAATATCTACACTCTAACACATAATATCTAAAGACTGAGCTAGTGAGGATAAAATTTACGGTGTTTAGTAAGCGGTCTACATTGACGCAGATTGTTTATGGTATAGGCGTCATAATCGCTCATGGCAACATTACCAAGAAAGAGCCAGATGGTCCATAGACTTTGAAACTCCTTGCTGGACAAAGATGGGCAGATTGGCTACATTACATACCAGTGTCCGTGGTAGCAACTGGGGTTCAAGATTAAAGATATTTTATTTGCTTTGGACTAATATCAGGATAATTAAAAAATAAGACTACTTCTGAAAACTTCAGGGGGTTAAAGGACTTATCAATATGAACGTTATTTTTAATGAAAACAAGCGTAAGCTGTATTTTAAATTAGAAGTAATGCAATTGGTTTACTTAAATGACCCCAATTAAATAAATCTCTTGAAGTAGCAATCCATAAAGTATTTTTTTTGTTTGGTATCGCACTTCGTCATTTATGAGCTGATTAGAAATATGTTTTTTTTTTATCTGGAAGATTTATGCTTCAAAATCAAAATCGGTATCAAAATCGGTTACGCAGTTTGGCCATGAAGTTGGTTTCTTAAGTTTTCTAACTTTCACTTGTTATTTCAAGTCTTTGATAATCTGAACTACTTCAAAAAAGTCTAAGTCAAAGATTTCAATATTCAGTAGTACCTCAAGGATCACTTTAACGTCTTATAGCTAGGTGAGTCTAGGTGGCAGTTCCACGCGACAAAGCATAAAAACAGACTAGGTATATCACAGTTTTATGTAGGTATTTGAAGCCGAGATTCTAATTTCAAAAGTAATTAATCAGTTGAAAAGTCACGGTCATAAAAGAGCATAGACTAAAACTAGAGCTGTAAATTATTATACCAATAAATGCTTATAACTTATGCATACCTGAGTGGCCTATAGCCTAGTAGTGCAAAGTAGGTTAATTCCTAGAGGGAGCCGGCATAGTTATGACTTCACCGCACAGTAGGCCTACCACAAGCTCTGTCTGGCTCTGTCTCTGGCTCTGTTTAGAGTCTGTGTGAGTGCTGACTAATAAATCCTACTTTGAAACGTCACACTCACAGTATAATACACTAGTGATCACTCACACAGACTCAAAACCAGAACCAGAGACAGAGCCAGACAGATCTTGTGGTAGGCCTACAGTTCCGTCGTAGGTCAGTGCGGTATTGTTGTGCAATTGACACATTTCCGCCCCCTTTAAGACTGTACAGTGCTACCAACTGTTCAGAGGGGCTATTCAGAGTTTTGCAACACCATTTTTGGTGTCGTGTAAGACATAAGGTGTCGTGTTAGCGTTTTGTAAAGAGGTTTTAACCTCTTTACAATCCCGATTTTGTATGGAAAAACGATGAGCGCCTCTGACGGGCTTTGCGAGAAATAATATTGCTACGTATCTTCACTTACTATCGCTAACACCGGTGATAGTCTATCGTCAACACCAAAATCGTACTAAATCTTTTCGTTAGCTTCACGATTCTGACGGTTTTTGTGTAAAATGCTATTCTAAGTTTCGGAATGCATTTGACAGCTTCACGATCGATCAATCAAAATGAATTAGTAAACAAACATTTATTTGTGCATTTTTGAAGTCAATAATTGCTTTTGAGAATGTCTGCAAGATGTTATTTTGCAATGAGGATGATCGAGAAAAACCGGGTTCGTAAATTACGGGAACTGCGGGCTGGTTTACGGAAAGCTTTCAATCCTATCGAAGATCTTCCGGAGGCCATATTTCGTCGTCGGTATCGTTTGTCGAAGGTTGCCTTCGCGTTCCTATGCGAAGAGTTGCGACAGCATAACGACCTAAAGTCTTCGCAGCGCGTGAGCTTTGAATTAAAGGTGAGTTATGTTATTTTCATTAATATGTACCTACCACCTAAGATAGCAACCCGGTATTACTGCTTATGTAGGTACGTACAAAGGTGTCCCTCAGGAAAACATCCTAACTATATGGTAACTATTTAAGTTACATTAGATTTTTACATAGAAGATATTTTTTTGAGCTTCTTATAAAAATTATCAACATCATTTCAGGTGACTCTGGATACCCACAGTGGCCTTGGCTCATGGCACCATTCTTAAATGCCCAGAAAGAATGTACAGCCAGAAGCATATGAAAGCCCTGGTCACAATAGAAAACACTTTTGGCTGGTTAAAAACAGTTGGCGTTGGGCATGGATAGGGTCTTGCACTACAAGCCAAACAAATGTGTACAGATCATACAGGCTTGTTGTGTACTTCACAACTTAGGCCTTGATTTTGATTGTTCAGATCCAGAAGATCTAGTTATCAAAAGCCAACATGTGAATTATTTGCAGTGTCTGTACCTACCTACTATTTTCGTATCTTATTTTTATATGCTGTGTAGGTACTTTACTATTACTGCGTAGCGTAGCGTGTGCGTGTTTTGTAAAAAGATCATACAAAAAAAAGTAGGAACGAAGCCGTAGTTTGTTGCCTGTTCTTCTAGGCTTGGTCGCGTGGAACTGGCACCTAGACTCACCTAGCTTTAAGACGTTTAAAAGTGATCTTAGAGATACTGCAGAATAAATTCTTATTTTTTATTTGAGTTTTAATTTAAATACGCCCTATACTCCTGTTCGGTTTTAATAAATAAGTCTCCTGAGTTTGCTCGTGCGCGGCGTCGTGCTGGTGAGCGGTGATGGCGAAGACCACGCCGTGGTGAAAAGCGCCGGCGAGGTGATGGTGCTGGATAAGTATCACATAACATCAGTGTAAATCAGTCTATAAGGATCCGTAGTTCTGGATATCAGAACAGAACATATATATAGAGTATAATAGTAGCGTCTCAATTCATATTATGCTGAAAGCCCGCAGAATTCTAAGGATTTTTGGTAAACCAGATCTTAAAAAAGACGAATACAACAAGAGTTACCTACGATTTGGCACGAAAAAAACTTCAAATGCTTCTCCTGTAGGCCTACCATGAGCTCTGTCTGGCTCTGTCTCTGGTTCTGGTTTTGAGTCTGTGTGAGTGTTGACTAAATAAATCCTACGTCAAAACGTCATACACACAGAATAATGCATTGGTGAGTCACTCACACAGACTCAAAACCAGAGCCAGACAGAGTTCATGGTAGGCCTACTGAACAATTGTGAATTGTCAGTCAATTGAACCAGTAGTCATCTTTATGGTCTTTATTTTGAGGAATCTATGCCCGATCCATGTTGGCAACTTGCTAAAAATGAAGACTTTGTGTTAGATTCATTGCGGCCAACATCGAAATGTTTGCGTCTTATCACCATGTCAATTTGCCTAGGGTAGCACGAACACGAAGTAAAAAGTGAAGCTAACACCCAAAAGCTTGTCAATTCTCAGAATAACCTCTCTGACAATAGGGTCGCTACGCTACTATTAATTATTTTGAATCAAAATTAAATGTATTTACACAAAGAAACTTACAATTACACAAATATTTACAAAATGTACAATACACAAGAAACAGCTGAGCTATCTGAATCATACGGAAGCGTCCCCAAATGAATCAAAATGAAAAAAAAATAGTTCTTATTATGGTCAACTTAATATGGACTAAGCGAGTCACTCAGTGGAAAGGAATACCAGTCAAAATAAAAGTTTGTAGACCGTATAAGGGCTGATGAAATAATCCAAATTGCTGTGAAAGATTGGATGTCCGCAGGAATTAACAGAGAACAGTGGAAGAAGATGGAGGAGGCTTTTACCCAAAATGTTTTTTTGCCATCTGTCACGTGCAGACTCTATCAACTGCGGTCACTATTCTGCTAAAATAAATATAATTAATGAGTAACCGTATTAAATTAATGCATAAGATGCCCCAAGGCTTTTAACCAGTCAGACGCGAGAAAGCGTGTTAATTTATCTCCAGTTTTTTATGGACACTCAGCTTGTGGAAGATCATAAATAAAATAAACGAACATCGGTCTCTCAAGACCGATAACTGCTTTTTTAACACAACCTACCATGAGCTCTGTCTGGCTCTATCTTTGGTTCTGGTTTTGAGTCTGTGTGAGTGTTGACTAAATAAATCTTACGTCAAAACGTCACACACACACAGTAGTCTGCAACTAGTTGTAGACTTGTAAATACTTCTTCTTCTTCTTAATGAATGGCATCTGTCCTTTTCGGATCAATTTTGCCAGTGTCGAGTAATTTAGTGAGATGAGAATGATAATAAATTACATAGATAAAATACTTTTCCGTCAATTCGTCAGTCTTCTGTCAAAGTCGGCCCTACTTGGCATAGGAAGAAAGATGGCCGTTTCTTCCCAAAACCATCTGAAACATTTTCGATCAAATCGGAATATCACATAATACACTTTAATTCTAATTGCTAACACTTTGAGCTAATACCTCAAGTAATGTTGGTTAAAATACCACCGATATTACACAACAGAACTTAAAATAACACCAGAAAAACAATTAAAATCAAAAAGCTATGTTCCTTCCCGAAATGACAGAAAACGAATCCTTTGTATATACTTAGGACTACTCCTAAGTGACAGTGAACAATAAAATTGAAAGTTCCACAAGCAGTAATACCGCTTTCGCTATAAGTATAATTAGCGTGGAGTGATCGTTGACAAGACAACGCAGTTGACTCACTACCTTCTGATATAACGTGACATGTTTTAAATCAAGATTAAAATCGATAAAACGAAAGTGCTAAAGCTGAGCTTTTTGTGAGAGTTCGTTCGAGAATGTACCTACTACCATCAGAAATTCGCGTCAAGAAAAAGATAATCAAAAGAAGAAAAAATCTAATCATGACAATTTTACAAAACTTTGGGAACCCCCGAATAAGTTGATGAATATTTTTAGAACATACTGCAAGTGTGTGGAAATGTTACTACAGCTAACACACCTATAAAGTCTCATAGAGTCGTTGATATTTTTGCTGCTAAATTTTCCTTAAAATCTATGATTACTCTAATTATACTTGACACTTCCCCATATAACCAACAAGCAATTTGCAACAGGATTCCTCTACCTTATGACATGTTTTTATTTGAATCTGGCAAAGATCTGATGAAGATCTTCGGCATTTTGAGCAGAATAGCTCTTCAAAATTCAGTAAATTTCTTCCTTTTATTGTGCTCGGGAGGTCTACAGCTCGAGCCACTAGTTTTACTCTCAGATTACTCACATCATGTTTATTTTTTCATTGGCCTGAGCACGCGCGGATGTTCCAGCAGTGAAATCGAAATCGAGTGAAATGATTGGGCTCACGTTCCGTGACGTGCGCTCACAGATTAGTTAACAGTTAATAACCACGGTAGTAAATAGCAGTTTGTGTTGGTTCTGGAGTGACATAGATGATTGAATTGTTTGTATGATATAGATTGAGGAATGTTGGTTGGATGGACAATTAAGTGGAATGGTGAGTAGGAATTCGTTTTTATTGAAATCTGTATATCTACTGACCCGGCCTGAATCATTTATAGTGACTGGACTTAAAAAAAACTCAATATAAAAAAACTTAATATTATTAACTTTATAAAATAAAGTAAATCGGGGAAAAAATCTTTCCATAGTTTCCAACCTATGAAACAGCATACGTGTTTTTCCGAAGATTAAAACAATTGACGACCGGCCTCTTTGCATAAAGTAAAACTAGCCAACGACCTAAAACGAGTGGAGACCACACTTCAAGGAATATTATACTCTAAACGAGAGCCAAACTCTCGCACTTTGTGATATACTCTGTGTACTTCGTGAAGTTATAGACAATAATTACACAGCGTATATTCAAAGAGTGACGTTTACTAACCTGTAAACGTCACTTTTTGAATGATGACTTTTTGAATCAATGTGGAACACGATCAAGGTTCAAATCCACAATCGTAAGATAAGCTTAGAATACTAGAGTGGAGACCGCGTTTAGGTAAGCGTAGTATAGGACGCCCTCCGGCAAGGTGGGCGTCGATCTGCGAAATGTAGCTGGCAAGCACTGGAGGAGAAGAGCCGAAGACCGGGCTCAGTGGCACGTCTTGGGAGAGCCCTACGCCCAGCAGTGGACTGATATAGGTTGATGATGAAGATAAGCTTGCAACACTCGCTACCACTAGACCACAAGTGTATAAGAAGCTTTAAATCCAGATTGTCGGAATGGTCGTCTGAAATAGAGTACTAATGTATAAGATTGCTGTTGCGTGCCAAATATACAAGAATTGCTAGCAATTTGCTTTCTTGCTCTATGAAAGTGGCTATTTGTAATTCGATGTTTTCTCGAGAAGTATTTTAGTGTATCGAGTACCATTCGATTATGACCATCGCATACCAAGTGTATTCGATTTTGATCTTGGACAAATATTTTTGTAATGAAGAGATTATTTTACATGCATAAATGCGTTATTATTTTTTTCGAATAGATCGGACATTATATACATTTACTTACCTTAGAGCGCTGGTGGCCTAGTAGTAGCGGCCCTGCCTTGCCATCCTAAGGTCGTGGGTTCAAATCCAGTGAGTACCAATGAGTTTTCCTGCCCAAAAACTTATGTACACTATGCCAGTGCTCTCAAACGGTGAAGGAAAACATCGTGAGGGAACCAGCATATCGTAGAACCTAAAAAGTTCGACAATATGATTGTGTCGAGTGCACTAAAGTAAAATTTAGCACGAGTCTTTATTCATGAGTATTCTACTTATGACTAAAGACTTTTTCGTTTTTGTAGGCTCATCGTCATTCACAGACAAAATAAAAAAAAAAGTAGAGGAAGAAATGCAATATTTTTTTGCTCTGACCGTCACAATGACGATGTTTTTAAGCAAGAGGAGTGAAAAATAAGTTTTCTTAGCATGAAAAAAGCCTAAAGCTTCAGTCTGGTCCTCATCACAACGCATCGTCACTTGCCTCGAGTGGTCTATTTGAATCACAATTCATACTTCCTAATTAGTCTATGTACATGACAACTAGCCCAGCTCATCATGAGGTCACGCGTGGGTTTGTGGGTACCTAGTAGGGCCATTGTGGTCAGTGATTCAGAATGGATGTTATTGTAAAATGATTTGAGATGTTTTTCTTAAAAATATAAATTAGGTAAACAAGTACGGTTCAATCCACAGAACATAATAGAAAGATATTTAGTCTGTGGTCTAATCCAAATACGGAGCGACCTCAGACCAATAATTATCAAATGGACAGAGTTTTGATTCCTCTTCCCTGGACATTGCACTTTGGTTTTAGGCTTGTCAATATTTTGCTAATGTGTATTTGTGGATACTTAATGTTCGTGTGTGTGGAAATTATAACAGACTTGAATTAAAAAGCACTTTAAATAAAAAATAAAATGATGAACATAAAAAATGCAGTCAAAAAACCGACGACATAAATATAAAACACCTCGTTTTCCAGATAAGGCACGAAAGTAGTTTGTGAAATAATGGATAAGAATTATTGAGTTTACACAATGATAGCACTTGCTGCGTTGCTTCACACTTGTTGTGATAGATGTCAGTAAGTCTATACGAATACGGACTGTACATAGCTGTACATACTTACTGACGTCCGTGCATGTCCTGAAAGTACTTGTCTTATTCAAAAATTTATAGAATGAGACTCTTGTGGAAGGATCATACAAAAAAACCACTAGAAATATAAGAAAGGAAACAAGAAGAAAAGTAGACAGCTTTTAAAGTAATTTTAACAAAACTGCACGATAACTACTTCAAAAAACTGACTTCACAAACAACTGGACAGAAAAAGGCGGAGAGAGAAAGTTAAACCTACGACAGGTTCAAATTTTATAAAAATAACTGTTTAAAGTTTTCAGCGGAACCTATTCTCGTCAAATCAAACTTCAATATTCCAGTGAAAGATAAACAAAACTGACATGTTTTGAGTAGTTTGTAAACGAATCTCCCATTTCCCTGTTCCCACATGCTACTGAAGGTGACGCTTGCCAAATCATTGCAACATTAGCACTAGGGCCACAGATTATAATATAATACGCAAAGAGTAGAATTGATATGATATAGTCTGTGCTAGAATAGTAAGTCAAGATAGCGAAAATTTGCAAACATGTTGGTTCAAAATTCAAAACTGAACTGCTACAAGATTTTTTTAAATTCGCTTATAACATTGTAGATTATAGTGAAATATTGTAATGAAACACAAGTTGCGGATCGAATCTGACTGTTTATTCTCAATAGACGGTAGTACGAGAATACACTATTTCGAAGTACCTACAAATACCCAACACCTCCTTACTAAATATAAAGCTAATTAAATTATACTTGTAAACTAACGAAGTGTAGGTTTACTAAATACTACATTATACATACAGCGATGTAATGCGAATGCTAATTACATTTTACTTATTTTAGTGGTACTTAGGATGCCTGTTGTGACGAGGACGCAAGAAATGAGTTGGTTTAACAATAGGTGAGGAATGAGCCATTTCAAAGTGATCGTCCTGCTCAGCGGCGCCCGGGTCATCGGCGGCGCCCGCGCTAGAGAATGCGCTCGGCGACCCCGGTGCTAGCCCCGTGCACTCAGACACACAACTTGTCGTCACAACCGGCAACTCTTTACAATCATTGGAACTTACATTTGGTTGCTCAGTAACAATGTTAGCAGATTTATCATTAACAGTACAAGAGAGTGAGAATCTTTTCCTGTGACCTTTAGGTACTATTATTTGATCGATGTGTCGTTTCACAATATTTTTGGATAATGGAACATTAACGGAAAATGACGACGGTCCCACTTGTTCCTTAACCTGCCCTTCCACCCATTTATTTTTATTTTTACTATATTCGCGCACGTAAACAGTATCACCTAAGTGAACGTCTCTAGGCGTGCCCCGGACGCGCTCCACCTGGGCCGCCTGGCGCGCGCGCACGCGCTCCGCCGCGCTCGGCCGCAGCGCGTCGAGCCGGCCGCGCAGCCTGCGCCCGAGCAACGCCACCGCAGGTGCTACATTAGTCGTGGCCTGCTCGCAATTCCTATATTGAAAAAGCATTTTACTGATAGCTTGACCCACGTCAACGCCTTCTGAATACGCTTTTTTAATGCAGTTTTTCACGGTTCGGACTGCATTTTCTGCCGCGCCGTTACCTTGAGGTCTGTACGGGCTGGTCGGCGTATAAACTATACTATTTTTAGCAAAATAATCCCTCAGCTCGTGAGATGAAAATGGCGGGCCGTTGTCCGTTACCATCTGTAATGGCAACCCGAACCGTGCAAACATCTCCCTGAATTTATCTATAACGAATCTGGCTGCCGTGCTCCCCATTTGGAAAACCTCAATCCATTTACTGTGCGCATCGACAACTACGAGGTAATGTTTTCCCTTATATTCAGCGAAATCAGCGTGCAAACGTTGCCAGGGACGCGATGGGAACTCCCAGGGCGTGAGCGGCGCGTGCGGCGGCGCGTCCCGCTGCTGCAGGCAGGCGGCGCACGCGCGGCACATGCCTTCGATATCCGCGTCCAAGCCCGGCCAGTACACATAGTTACGTGCGATGCTTTTCATTTTAACGACGCCTAGGTGCCCTTCGTGCAGCTCGCGTAAAATGTACTCTCTGTACTTAGGCGGTACAACGATACGATAATTAAATACGATGCATCCCTGTTCCACAAAAAGATTATCTTTCCTATTGAAATATGCCTTCTCTTGATCTACATCGGTATAGTCCGGCCATCCAAATAATATGTTTCTATAAATAACACGCAATATAGGATCGGTCTTTGTCGCCTCAGCAATATCTTTGTGACTGATAGGAAACTCGTTTTCAATGAACATCAAGTATGAAACGGCGGCGCCAATATCATTGCGCTCGCTCGCCTCCCGGGCTAACGGTAATCGCGATAAGCAATCAGCTGCTGCGTTTTGTGCCGAACTGACCCACTCCACGGAAAAATCGTAAGCCGCAAGCCGAGCCGCGTACCGCTGCAAACGGCTAGCTGCTGTCTGCGGGATACCAACCTTTTCTCCGAATATATAAGATAGTGGTTTGTGATCCGTGCGAATTATGAAACGCCTACCGAATAAATATTGATGATTTTTTACTACACCAAAAAAAATAGCTAAGGCCTCTTTGTCTAATTGGCTATAGGATTTCTCTGCGTCATTAAGAGTGCGCGAAGTGCAACAGATTGGCCTCTCCGTGCCATCGGGATACTTATGCGCCAGAATGGCGCCAAGACCGTACGCGCTGCTGTCCACACTGAGGACCAGCGGCAGCTCCGGCTCATAGTGCGCTAGACATTGCTCACTGCACATAATTTTTTTAATGCTATTAAATGCTTGCTCACATTCCGGACCCCACTTCCAATTAACTTTACCTTTCAACAAACTGTAAAGAGGGCTTAATATTGTACTTAACATTGGAACAAATTTCCCATAATAATTTACGAGGCCTAAAAAAGCTTTAAGCTGGTGTATGTCAGTAGGACAAGGAGCGTTTGCAATCGCTTTTACCTTCTTTTTATCTGGATGCAGCCCATCCCTATCTATAACATGGCCTACGTAGCATACCGCCCTCTTGAAAAATTCACATTTTGCCAACTTAACTCTCAAGCCCGCGGCTTGCAATCGTTTTAAAACCTCACGGACATTTTTAATATTGTCTTCCTTATAAACACCTCCAATACAAGCGTCATCAAAATACACGGCAGTCATGGGAACACCCCTTAAGACTTCCTCCATTAACTTTTGGAATTTTTCAGGAATACTACATATACCATATGGCGTCCTGACGTACTCAAAGGTACCTACATGCGTACTTATAGTTGTGCACGGCCTTGATTCCGGGGACAGAATGATCTGTTCATATGCGTGAGCCAAATCAATTTTTGAAAATACTTGGGCCCCCCGCAGTGATGCATAAAGCTCCTCAATCCGCGGCAGTGGATAAGGCTCGCGTCTTATTTTCGGATTTATTGTTACTTTATAATCGCCACAAATTCGAATACTTCCGCACTTTTTTACGACAGGCACAATAGGGGTGCCGTACTCAGAATGCTCAATCTTAACAATGGTGCCTTCATTTACTAAACGGTCTAACTCTTGTTCTACGGGTTTCCTCAAAGCTAAAGGTAAGTTACGCGCTTTATGAAAAACAGGTTCTTGGTCAACTAATTTTAACGAAAACATTTTTGTACATGTTCCTAAGCCTTCAGCGAACACATCAGCATACTCTTTTTGCAATTTCAAGATTAACCCATCGGTTCTACTACACGACATGTCACCACCAATATTATTCATTTGAATTTCAATATTTTTAAGCTTCAGATGACGCAGCCAAGTTCGGCCAAGAAGGGGAGGTCCACCTCCAGGGATAACATACAATGGAAGGTCACGCGCCTCCTGCTTCTCCCCCGCCCCCGCGCTTTTATAGCAGACAGTCGTGTTTATAAAACCCATTGGTAATATTTTCCCACCAGTATATCCTTTAAACCTTAAATTACACTCGGACAACTTAAAGTTCTTAAAATATTTTTGATAATCACGTTCATTTATAGCCGAAATTTTACTGCCCGTGTCCACTTCAAAGTTTATAGGAATGTCGTTGACAAGAAGCGAAACTACATACGGTTTGTCATCCTCTCCGTCCACCACGATATTGAAGAAATCGCTGTCCTCGCTCTCCGAATCCATATCAATGTAGAACTGATTACGCCGTTGTGATTTACTCGAACGATCCACTCCCTCACCACTTGAACGCGCACTTTTACACATGGCCTTGAGATGGCCCCTTACTCCGCACTCGTCACAATTATAACGCTTATAGCGGCACTTATCCGGGGAGTGCTGGCGGCCACATCGCCAACATTTGTGATCCGAGCCGCGCGCCTGGTGCGCCGCGGCCGCTGCGCCTGCTGCGCCGATCCGGTGCACGGGAGGGTCGGGCACGCCGACGGCGCTGACAGCGGCGGCAGCGCCTGATGCGCCCGCGCCCGCCGACCCGCTCGTCACTGCGTGCCTCTCCGCCGCCTCCAATGCCAGAGCCAGCTCCACCGCTCGCTTGTAATCCAACTCCTTCTCCGCGAAAAGTCGACTACGCATCTCGTCACCGGCGAGGCCCGATACAAACTGGTCCCTGAGATTCTCTTCCAGTTTCTCGCCAAAGTTACATGTACTTGCAAGATGCTTTAGACTTTGTAGGTATAGGCTGAGCTCCTCGCCGAACTTCTGGCGGCGTAAACGAAATATATGCCGTTCCGCTATATCTGATCGCCTGGGTTCTAAATGCTTCTCGACGATGGTGACCAATTCACTAAAGCTTTTTTCTTCAGGCTTATTCGGGGCGCATAAATCACACATCAAATCGTAAGTTGGTTCACCAACTACCGTTATCAACGTGGCCACATGCAAAGTTTCTTTAATTTCGTTTAACGCGATGAACTGTTTCACTCGGTTTACGTATTTCGTCCATTTTCGCGAAGATAAATCAAAACAATCGATTTTACCATACGGCATCGCGATATAATTGGTAAAAACTATTAAATCGTCGCCAGTGAAATATTGTAATGAAACACAAGTTGCGGATCGAATCTGACTGTTTATTCTCAATAGACGGTAGTACGAGAATACACTATTTCGAAGTACCTACAAATACCCAACAATTATAACCTAGTAATCTTAATCATCGCTACTTTTACACACAAACGATGCAATGAGAGAGTGTGTGAACGTATTTTATAGATCTCTAATATACTCTGGGCTTAATGTTTACTTGCAAAGATCGTACAAATACAAATTATGATTTGTACATAGAAATACAAATATTGGGTAATAATTGGATAATTATGCATAATGATCGCGTTAATTTAAAAAAATAATTACTAAATTTGTGGTAAAAGTTTTATAGGTTTTACATCTACATGAAAATCACAGTTTTTTATAACTTAGATCACAACTTTTAAAAATCTATTATTGCTTGCAAGTGACTTTACCATCTGTTAGAATGTTGTTACAAACAGTAAGAGCATAGACGTAAAGACCTACAATGTGCTTCCGCCGACGAGCCGTGACAAAGTGACGTCCGGTCATACATACGTTCTAGGAACTGTGTTTGATCTCAAATGTTAGAACGATTTAGGCTACACGAAACACCTAACTATAAAGTCATATTATGAAAAGAACATGTTTGATATTGAAGGAGAGAAAGACCAAAGAAAATGATAAATGGATGTAAAAAATGACACGTGATTGGGATATCCTAAACATGAAATCAGGCTGATCGTAACGGGCTAGATAGAGGGCAAAAGACCAAGAGGACGAAGCCCTGCGTCGTGAATATCAGACACTTGGAGTACTTATCACGGTAAAGTCAGTAAAGTTATTATTACTATTACTATTAGCTCGAATCATCTCCTTGTTGGGCAAAGGCCCCCCCAATTCCACCTCTCCACGATCTTGTGCCACCAGTTGCCAGCCCCTCTCAAAGGAATCCATCGCCTGGTCTACCGAGACGCCTCCTCGCTATCTAAGTAAAATTAAGAATTATTTTTACTGATTCTTTCGAACTTTCACAAAGCTTTGGAAAAATTAAAAGAATCAGTCTTATTCAGCACACATTTAAATCAAACTATTCAACTTTACTTGATTCGCATTGAGCGTAATCTTTGCTAAACTGATTTTTCTTTCTTTGAACCTGTAACCAGTCTAGAAATCAACGTAGTAGATACGTAGACTAGAAGTTGGCAATTGGCCCGCCTAAATAAAGCTCATCTTGCAACAGCTACTAACAGATCATTTACGCATAAAACTCATCTGCAAACTGCAGAATTTGTTTGCATCACACGCAGAGTGGCTTCCAAGGATCGTATGGTCTCAAATCAAATCAAATACATATGTATTTATTCAATAATAACAATAAATCAATATTTTAGACAACCCACTCAGGACTATCTAGCCCTAAACTAAGCAGAGCTTGTACTATGGGAACTAGAGAGCTGATATAATACATGTATACATTTTGTTTTGTAAATAAATTATTTAGAATAACACCCAGACAGAGAACATACATCTGTGTTCACCACACAAATATTTATTCTCGGTGGGGATCAAACCCATTATTACTATCACAAGGATCACTTTGAAACGTTGTAAACGTCATAAACGTCTCCTTTAACATAGGTCTTCCTTCATCTCATTTGTTGAGATTGGCTGTGATAAATTTTATTTATCACTCAAACCTAATAATATCTGAAGATAGTTTTCAACGGTCTGCGAATAGCTGAACTATTTCATGTCTAATTTGTAATACTAGTATTTTTGTATACAGAAGAAAGAAAATAATAACAATAACACATTTTTGAAGTAGACTGTTTCAATTTTTAGTCTTCATGTCGTATAGGAAAGAAGTGATATCAAGATTGAAAAGAATACTATCTACCTTGAAGATAAGACATTAAAATGGTAAGAGGTAGCAGTTATTTTCTTCAGACTGGTGGTGATGAAATATGAAGGAATCTGGAGCACATAGAAAGGCGTACAAATTAAGGCCTGCGCAAACCTAGGTCGCTGGCGATGGCGATCAATGAAACGCTGTCAAATATCACTGTTAAATTTGACAGCGTTTCACTAATCGCGATCGCCAGCGAGGTGTGCGCAGGCCTTTATGCGCTTGTAATAAAGGCGGAACTATCCTACAATAACCCTTCTCCATAATTATAACATTGGATGTTGGGTAGTTAACCTACACTGTTTGTTGTCCGTCGGCGCGCTTTTTACACGTGAGGTGTTAATTTTAGGTGCAAACACATGCGCGGGCGCATCCGCTCTTTGGCTCAGATTCACAGCTGTACCGATAACACTGTGCAACGGTTTTGACTTCCTGACAGTATTGTTAATATTGACCTTGTTGTACTCGGCATGGGGAAAACTTGTCCTGAAACAACAGGCATTTTCGAACAGATTTCTTTGATTATTACGGAAAAAATTATGTTAATCTGAATTGCTTCCAGTTATGTCCTCATTTTGATCAGTATGAGACGTCCTAATTCAAATACGTCATTATTCAGTAGGCCTACCACAAGCTCTGTCTAGTTCTGGCTCTGGCTCTGGCTCTGGTTTTGTATAAGTGCTGACTATTCCATTTTCTTCTTTTGTATCTATCTATTCTAAATTTCTTTTGACAATTATGACTTTGCTGTCGGTTGAGTAAGCTTGAGTGTTTTCTGAGAATACCGAAGTAACCTACTTTGTAACTATCGTAAACCGTCCTTGTAGACGCTATCGGTCTCGCCCAAAATAATATTGTCGATAACACAGGTACGGCGTTTGTTTATCGCCCATTACGTCATTGTGATAGAGTTATTGAGAGAAATTTAGTCTTGTATTTGCAGTGTATTTTCAGTAGGTATCAAACTTCGGCAACTTACCTAAAACTGATCGCCATTGCAGATGGCCTAGATGTGCGCAAGTTCTTCGAAAATAATATAAGTTTAAAAAACTTGCGAAACCGACTTCATGGCTAAACGGCTGAACTGATTTTGATAATATTACCTTCCAGATAGATTTGCTGATTTGATAAATAAATATTTTTTCAAATCAGCTATGCACTAACAAACATTAATGAAAAAAATACAGCCGAATTGAGGACTTCCTTCTTTTATATTTGAAGTCGGTCAAAAAGTGGATTTTAAACGTACTATCAAAAATGTAAGTTTAGTTGTAATGTTATTCATAGCACTCCGCTTCTCAGGAAGGCCAGATAGATAATTTTTGTATTCATGGTACCTACTTGAAATGAACTCTACCATAGACAAGTGACCAAAAAAACATGCGAATTTCTACGAAAACTACAACTATTTTTTTGGTAGAAAATCTTTTATTTTAAATATTTATTTGGTAACAATCATCAATGTAACAAAAGTGTTTCTACATTTTACACACAGGTGCATACTAGAAATAATAAATAAAATTAAATGCGTAAGAACGCTAACTCTTATATACCTTGGGTATATAAGTCTTATAGGTCCTAGGGTATATAAGAGTTAGCGTACTTATAATACGGTTCTCCTAGGGCCTAGGAGAACCGTGTTGTAGGAAGTTAGCCTCTTTAGTCCAGTTGTCTAGTTAGCAGTGCTGTATATTATGTTGCTGAACCTTTGTATAGTATTCTCATTTTTCCGAAACTTGGTTGTTTGAAATTTTTCTTTTATGAATTCAGTTTTCAAAACCTTTTTGAACGGCTGCCGGCTGGTCAGTTTCGTTATCTTTTATGATTTTTTACGCTTTTCTTTTCCCAATCATTGTTTGTATTTGATATCTGTGTTGTTTTAGGTGTTTGTAATTATATCGTAGAATTTATTTATACTCTATGGGCCCTATTAATAATCCTGGCGTAGCGTTGGACTAGTTAATCCGTGTTTTGTCTCTTGCATTGACATGCAATTGTCAACTCGAGCAAATGTGACAAAACACGGATTAACTAGTCCAACGCTACGCCAGGATTATTAATAACACCCTATGGGTCTTATTATATATATAATCCTAGCGTAGCGTTGGACTGGTTGATCCGTGTTTTGTCTCTTGCATTGACATGCAATTGTCAACTCGAACAAATGTGACAAAACACGATTTAACTACTCCAGCGTTGCGCCAGGATTATTAATAACACCCTATGGTATTACGTATTCGATGGTTACTTGTCTACAGAGAATGCTCTACTGGGATCAGCGTCAGATAGCTCTTGAGCATGAATTATAAATGCATTTACATATTTTATAACGAATCCGAGTTCAATTTGAAATGGAAGTAGCTACTTGAGCCAAATAGGCCGACAATGTTTGAGAAAGTTTCTATTAGGTAGGGAATGTAGGTGTATCGCCTTTATTATATAAGTATCTAGCTTCGCTCGCTCCGTTCCCGTTACTTTTTAGGGGTGAAAAGTATCCTATGTCCGTCTCCTGGTCCTAAGCTGCCTCCACACCAATTTTCAGCCAAATCCGTACAGCCGTTCTTGAGTTATAAATAGTGTAACTGCCTGCGCACATCTAGGCGATGACAAAGGCGATGAGCTGAACGCTGTCAAATATCGCTTTAATGTATTTATTATTTTTATCTTGAAAAAACAACCCAAACACCTCAATAAACTACTTTTTAGCCGACTTCAAAAAAGAAGGACAGCTTAGCGAATAACTTCGTTGTTTATGAACCGATTTTGATAATTCTTTTTTTGTTGGAAATAAATTATTTCAAAGGTGATCTCATGATAAAAAAATCAGGGTTTGATGATGGCTGACCAGAGAAATCGAGGGGACCTTCCGAAAATCGTAGGGCGACTAGTGCGGTTGTAAGTTTTTCAATAAGTATATTTTATATCAAAACCAGTTCAGCAGTTTGGTCATGAATTCGGTTTCTCATGATTTTTTAACTTCAGTTAGACCAAACGCTTAAATTGAAAGAGCCCCGGGTAGTCCGATATGGGTTATTGGACTACGTTAGTCCCCCATATCTGCAGCAATCAAACGCTTCCGGAATGCAATTGTATTCTGGGGGCCTGATAAGCTCCACTTCTGTTTGTCGCAGAGATAATTTGTATGAAATTCACATTAATTTTGGCGTGAACGAAAATTTATAGCAATTTTAACCGGCTTTAAAAAATGGAGAATGATATCTATTCAGTTTTTTTTCATGTTTGTTACTGCAGAACCTCTAATTTTAAGACCAATTTAAAATATATGTAGGTATATTCCTTTCAGATCTGCCCCAAAAAATTCTACAAAAATCGGTCACCGTGCCAAAATTTAAAGTCGGCTTTTTTATGTTTTCAAACTTAATCACATAGCAAGCCATACAATTTATCTATAAGCGGTTTAAGCCATGCCCACATCTAGATCACCTGCGATGGCGACCAGTCCCGCTATTCCGGAAACACGGCTCGATTGAGTGATCGCTGAATCCGCATTTCATTTTCAAATTTTTCAAACAAAAATTATCTATTCACATCACATCGAATTCAGCGATCACTTGAGTGATTTGGGTTGCTCGAATTGCACTGAAGTTCAGCTGTCAAATATCACGATGTTTGGCAGCGTTTCACTGACCACCATCGCAGCTTGTTACCTAGATGTGGCCGTACCCTTAAGCAGTACACAAAAACTCATTTTTATCCTCAGTACCACTTAAGTTTGCCCTTACCTTCGGTCAATTGAACACTAAGGATATCTTTGTCAACGGTCAATGAAGCGAGAGCAATTAGCATATCTTTAAAATGTCAGTAACCTTGCAGTTTACCACAATTTGTATTGCAAGATATTCTTTATTTTCTAAGGAGAATACAGTAGTAGGCAACAAATATTGCACATCGGCTAATTTCGGCTTCATAGAGCGTAGTGTGCGTCAGAAAGAGATAGCGCTCTACGAAAGCAGAAAAGCAATATTTGTTACCTACCATAGGATTATAAAAAAATACACAGTAAATTGTACATTACATCACGTCCTATTTAGCTTGTATTAAATGATTGACAGATGGGCTTTTAAAGAGCAGATGTTGTAAAGGAGTCCAAAACATCAGTTGTACTTGGCACATGGTAAATACAAATAGCAATTCGAAGGTCAACGAAGTGTTAGGAATACCACTGATAGCAAAACTAGCTAATATTACAAAGGGGAAAATAAAAACGAACACTTTTAAAAATAAACTAGTAAGTATAAAAGTAAGTCTATACATACATAGATTAGATTAGCTGATTAGTACCTATATTTGTTCTAGTTAATTTGTTTTTAAAGTATCTCAGTATTTTTTTATAGGTACGTAGTAGTCGTAATATGAACAATTCATACCGGCTTCCATATTTAAACATCAAAATGTCGTTAATTTTATGAAAATATTAAAAAAACAAACTCTCAATAGCCTAAAAATGTATGCACACTATGCCAGTGCTCTCAACGGTGAAGGAAAACATCGTGAGGTAACCGGTATATCGTAGAGCCTTTAGGGTTCGAAAATATGTGTCAAGTCCACGAAAGGAGCCTCTTTGAGGCGCACTTAAAATCCTCTCACCACGCTTGGTTCGAAAGAATCGGTGACACAATAAGAAGAAGAAGAAAAGCCTAGCTGGACCATATCAATATCTTCTACTAAAAGTGCTTTCAATAATGCAGGCATACATACTTTCACATATAAATTCCTGTAGGTACATCTAAAATGACAATAAAGTCGCATTCTTTATCAATATTACGTTTTAGTCCCACAGTAGCAGTGGAAGAACCTCTTCATAATTTTTTTCAAGATAACCTTCATAATTCTACAACAAAATTATACCCACGCCGGGCTCCAAAGAATTCCTTAGAATTATGAATGAACTACGAGAGAAACGCCCTAATTTAACATCTCTGCAGGAATAAATACGGTTTATATTATTATAGGAGTGAGAATTATATTTTATCAATGGATAATCGTACCCAGGGGTCGTATTCTATTGTATGGCCTTTGAATTATGACTCTGAATCGGCTGCCCGTCGCCACACATGCTTTCTGAGGGGTGATTTAAATTACGGGGATATTTAGCTTTTTATTTGGATTATGGAGGGACTTTTTCCCCTTATTTGTTTAGTACGAGCGTATAATTAAACCTAACATTGTAAAGCTATTTCCAACTGCGTTGTAAGGAGTAATTTGAGACAGGAAGTACTAAGTCTGGACTTCGCTGTGAGTAAAGGCCTAACAAGGGTTCATTTAAAAAAATCTCACGGCCACGAAATAACAAATATTCTCTAACCAAACCTCAATATATTGTGTATTCAATATTTGTGTGGGCAACATAAGTGTTTGTTCTTACAAAAAAAAATAAGTATTATAATATGATTAGCTATCTGGTTTCCAGGGTTTCCATCATATATAGCTCTGCTTAGTTTGGGCTAGATAATGTTGTGTATTGTCTTTAATATTTTATTTTTGTTAGTAGGTAAGTAAATTATAATATGATTAGCTATCTGGTTTCCATCATACAGCTCTTCTGTTTGGGCTAGATAATGTTGTGTGTTGTCTTTAATATTTAGATTTATTCGTGGGACCAATGACATCTGAAAATCTGAGTCAGTCAAGTCCAGCAGTAAATTGTTTCGGCCTCAATCATGATATCAAAATTATTTTATATCTTTAAAAACGTACAGTTTGCAAAAAAGGAAGGTCACTCACTCGGATATTACCGGCTCTAAAGATAATAATCGTGTCTGCTGCCTTGAAATACCTTTGCACATAAAAACTAACAAAAACTATAACGCTAGACGAATATACATTAGGTGAATAGTTTTTATCGTGCAAGTTCTAGAAACACCTAGCAGTTACCCCACACCTTTATGTAGGGGGTAATTGGGTATCCACTATTGGGTACAAACAAAATGTATTTTTTTAAATAAATTGTTTGCGTCTATTTTAGTTGTTTTGGAAAACTAGCTGTGTATTTTTTCATGTTTTCGCCATCTGACACGCGCAGTTACGAGTAGATACGAAATGGGCCATCTCAAAACCTACATTTTATTACTGGTCTATCGTTCTTTTGTGACGTCTGGAATTTGATTGGCCATTTCCGATCAGTCAAAAATGTTATCTATGTCTA
The DNA here is from genome assembly GCA_939531255.2 of Thera britannica. Classification (NCBI taxonomy): domain Eukaryota; kingdom Metazoa; phylum Arthropoda; class Insecta; order Lepidoptera; family Geometridae; genus Thera; species Thera britannica. The sequence goes on from OW618038.2 coordinate 22,104,065, forward strand.
CTATTTGACGAGAAAGAAAGAGAAAGGAGATAAGTCGAAGTCTTCTGATAACCATCCAGCCTTCATCATGCAACTAAGAAAAGTAGTGTGTTATGTAAGTTCTTCTTCTTATCGTGTCTTCTCGTTCTTTCGAACCAAGTGTGGTGAAAGGATTTTAAGTGCGCCTCCAAGAGACTCCTTTCGTGCACTACGTGTTATGTAAGTCTGTCTGCTAAATCCATTAAACCTTCACGGTGATACAATAGTAATTACTTTTTACGTAACATGGGAATTCAGTTAGCATGTACAGCACAAGTTTTTGTTGAATTTTAATTGCTATCCAAACGAGGAATTTGCTTTTTAGATAGCTAGTAATCTGTTTGATCTAGTTACCAACCTGTGAAAAGTTTTTAGGACGTGTCTCTTCTTCTTAGCGTGTCACTGATTATTTCAAGCCAAGTGTGGTGAAAGGATTTTAAGTGCGCCTCAAAGAGCATCCTTTCGTGCACTCGACACATATTTTCAAACTTTTTAGGCTCTACGATATATGCCGGTTTCCTCACGATGGTTTCCTTCACCGTTTGAGAGTACTGGCATGGTGTACATAAATTTTTGGGCAGAAAAACTCATTGGTACACGACTGGATTTGAACCCACGACCTTAGGATCTCTCTCTAACCGTGTCTCCCGTCCGTGATCGGATCGTGAGTGATAAATGTACCCTTCAAGAAAATTTTAATTCATTTGTTTTCTGCTGTTTTTTTGTCTTCTTTTTCATGCAGCAGCTTAAAAATGAGATTGTAGCAGTCAAAATGAATTTAAAGTAATTCAGTCGATTGCACTTCACCGATTCTTATCTTAAACTGCTCTTATCAGACATTCACTTGATACAGATAAAGCAGCTTATCAAAATCCGACAGAAGTTGAGGAACAAAGACCGTTATAAAATAAAATAAGTTTTTTTTTATAAAAAAAATTGTACACGCATTTTAGTGTATTCTACTCAATGGCATGTGTCAAGGACAAGTCCTTTTTTATAGTCTGTGGGTTGTCTGTCAGTCAGCCACTTCATCATGTTATATCGTTTACGAGCGAGGCTCATGTCTCTGTTAACTTTTGCTAGTCAGCGTTATAAGTAGTAAAACCCTCGTATTGATAACTAAATCAAAAAACCTCTTCTATTCGATCTTCTTTAGTACTTTTATGGCAATTGTCCTTTATTTCGATAGACAATCTTGCTAGTTTCAAGTATTTTACTTTAGTTAAGTAACTAAATCGCGGGCAACACTGCCATTCAACAAAGAAGGAGAAGATGAAGTTTCAAGTTGGTTCATATCAAAATCGGCTGTCATTTGAATCAAAGATGGCGGCTTCTTACGTAGAAGAAACATTGAACCTAACACCGGTATTTAGTCTTATTATAGGTAAGTCTTAGCTGATATTCTAGATAATTATACAGTTCTAGATTTATGCGTCGTCAGGGGCAGCCCATGCCCCTAATAATGAAACTTTATAGTGCCTGGGACATTATAATTTATATGTAGTTTAAATTGCCGATGGAAAGTCTTATGGACATACGTAGCTCTAAGTGTGACTTTTTTTCTAGCTCTTATCCTCCCATTGCTGGACAAAGACCTCCCCGAAGACAACTAGATCTTTATGAGATAACATTTTATTGTGACCCTTTACAGACATTCAATCCCACATTGGTTACCAAAAGCCAAATAAACGAGCAACCGATCAAATATTTGACGGTTGTCATATTTTATTATTGTTCTCTCATTTGCAAGTAAATGTTAAAAATAAACAACTGTCAAATGTTGATCGGTTAGTCATCCGTGTCGGCCCTAACTCGTGTGTGCTATGCCATTTAACCGCAAGACTGAAATGGAAGTGGAAATGAAGTTTGGTAATTATTTTACAACAGTTTTAGGGTACCCAGGTCATGGTTAAGGTCATGCGGGCTTCAGTCCTTCAGGCAAGTGATATAGCTAGTACAAACAAGCCGTCAAGAGAATGATCGTTAGTTATGTGGGTATTGTTTTTAGGCCTACGCCCACTGCTAAATGAGCCACGACCTTCCCATACAACAAGGTTACTGATGATGCTTGTTTTAGTTAACACATTTATGGTCTATGACGCGTATGCTGTCGTTTTTCAACCGTTTTAATGATGGGCAGTAAGGTATCTTTTCTTTAAAAAAGTTGGGTAGTTCTCATAGCACAAACATTTTTTTTCATAATTACTTTGATATTACGTCTGGTATATCTACTTGACGAGAATACACATATAATGATCTACCGCACGTACCAAAGAAAACATGGGTGAAAGATGACATGGATAGAGAGAAGTGAATGCAGAGATGACAGCTGACAAAATGGAATGGAGGAGTAAGACATGTTGTGCTGACCCCACATAAAGTGGGATAAGGGCAGGAAAAAGAAGGAAAGACGTACTACGCGAGTAGTTGTAGACGGAAACAGATGTTTAAAGTCAAGGTTTCATAATAGATACGCAGACGCGTGTTTCCCATAGAGCGCCATGTTGCCTTGTCCAATAAAGTGTTAATTGAACAGAGTAGCTGCCTACGTCATGGCAATAGTACAACAACGTCTACGGTAACACGCGAGCAGCTCTTCTTCTTACTTTTTTTTTATACAACTAACATCATATCGAACAGTTCTTCAGAGCACAACCCATTGCACAAGCGGTAAAACACACACGGAGGAAAAGTCTCTCCTCAGACTTAATGGTTCAATACCGCTTGCCTTTATCCCACTTTATGTGGGGTCAGCACAACATGTTCTCCTCTTCCATTCTCCTTTATCAGACGTCATCTCTGTATTCACATATTTCTTATCCATGTCATCCTTCACACTGTCCATGTTCTTTGGCCTACACCTCTACCCAAACATCCATTCACATTCACCTAGTCACATGACTCTCATTAGCTATTGATATAAATATGAGATCATCATCATTTACGTGCCCTTATCCCACGCTAAGTGGGGTCGGCACAACATGTTTTCTTCTTCCACTCACCTCTGTCATTCGTCATCTCAGCTTTATTCATATTTTTTTTTAAAGATTACACCACATACAACTATTTTGGTACCATAGATTAACAACTTCATTCTTACTCCTGTCATCTTTGACACAATCCATCCATCTTTTCTTTGGTCTATCTCTTCTTCTATAACCACTATTCACATCCATAACTAACACTTTTCTACAAAATGTTTCTTCTTTGTTAAAAATATGGGATAAAGTAAGCGTCTCCAGAAATATATTAGCGTGGACAAGTGATCTTGGTGATACAACTTAAGAAATAGATAGATAGATAGAACATTCTTATTGCACAAAGGAAAAGTATGTACACAGGCGAGCGTTATTTCAGTGTACAATTATGCTGTCATCGCCCATATATGATAAAATTAATTTGTATGGAAATCGAACCACCTTAAAATGGGGAGGCCTTTGCCCAGCAGAGGGACAGACCGGGCTGAATAAAAAAAAAAAAAAAAGTTACAAAAGCCAACAAACATTTTTAGTTTTTTTTAATACAGTTGCTCAAAAAGTGGCGTATTGCAGGGACGTATAGCGTTCGGGATGTGGGCTATTACACACGCGTGCTTTTTTTTTACCATTCCCGCACTAGTGCTTTTTCTTTCCCAACTGTCAAAATAATGTCTAAAAAGAAAAACCAACCATGAAGTTTTTACTAAAAAAATTCATCGAAGTTTTTATGATTCATGCAAATACGTATTATTTCTAAAAAGAAGCTACTAATTTGTTTCATTAACAGATTTAATGATTTGATTGAATGAGTTATGTTAGGTTTCATTTCATTTCATCTCATTAAATTTCATTTTCAATTCATATCAATAAAAAAAATCTACTGAAGACTTGGCTGTATGGGTATAGTTCCCTTTGCCTTCCAGAATGGGTGAAGAAAAAAAAAATCTCTGCTTATATTTTACGGTTGGCGCCATTTTTCAGAAATTTTCTTTGCGAGTTTATTTGTTTGTTGCAAAATGAGTAATTTCGACCCTAGTTTTTTTGAATTAACACCACCGGAACTCAGTATAATTGCACAAAATGCTTCGGAGAACATTTTACCGGAAAAGTCAAAAAGTCGCTACATGCATACATACGACGAACTTATTGCGTGGAGAGAAGAGAAAAAAGCAAATGGTATTTTTATTATTTTATTAAATTGCTTATTTTTTTCGCAACTGTATTAAAAATAGTCGTTCAGTACACGTGCGGAACCGTCATTGCAACTTGTTCCGACTGTCAACCCTCGCCTTCGGCTCGGGTAGACATTTGTCGGAACTCTTTGCAATGACAGCCTTCCCGCACTTGTAATGAAATATACTATTACTCACTCTAAACGTTTTAGATGTGCGCTAGGCTACATAGGTACTTTGACGTGCTTTAACTTTAAAAATAGAACAATTGAATCTAAAATGCAGATTGGTATTTGCCGAAACAAAACTGCTCGCATTGGAATTCAGTGCATTGTTTTATTTGCAGAGTAAAAATAAACCTATGGAATGCGTTCATAAATAATGTGGATACATTTTATAAATTTCGAAAATAGGTAAGTACGGTTGTAAGCAATAAATATTGCACATCGGCTTTTCGGCTTTGTGGAGCGCTATCTCTTTCTGACGCACGCTACGCCCTATGAAACCGAAATTAGCCGATGTGCAATATTTGATGCCTACTTCTATAATATTACTTTTTTTCAACTTATTAATTTATCGGTGGTAGATCTACAACTCGTGATATAAAAATTTGGCGAGAGCGATTTCAAAATCGTAGCAAAATTGCTACGTAGCTACGAATTAATATTATTTTTTATCATTTTATTAGATTTCAACACTTGACCTCATTGACCACACCTTTATTTATTTTCCTCAAAATAATGAACTTATTTTGGTATTTAGGTCAAAATGTAACCTACTGTTAATTTTATAGTCTGGTTTGTATTCTTGATTTTTTCCGTAATTTTATATTTTTTCCTTAAACACTGTAAAAAACCTTATTTATCTACATAGTGTTCTTATTATTTTTTTATCTATAAATAGGTTTGATCACATCGAAAGCTGCATCGTTGTAAAATTTTCTGACAGTGTAAATTCAATGTCTTAAAAGAATTCTTAGTAAATAAATACCTACCTACGTCTATAAAAAAAGCAAGGTTCAGAAATAAACTTAATAAAAATACCCTTGACATTCTTTATAGCGTTGACTCGTTCAATCACCATTTTAATAGTCATATCAAGGAAAATAGAACAAATAACTCACCATCATTATAGAAGTATGCATATCAACACCCCGGCCGCATCGTTCGGGAATCGAACCCGGCACCTCCAGGTTACATCATACGCGCCAAAATAAACACGTCAATCAACAAACACAAGGTTAAACACCACCACTGTAAATAAAACAATTCAGCTCTATTTAAACGCTTGTTAGTCACATTCAAAGTGACGCTACATCCGTAGAAAGGTGTCACTATCAAAACAACACTACAAAGTTTGTAAATACGTAATATGAAACTGAAAAACTCAAAAACCGTCTACTTCCTTGAACCGTCAACACGATACTGCATCTGCCTGCTCGCTACGCTCACTTGTGCCGGCCGCTTACACAATCTACCTGATAACTCCAACTCATTCACACTTCTTGAATCCCCATATGCAGGACAGAGATGGAAACAAAACACATGCTTCAACCTAAAACTGCATTTTGTTGCATATGCAACTCATATCACTCTGACAAAGTTCCCAAGCTAATAGATCTTATTTAATGTTAGATGTTGTATTAGAACTGTGTCGTTTTGTAGTTGCATAGTATTTTGGGAAGCAGAGTATCAAACTCGAAGTATTGTTTTGAAAGATCCGCGTGCTCGAATTAATTTCAGAGGAGATTTATAGTCGCGGTTTAATGGCCTTAATTTCCTCGGCTGTACTATTATTTCTGATGTATTTAGAGAACGCAAATGGTGTTTATTCTTTCTTTTTAATTAAAGAATAACATTCTCAAGGAAAATGTAAACTGAAATGAGGTGGGATTCGTATCCACGAATACATAAGGCGAAAAATGCGTAATTGCAGAAAATTGAAAATCGAAAAGATTTTAAAATGTAAAGAAAAGAGAGGTTTACGCTGGCTGAAATGTACACATTTCCAGAAAGAACGTTTCTGAGCCCTTTCCATCCATCGACTTCCCGCGATCTTAACAATGTCGTCGGTCCATCTGGTGGGTGGGCGCCCTACGCTTCGTCTTCCGGTTCGTGGTCGCCATTCGAGAACCTTTATTCCCCAACGGTTGTCAGTTCTACGAGCTATATGGTCTGCCCATTGCCCATTGCCACTTCAACTTGATAACTCGAGCTTTGTCGGTGACCTTGGTTCTTTTACGGATATCCTCATTTCTGATTCTATCACGTAGTGAAACTCCCAGCATAGCTCTCTCCATAACTCGTTGCGCGACTTTGAGCTTGTGCACGAGGCCAATAGTTAGCGACCAAAAAAAAAAAACTAAATTGGTACTAATGTACTTCAAAAAATAAAAAACCTTGAATCATAACATTGATTTATCCCTCTGTTTTATTTACTGCTTTCATACAAATAGCCCAAAGCATTTTTGATAAAACTAGGCATTATTCAAATACCAATTTCCCGAGGCAAAAGCGATACTAGAATTTGGCACAACACTCCACTATGCAAATCCTACTGCATTCTGACAGTTGCTTTTTATTCTAGTTACGAATCTCCTATATTTTACATGTTGGAATAATAATAATAATAATATCGTTTATTTCAGACAACATAAATACCTTAGAGACTAACATAGGTACATAAAATAAAATAAAATTACTAATCAAAATCAATTCTTAGGGGCTTTTTTCGTTAGCGCACCCCTAAAGTGACGATAGGCGATTCCTGGCGGCCAGAAATCCGAAGTGAGAAACATGTCCCCATGCTTCGCAGGCACCTGGAGCACGTACGATTTAAAGGCCGTGTCTCTCATTCCCGATGGCTCTAGCCGCTGCAGATGTAGCTGTATTGGTGGCGGGTCCTTAATCCAAAAACAGATCGTCTATCCTCCTTATCCTCAATAATAAACAATGCTAGTGTTCTCAACCGGTGAAGGAAAACATCGTAAGGATAGCTAAGTACCCCTACCGGGAACCAATCGTACATCAGCTGACGTGGACACGTCACCGTCTCGCAATCGCTATTCATACTTCTTGAAGAATCCGCTAGGGGCGCTTTTGGTTTCTCCATACAAAATGGTGGCAGAGGTGGGCGATACGATCGGCGATAGGCGTCAGGCAGAGCACCCCGATTTCATACGATTGGTTCCCGGTAGGGGTACTGCACGTTTTGACCATGTCTTTCCTGTGGATTAGGCCGACTAAGCTGTCAGGATTGTATGGGTGCTGCCCATGTAAGCTTATTCAATCTAAAATCCCAGGCACTATAGCGTCCCGTAAGTAGAGGCATAAAAGTTAAAACCAGTTGTCCTTGACGTTTTATATAAATCATCTAAAGTAGATGCAAAGGCCTGTTAGAATAATCCAATGCATAAACAATAAATAAATGACAGTGTTGAGCATTAAAAAACAATCCCAAACACACAAAAGCAGCTTTTTATGGTATTTTTTAGTTTCTGTCTGCGTTGCTTGAAAATGATTTTTCAAAAGTTACTCCGAAAAAGGGTTTGGAAACGCTGAGTTTCTTGGTCTTGCGCGAATCTGTATTTTTTGAACTTTTCATTAAAAATAACATGCAGGTCATAGCAGTACAAAAATAATTAATTGAGTAGAATAGACAGCAAATATTTGAAAACGTTTCACTGATCGCCATCGCCATCGCCTACATGTGCGCACGCCTTAAGTCGTTATTGAAATTAATAATCGTCAATCTAGCAAATGTGAAATTCTCAATTTACTCAATTGATTCTAAAATTCTTAATAGAATCTTTCTTACTTGAAAATGTTCAAAAATTCTCAAAGTTAGGTCTTGAAACTTTCTCGAAAGTATTTGCGAGTTGATCTTTTCAAACAGTCCACATTTTTCAGGCTGTGTCTGGATCTGGAGGCTTACGAACAGTTAACTCCAGTCGTTCGACCAACTTTTGCACATAAAGTGTACAAGAGATTTACTCGTTTCTGCTTCTGTCTTCTAACGTGCTTCTGAAAAGTTTAATTTCTTCTTCTGCCTGCCCTTATCCCACTTTTTCTTATCCATCTCTCTCCGTCTCTCCTCTCGAATTTTCCTTTCTTTTTTTCTAAATGACACCCGTGCGAAGCCGGGGCGCGCCGCTAGTAAATAATATAGCTTATGTAAAAGGATCATATAAAAAAGCGGCCAAGTGCGAGTCGGACTCGCCCATGAAGGGTTCCGTAACAACAAGTAACATAAAATAAAAGTTATTGTAGTTCGTCGAAAGGTAAATTGCAGTTTACGATTTATGACGTCTAAAAAAAACTACTTACTAGATCTCGTTCAAACCAAATATCGTTGGAAGTTTGTATAGTAATGTACATCATATATTTTTTTTAGTATTTCATTTTCTTATTTTAGAGGTTAGAGGGGAGGGGACCAACATTTTACCACTTTGGAAGTGTCTCTCGCAAAAACTATTAAGTTTAGAAAAAAACAATATAGAAAACCTCAACATCATTTTTGAAGACCTATTCATAGATACCCCACACGTATGGGTTTGATGAAAAAAATTTTTTTGAGTTTCAGTTTCAAATATGGGGACCCCCCAATTTTTTTGTTTTTTTTTCTATTTTTGTGTAAAAATCTTAATGCGGTTCACAGAAAACATCTACTTGCCAAGTTTCATCAGTCTAGCTCTTATAGTTTCGGAGAAAAATGGTTGTGACATACGGACGGACAGACAGACAGACATAACGAATCTATAAGGGTTCCGTGTTTGCCATTTGGCTACGGAACCCTAAAAACAGTAGGAACCGAGCCTTACCTAGTTTGTTGCCTGTTCTTCTAGGCTTGGTCGCGTGGAACTGGCATCCTAGACTCACCTAGCTTTAAGACGTTTCAAAGTGATTCTTGGAATTCAACTGAATAAAGACTATTTTGATTTGATTTGATTTAACTTGAGAATAATGAACAACTCTTTTCTCGTTTTAAAATTAGTAAGATATAAAAAAGTTTGTTGCATGTTCCTATGTTTTTACATAGGAACATGCAACAAACTTTTTTATATATTTATAAAATTGTATTTTTAAGTTCACTTAGGTATCTAATTCAATACGAACATAAAAACGCAAAGAGAATATTCCCTTCAGATCTAGACAAATGGCACATGCGTTTTACTGTTCAATATACAAAGAGTTGCAATAATGAATGCACTTTTCGCACACTCGACTCCCCTAGGGATATGATAGACAAGTGCGGTTAAATATACAAAGTTTGTATAGTCTGTGGGATAATGCAATTACACTTGGATAGGATTATGACCCCCTGGGGAGGAACACGTGTGTTAGTTTTATAAAAAGCATTGTTATTAGACTGAAATTGGCTGAATCATAAGTGAACTTATAATGGAGACATACTGTATGAGATACATACAAAGCACTATTATTGAAAAAAAATCCTAATTTCACAACAAAAAGCGTTTAAATTATCCCCAGATCCCATAATCTAAGAATTAAAAAAAAAGTAGTTACATTGTACATTATCAAAATAAAGTTACAGCTAACCGATATCATTTTTTAGGTAATTTAAAAAACCCTGCCTATTTTGATTTAATGTAAAATTACCGATCATGGTTGGTAGCTCTATCTAGCGGATTGTGTATTAACTAAATCCGAAAGTTAAAATGTTACCTCTATCGCAACCTCGTAATGTTAGGTTCAAGCTTGAACAACAGAACTAGTTCAACTAATACAATTTTTTTTCGACAGATGGCGTTTCAAGTATTTCAACATGTTGGTTCTGTGTACAAAGATAAAGATGCCTGTAAATACTTTTTACTTTGTGGGGTTTCGTTTTAAAATTATAAAATATTAGTTAAAATATTAAGTGCACTTGAAATATTTTCACCACACTTGGTTCGATAGAATCAGTGACACGATAAGAGAGAGTTACTCAACAGATGGCACTGATTAATAAATAAAAAAAATTTTTTTTTCAAAAAACAACATTTTAAATTTTGAAAGCAGTTCGAAATTTAAATAAAACCTTTGATAAGTTACCTTTTTGGTTACCATGTTTCGGAGTAAAAGATCGTTCCATTTTTAAATTACACGAAATATTAGTATTTCGTGTAATATAATAAATTATAGTTTATAAAACTAAAAAAACACGCTTTTATAACTCATTGAACTAAAAAGTTAAAAATAAAACTGTAATAATCAATTGAAAAATGTATATTATTGTACAAAAAGTGTGGGGTGCTTTTTATAATAACTTCAGATATAATAAACTATGTATTGATAAAATATTTACAACAATCAAAATCAAGCCCCCACGCTTTTTGTACAATAATTTTATTTTTTCAATTGATTATTACAGTTTTATTTTTTACTTTTTAGTTAGGTTTATTAGATTTAATTTCTTCTTTATCGACTGTAAGTCCAAAGCTATGCAAAACTACTCCTTGAAACGGAAGTAAGCCTTAAAAAAAACTGAAAAAAAAAACTGTTATCATATTATTGCATTGTCATCGACCTTTGACAGGTGTGCAAAGTTTGAATCAAATCTGATCGTTCAAAGTAGGACAAAATCGAGCTCAAAGGGGTCGGTTACATACAAACATAAGTATACATACAGGTGAAGCTAATAAAAGCGTGTTAAAAATGGCGAGGTCGGGGTCGGCCAAGAAAGCGTTTTGGAGGGACGATCTCGATGCTTTCGAGCGAGGATGGTGGGATAAAGCGATGGATAGAGACAGTTGGAAGAATTTGGGGGAGACCTTTGCCCAGCAGTGGGACAATATAGGTTAGAAAAAAAAATCGGTTGTCTGTAAAGTCGGTTTACTAACGATAGTTGAACGTGACAACGTCATATGAAAATACATAAATGGAACGCCTCAGAGCGAGGTAACGCCGCATGAGTCATGTTTTTTCGTGCGCGCAGCCGGCTACATCGAATTATAAGACGTTGTCACGTCAAAAAAAGAAAAAAATATATATATTAATATGAGTTTAACCGCAGATTCGTTTTTTTTTCAGAAGTCACATTTTAATGGTTTTTCTGTTGTTCTTTTTAGTTTAGAATTTTCGTCGTATTTTAACCAAGATTGCTTGAGGTCATATTTTGCTCAAAGTGTGAGCAGTTGGAATGAAAGTGTATTATGTGATATCCTAATTTGAACAAAATATTTGTTAAAATATTTTATAAACAATATGTTTCCGATGGGTTTGAAGAAAAAAACACGCCTTGCGCACATCTAGAGCGATAGCGATTGCGATCAGTAAAACGCTGTCAAATATGACAGCGATATTTGGCAGCGTTTCACTGGTCGCCATCGCCATCGCGCTAGGCCTAAAACACACACAAGCGACGTAAGGCCTAAAACATACGTTCTATAATAAACCTGCGCCACGCCTGTTCCACGCCACGTCGCTTGTGTATGTTTTAGGCCTTAGATGTGCGCAGGCTAAAACTATTTTATTTATGTAATTATCCCCACTTGACATTGTCTAAATTCTCCGAATAGACACATTTTTTACAAAGAAAAAGAAGGCAATTTCAGTCATACCATGGACTAATTTTTATATAATTAGTCCATGGTCATACCAAGGGAAATTATGGAAATAAAAAATACATCCTAATATGCGTGATATATTTACGGGACTTTATCTAGAACAATAATTAAATTGAGCTGACTTATCAAGTTGGTGTAACTACAAACAAAGCACTGTTGATACCGCGAAGCGGGCTGAGTTACAGGTCACTATATTTCTTTTCATTGCTCATACTCTGAAAGTAGGTCTGAAGTTGCCTGAGGGGCCTAATTGAAAGTAATACTTTCAGCCCTAGGGAGAATCGCTTTCTACTGACAGCTGTCAAATTATAAAAAAAACAAGTTCTATTTTATTCAACCATGTTCCAACTTTCTAAAGTCTTTTTAACTGCAAGGAGGTTGTTAAACCAAATTCCAACTTTTTATTCAGCAAGTAGGTTGGAAACCCATTACAACGGTAAGAAGTTTAAAAAGTCTAATTAGAGCGCAATGTAAAATATAATTTAAATAATAGATAGTATTAAATAAATAATATATCTTCTAAATTACTTTATTAATATATCATCGAGGTCAACAATATTTATAAAAAATATGATAAAAATTAGCACTGCCTACTATCCTCGTGTGTTGATCCCTTATACGGCTTAATAATTATATTCGTACTCGTACGTTCAACTATTTCTTTAAAATAACATAGATTTGAGCAAGCAATTTACCATTTTTTAAATTATGAAAATGAAAATAATGGCTGAATAATGCTGGCGAACCGAAGCCGAAGGGCCGCCAGAGAAAAATTAAAAAAAAAACCGGGAAGGCGGCAATTCAATCTTCATTTTCACTAATTTTGCTTTCATGTTTTTATTTTTACTTTCCTTGTATTCGTAATGAAAAGCACAGTGTTTACCTCGGATGAAAGTCTTTTAAGTCCCTCAAGCTCCATTGGCGCCCTCGCTACGCTCTGGCGCCAAACCCGTCTCGGGACTCAAAAAACGTGACTTCCAACACTCAGGTAACAATGTACTATTAATCATTAGAGCAGTTTCAAGGTCTGCTGATATCTACGGCTACGGTAGCCGCTATCCATCAGGGGGGCCGTATGCTTGTTAGCTAACTAAACTCTTTAAACAAAATATTATAATAATATATACACACACGTCTGTGATAGTCAATATAGAACCCTGAACCCAGGGTTCTATATTGATATTCTATACAGGGTTATAACCCTACTCTGAAAAAAACGTTGGAACTTTTCAATAGGTATTACGAGATATTGTTTCTCGTGGTATTTTTTGTAAATATTTCCTCATACTTATCATCATTAGCCTAAAGTATTGTATCGAGTTCTTTTTATTCTGCAAACCGTTAGTTTAATCTCCAGGAAACTTTGCAAAACAATAAGCAATAAATAATAATTATTCAAATTTAATTTAGTCAAACATTAGTTTATCATTACAGAAATATTCCAATGCTCTATACGAGGTAGGTACTATAAAATATTTAATAGGTAACCATTGTTATCATAAACTAGCGGACGCCCACGGCTTCGCTCGCCCCTTTGCCGTTACGGCCCATTGATTTTTCTTTTAAAAGTTTTTCCTCTTTTTCTCCGCTTAGGGAAATCATTTTCCAATTTTCTTTCTTAGTGCACCTCTATGATAGGTCTCTTCGCGTTTATTCAATTTTGAGTGCATTTCGTAGCACTCGTAACGCTTTCTACCGCGCATTGTTACGTCGTAGCCAAAGTCGTAGCCCTCGCTACGTAGGCCTGTAGCCATATGCGAAAACCAGAAAATGAACTGGGTTTCAATGGCGTTTATTGTAACAAATTCAAAAGCAAGCGAATATTACGATAACAGAACACAAAATAAATTCTATAAAATAAAAACAATATTGAGACCAAACACATTCTCGTCATAGTTACGGTGTGCGCGGTTGTGTTCGCGCGCGCCCTCAAAACGTTATTCGACTGAAACTCGCATTTTCGAACTGAATTTGCATTTAATACAAAGCAAATTCATGAATCAAAATGTGTCGACCACAGTGCCTCCTAGCTCTATTTGCCCTTTCGGTCGGAGTAGCGCTGTCCTGGGGTAAGTTATAAGCTTAGAAATCGGCCGATCCTTGACGCGTGCTATTTTTTGCGGTGCGAACATAAACTTGCTGCACAAATTTAAGAAAATATGGTTAAGTAGCTGATGTAACTTACACTCTTATCAAATCAAATCGTTGAAATAAAGTTTAATTCGCTTCTAAGTTATTCTATTTCTATCTACACTAATATTATAAAGAGTAAAGATTTGTACCTATTTTCGTATGTTTGTAATGAATAGGCTCAAAAAGTACTGGACCGATTTAAAAAATTCTTTCACCAATAGGATGCTACATTCTTCCAATTTGACTAGGCTACATTTCATTTTGAAAAAAATTAGGGATCCTTGGTAAAATTTGAACAATGTAACCGAAGGTGTAGAAAAATGAGTCTTAAAATGTCTTTCGTCGAATGCGCTGCCGAAACTATTAGATAGAACAAAATAATGTACAACAATATTGTCTACCCCGTCCGAAGCCGGGACGGGCTGCTAGTTATGGCTGAAAGTTTTACTTTCAATTAGGCCCCTCAGGCAACTTCAGACCTACTTTCAGAGTATGAGTAATGAAAAGTAATTTATTTACCAAAGTATTTCTCTTGTTCCAGATATTGCAATAATCACCGGAGACCAACTAGAATTCTACACGAACAAAACAAAAACAAGCAATGTACAAACGCAGTTACACACAGACATGACTGTTCTGGCGTACGACGCTGTACATAACATGCTTCTGTTTGTAGACAAACGTAACGACAACGCTTCCATCTTCAGCTATCATTTAGCTACAAAGATATACCAGCCATTGGTCAGGAAAATAACATTTGAAAACATACATAGCCTTGCGGTTGACTCCGTTAATAGTATGTTATTCTGGACTGACACGCGCAAAAAAAGCATATTCTCAATGTCTTTGAAAAATGGGACTAAGAACTCGGCGTATGGCAACCTTTGGCTCCAAATGGTTGATGGAACTCCAGCGGGTATTGCTGTCGATAGTTGTAGGGGGTAAGTTAATATAGCACTGCTAAATATAATGTTTTTCATTAGATGTATAGTGATTACTTACAAAGGATTTATTTATTTTAGCTATGTCTATTGGACGAACACTAATGTAACAAAGCCTACGATAGAAAGAGCACGATTTGACGGTACAGATCGAAAAATCCTTGTCAACACAGAAATACACATGCCAGTCAGTTTATCAATCGATCAACACACTAAGCGACTGTACTGGGCCGACAACGCAGAAGGCTTCCACTTTTCCATCAAGAGTTCTGATCTTGAAGGAAAGGACATAAAGAATTTATACAGAGGATTCCACCATGATCCTACCGTGTTGACTGTCTCCAACGACAGTGTGTACTGGGTCGATCGGGCTTGGAGTAAGGTGTGGAAATTGCCGAAAAGCGCTGAAGGAAATGTAGATCCCGAAGAGTACGCTGCCTTTAACATTACACCTTACGGAATTGCTGCCAACTATCTTATCCAAGACCAAATTAAGGGTGTCCCTGAGTGTAAGGGTTTAAATGACCTGTTGCAGAATAGTTCTGCCATCAATGACTCGTTCAACGTGCCTCCTGTTGTGGGACTATTTTGCGTAAATGGAGATATGGTGAACAATAAGGAAGAATGCAAGTGTAAATCCGGTTACACTGGCATCAGATGTGATATTTCCATCTGCCAGAACTTTTGTTTCCAAGGAAGGTGTATCATAACTAAAGATGGACAACCATCCTGCAGGTAAGACATGGTGCTTCCGTTGTCAGGCAACATTTTGTTAAATATAGACAACGTTAATACTATTTCCGTAAAGCTTAATAAATCAATTGTGATTATGACTCTTAATCTCATACTAATTAAAACATTTCAGGTGCGAGGATGGCTTTTTGGGAGAACGTTGCCAAATTCAGGCTTGCTTCCAATATTGTCTGAACAACGGTGTGTGCTCCATAAATCAAGAACATAAGCCCGTGTGTAGCTGTGCTACAGACTTCGATGGTACGAGGTGTGAGGGTTTAAAAAGCCTGTTGCAGAATAGTTCTGCCATCAATAACTCCTTCAGGACAGAAGCGGAAAACAGCTTGAGGATTTCCAAATTAAAGCTCATACACACACTTGCAAACTTAGTCTTGCAAATTTAACAATAAATTAGTAATAAGCAAAGGTCTAGAAGAAATCGTCCCGATTGATAGGACCGCCATGGCAGAACACTGTGTTGTGTTTTTTTTTGTTCTAGTTATTGAGTTTCTCGGAAGTTGTTCGCAATAAAGTTTATTATAACTTAATAATAAAAATAAAAAAGTATCTACTATACAAACACACACTAATTGTTGAATATGTCGTTCAAAAATTACATAATATCATACAACAAATACTTAAAATAAAAAAGATCTATGCTGTGCTGTTTTTCTCTTATTTGCGTTTAATTTTTATTTGTATTTTTAAAGCAGGCATGGGCCTTCACCATTTATTCATAGATTTTAAGTATCTTTTTGTAAAACCCTAGCGATACTTTTTCTTTTGTTATTTTTTTATACTACGTGTTTGGGGAAGGCGCTACTTCATGCAACACAGCGCGAGCTAAAGCAGGAAGACGCGTTTCACTTAACACTTATGCATGCCTTTATGGAAATAAATATTTCAATTTTTTTTTTTTTTCATTTCATTTATTTATTTTAAAAAATAAAAAATACAATATAAAATTAAATAAATAAATAAAAACTTCATTATATAAATAAATACTACTATTTTTTTACATCTACCAAACTTTTCTATGTTCTTATTTTCAGAAATGTACGATTTTTTGTAGATTTCATCTATGGCCACTCCTTTAGGCCAAACGGTTACAAACGGTTTCTAGCCATTAGGGCTTTCAAACCCTAATAGTAAGGAAGCTGATCGTCAGATCGCATATCGACGTGTGGGCCAGTGAAATGAAATGAAATTATTGATACAAGTGGTTCGATGGCGATCAGAAAAGATCACTAGCCAAAGTCGATGCAGAAAGCTCTTCTTATTCTTAATGAATTGCATCTGTCCATTTTGGCTCAATTTTGCCAGTGTCGAGTAGGAGGATAATATATTACATAGATAAAATACTTTTAGTCAAGTCGAGTCGGTCATAATAATATACAAGACTATAATTGGCTTTGAAAAAACATGGAGGCCGGTTTTTTCAAAACCATCAGAAAAGTTTTCGATCAAATCAGGATAACACTTAATACACTTTCATTCCAATTGCTCATTTTTTAAGCTAGGACCTCAAGTAATGTTGTTTAAAATACCACCGAATGGAAAAGCTATGTGACTTCCCAAAATGACAGAAAACGAATCCTTAGCCAAATTCGATGCAGAAAGTTAATGTGATAATGAGCATGTCAATGTCAGCTATTAGCATCATGTCAATGTCAGAATAAATGATCAGTTGGGAGGCGCCATCTGGTGGGGGGTCATGCCAGACCCGAGGAAACGCGTCTGAACTATTGGCTAATAACTGAATAATAGTTTAATTGAAAATCCCTGTGTTCCCTATTTCTGAGCACTTGGCTGAACCTCACAGTTACACAAACATGTACCTACTACTTCTTCGTTGTTGACAATGAATGGTTACCGGTTGACCACGAGGCACCAGTGAAGCCCGTACACCATAGAAAAGTTCAAAGACAGAGTCTCCACGTTCTCTCCTCCTTTATTAACATACAAAAATACAACTCTTTCTTCTACGAAGATTATAAATCTTCGTAGGTATAATATAAATCAGTTTATTGGTATTTTTAAGTTCGCATCGCTTATTTGATTATGATTTGATTTTGAGTTTTAATTAAATTTTATGGAAAAAAACCGCCTTTGCAAATAAAATATTCCCTTGAGCCCTAGACAAATGGCACATGTGTTTTACTGCTCAATACACAAAGCGATGCAATAGTTACCGATCATAGTTGGTGGTTCCACCTAGTGGATTGTGTATTAACTAAAACCGAAAAATAAAACGATGGCGCTATCGCAACGTTGGATAGTGTAGGATTCGAGCGTAGGTTACAGCTTGAACAACTAGTTTAACTAATACCATTTTTTTTCAATAGATGGCGTTCCAAGTATTTCAACACTGTAGGTTCCATGTAGTGCCTGTGTATAATTTATACATTTTGAGGTTTTGTTTCAAGATTAAACAAATAAAAAAATTATTGAATCAAAAGGTATGGCATTTATTCAGTAGGCACGTAGTTTTTTTTGGATAATTCTGTCATACCGGGAGGAAAAACAAAGTATTTCAAATCATTTTTTTATATGCGGGATACATTTGAGGGGAAAATTCGAATGCAGTTGACATGGTAGAGTTGGGTAACCAGCACAAACGAGGCACGGTTGATACCGCGGAGCTGTGAGTCACGGGGTCTCCACTTCTCCACCATCTTTCATCGTTAGGGCCGGTTTCACGCATGACTAATCGATCAATCCAATTTTGTATTTTTTTTCTCAAATATTTTATTGGTCTATTCGTGGAAGTCATTCGTGGAATCTGCCGTCAGAGCATCGTGGTTTTCTTCCGAAAGAAAAATCCTTGCCCTAAACCGGATTCGAACCCAAGTTATATTGGAAGGTGATGTTTTTATTTGTACCACTAAATGTTGCTACCCTTGGTCGGTAGAGGGTATAAGCATAGATTATGTACCTACCTAAACCTATGCTGATTTTGTATGGTACCACTTTGTTGCTTCATACAAGTAGGTACCTACATTAATCCACGTGCGCAATAGGTTTTTGGTACTCCATTTCCTTATTAAATATTCATTAAAATAATTGTAAGTTGTTGTTGTAAGTTGTAAGGATCTCGAATGGCGACCACGAACTGGAAAACGAAATGTAGGGCACCCACCCACCAGTCACCACATGAACCGACGACATTGTTAAGATCGCGGGAAGACGGTGGATGGAAAGAGCTCAGAATCGTTCTTCCTGGAAATGTGTAGGGGAGGCCTATGTCCAGCAGTGGACTTCTTCAGGCTGATGAGGATAATGAAGTTGAGGTTAATCAACACATCATTATAAATCCATAGTAGTTCGTCCTTATTTTGTTGTGAGATATTGTTTTTCATTGTATTTTTTTGTATACATATATTATATTTCCTCATCCTTATGACCATTGTTAGCCTAAAGTAGTCCACTGCTGGCCCTTTTCCAGCATCCATCGACTTTGAGCGTTATGAGGTCGTTTTAATCTTTTTTTTCATTTACTGCCTGCCTTTTACCACTTTAACATAATAACTCAATCCTTGTTTCCTCTATGGATTTCCCAACATACAAAAAAGAACCCACAAAAAAAAAACTATGTCGTGATTGTCAACGATTTGCGTCGAACCCGCTAAGCGGTATTTTGATGACGCGTTCCGATTTGGGTAAAAACAACAAAAATGCAAAACCGGAATTTGAATTATATTATACATTACAGTGTATTATAATCTTTGAAACCCGTTTTATTTATTCTGCAAACCGTTAGTTCAATCTCCAGGAGGTCTAATCTGCAAAACAATAAGCAATAAATAATAATTATTCGAATTTAATTTAGTCAAACATTAGTTCATCATCACAAAAATAGTCCGATGTACGAGGTAGGTACTATAAAATACTTAATAGGTAACCATTGTGATCATAAAAAATATCGTCGACGGAAATCTCAAATGAATTACACTGCTTGGTATGCCCCGTTGTAGAGCTATTGATGCCGCCCACACCAAGGCCCACACTGCGCAATGTAACTCAATCAAAAGTCAATACATCAATACATGTACTACTAAAATTCAGGACTACTCAGAAAAACTTTCGAGTTTTCAGAGTAGACCCGGGTTTCGGGTATGGTTTGCGGAAAAAAACCGGTGAGCCAATAGGATTGCGCCTTGATAAGTCTCTTCGCGTTAGTTCAATTTTGGGAGCATTTTGTAGCACTCGTAGCGCTTTCTACCGCGCATTGCTACATCGTAGCCAAAGTCGTAGCTAGCGTAGTACTCGCTACGTAGGACTGTAGCCATATGCGAAAACAGAAAATTGATTGGATTTTACATGGCGTTTATTGTAATAAAATCAAAAGTAATGTTAATAGATTTCGATAACAGAAAACAATTTAAATTCTATGAAATAAAAGCAAAATATTGAGACCAAAAACATTCTAGTCATAGAATATAGGTAGGTAATAAAATATGTGTTAAGTTAAAAGTGCTTTGGATTAAACTGGCAAACTTATATGTTTTATCAAACGGTACTTGAGAAGAGAAACAAATGCGCCTCAGAGAGACCCCCTCCTTTCGTGCACTTGACACATGTTTTAACATGTTTCACCCAGCGGCGTCTTTACCTATTGTGCAGGGTGTGCGGTGCACACGGGCGCAGCGTCCTAGGGGGCGCCGAGCGCAGCGCTCGGCGCCCCCCAGGACGCTGCGACCACCCTATGACCACCACGGGGCCCCACTTGGCAGGCGCGTTGGCCAGGCGCCGCACTTTCAATGACCATCGTAAAAAGCGCTCCGCTCTGCATAGATTTTGAGTAGCATCTTGAGCTCTTCTAATATTTGATGAATAACATCAAAGCGGGCGAGCGCCGTGGCGCTCAAAAGGTTTGGCGCCCCCCTTCCTCTTAGGGCGCTTGTACACGCTAAGAAAAAACGCCGGGTCTACCCAAGAATTCGTGTCGTAACTAGAAAATAACTGTGTACACTGCTCGCAGCGGTGCACGAAAAAAATCTTATCTGCGCAAGACACGACGCGGCGAACGTTGAAAAGTTTTCGTGTGTGGAAAAGACAAAATTCTTGTCGTCTACACGAAGAATTTGTCTTGTCTGCCGCAGGAACGGCAAATTTTCTTAGCGTGTACAAGCGCCCTTAGGGAAATAATTTTCGAATCTTCTTTCTAAATGCATTTCTAAGCTATAAAATAAACACACCCTTCAAGTTTCATGCTTCTAGAACTAACGGCTTAGGCAGAGCGTTGATTTTTCTTAAAACCATTTTCCCCCTTTTTCCCTCTTAAGGAAATAATTTTCCGATTTCCTTTCTTAATGCACCTCTACGCAATAAAAAGAACACACCCTCCAAGTTTCATGCTTCTAGGATTAACTTACGCCCAGAGTATAGTTATGGAGGGGCTTAGGCTGTGCGTCGATTGTCAGTCAGTCAGTCAGTAACGTAAGAGTTTTATTTATTTAGAAGAAAGAAGAAGATAGTCATGTCAACATCATAATCATGGATACGTTTTGGCTTGTTATAGAAAACACCAGAACACCTTGTATAATTCTAAATACATTCAACAGCACATCGTGGAAACCAAACTGATTTTTTTTTTCTTTATAATCTCAAAACAAGTTTATTACCCATTGGGGAAATTTGACAGTTTGTGGTAACTTGATGTGCTGTTACTTGTACTTTGTATCTATTCCATTTTGAACGCGCGCTTACTAGGGGGCGCTTGGGTAATGTTTGCACACGGGCGCTACATGGGCTAGAGACGCCTCTGGTTTCACCTTAGGATAAATAAATAAATTTGTGGACTATCTAGCCTCACTATCTAGCCCCCAATTAAGCAGAGCTTGTGCTATGCTATAGTAAAAAAAGGATAAATTCCCATAGTTACTATGGGAACTAGATAGCTTAGTACTTACTCTGTGTTCACCACACAATTATTTGTTCCCGGGGATCGAACCCACGACCTACGGCGCAGAAGGCAGAGCTACTACCTACTGAGCTGAGAGGGTCAGTAGAAGCCATAAGAAGGCGGGGTCGCAATTACTAGGCCACAAGCTTTTAATTCATTTACTATATCTAAAGCAGATTAATTATTTATTTGCTATAAATCTAGCTTAAATTATCCGCTTGCATGTACGTAGCTCTTTATATTGTTTTATGATTTAATTGATATGATATCGGAAACGGAACAATCGGAAGTGAATCAGGAAGTGGTAACTCGTGACCGGATGTCTATATACAATTGACATTATTATTAATTGAATCTAGAATATCCCAGAAACCTAGATTTCTATCTAGATTTTTCTAGATTATCTAGTTTTTTTTTTAGATTCTCCTAGATACCTAGATTTTGAGAATTACCCTGTTATGTTTTGCCCTTAACAAGCTGAGCCCACCTGACGTTGAGTGGTTACGGGTAGAAAAATTAACCTTCACGACTTTAATGCTGAGGCACGCTAGTTATCTAAAGAACAAAACACAGTTTTTAATCTTCCATTCTCTTCCAAAGTTCTTATTAAATTTAACCTTCGTTTGTTTTATTAATATTATATTTTAATTCAATGTTTCCGTTTATTAAGTAATTAAAATTGCAATGCACTGCAAATCTTTGAAAATTTATTTAATTATGTTATTGGCCTACATTCGCTGATTCCAATTACTATCGAGGAACGCGTTGATGTCTTTTGTACGAAATTAAAAAAAAACTTAACTCTTTAAGTTAAAAATCTGTCAAAAAAACTTCAACTAAAACGTTCGGCACTGAGACCGAGAAGGCCAAAAAAACCTGTACAATGTTTATGTAAAGTCTTATCAAAGAACAGACTGATACGATTCTTATCACGCGTATTCTTGTCTTGAATGTCTTGGTGCATACAGGATAATAATTACACGTACTACGGGCGTACCTAAGATACGGAACGGGCTAATTTGATTAAGATTGAAAAGATTGTGAAGTGAAGATATTTGTTATACTGTGGCACACGCGAAATATCTTTCAATGAATCTATTTAGATTTCGGCGCGGCACGGTCGGCAAACTTCGCCCGGCATTTATTTAGCTTGTGTTAGTTTAGTTTAGTTTCGGTGTGCGACGCGTTAAGCGCGGTCGTGTTCGCGCGCGCCCTCTAAACGTCATTCGACTGAAACTCGCACTTTCGAACTGAATGTGCATTTTAAATTAATACAAAACAAATTGATGAATCAAAATGTGTCGACCACAGTGCCTCCTAGCTTTATTTGCCCTTTCGGTCGGCGTAGCCCAGTCCTGGGGTAAGTTTAGAAATCAGCTGATCCTTGACACGTGCTATTTTTTGTTGTTACATAATTGAAGAAAATTGTTCTACGATTATTATCAATCAGCGTATGATTTAATGTACGAGTTGTAGTTTTGGGGTGATAGTGTCGATAAGGTATGGAATCGTTTGGCGCCGCGGCGCCATTGCAAGGGGACCGTTTGTCACGTAGGCCACCGCGAGAACCCGACCGGTTTAAGATGTCGGTCAAGTCTGGGGCATAACCAGCGTCTCTTCACTTACATTATTTAACCGGGTTGCTTTTGAGATTACTGGAAAAGCGTGCGAAAATTAGTTGCTACTATGCCGACAATGCTTCCACTGCCGATAGAATGCGTATCATTTTCGTACATTCTTTTACAAAGTATTGCTGAAATTGCATTGCACTGAAAGTTTGTAAAAACATATAGATGTACGTAGGCATGTGTAGGTATTACCCACCCACCTACGTGTTTTGTCTTTCATGTAACCTCTATGCATACTATTTTACGTTTAAACAGAATACCTACCTACCTACCTAGGTACATTATAATACTGTGGCTTACTTAGGTAAGTACATTATGTAACGGAGGCAGGTATATTTAAGTAGGTACCTACATAAGTAATTTGTGCATTAAATATAAAAATAGTTAGGTATGTACTGAAAACCTTTTAAAATGTTAAATAATTAAAATTATGTGTTAAGTAATAAATTTGCTATGCTTATATGTTTTACATACTTAAGTACTTAAGTACCTATATTTAAAGGTATAGGTTTTTTTTATGACCCTAACGTACCTACCTACATATCCTTAAGATTTTTATAATGTCCTAAAAGTTAAACAGAGCCGAGCGGGATTCAGTGTAGGTACCTAGTAAATACTATAAAATAAATAAAAGTACATTGCCCTATCCTACAGTTTTCCTATAATTTACCTACACATAAAGTTTGTAAAACAATTTACCTTAATATAAGCTACGATTAAAAATTGTACATAGGTTAGGAACAGGAAGTTGAAGGTTTAATTTAGATTTCCTTTTCTGTAAAAATGAGCTACAGGATCGATTTTAACACAAATAAGAACCGTATTTCATAAACCATTATTTTACTAAAGTAAATACTTTATTGCACACCTTATACAACTGACAATGACTAACAATTTAAAAAATAACTTTTGAAACTATCATGGTTTTTAAGACTATTTTTATGAAACGACGGGAATATCGGAAGTCAACTCAGAAAAATTTAATCATGGTAAATATCTCGTCGTTTCGTAAAAATAATTTAAAAAATGTACATTATATAAGAACAATGAACTAGAAAATTTAATAATGAACTCAGTTTTTACCCGTAGGTATAACAGGTAGAAAACAGAGTTCAGATCACCGACCGCAAACAATGTGCCCAAAAGGCTGGCAACGTCACCTCTTTGTAAAATAACTATTTTTTTTATGACAAAAGTCTGTTATGAAATTATAAGTCGAATGTTTTTTTTAAGTAGGTAATACGCAGCTGAACAATTAAAAAAAAGATATATTGTGGACAAATTATGCAGATCTTGCACTCTGTTAATCTAGGTACGCGCTTTGCCCAAGTGGAACTTTTTTCCCGTTTGTGTTGTTATTTCGAGATTAAAAGTAATGTCTACTAGCTGTACACGGGATAATACACTGGTGAGCACTCACACAGACTCAAAACCAGAGACAGAGACAGAGCTCATGGTAGGCCTACTGGTTAGGGCGTGATTGAGCTACCTACAAACATCTAACTAAATTCTAAACCTTGGAATATTCATCGTAAATTTAGCATTGATTATACATATAAGAAGTATAGGATAACAAATGGCTATGTAGGATAGAATACCAATAAGACATCTTTACCGTACGCTGATTGAACTGAATCGGACTTTACACAGTAATTTTTATAGCGAAAGAAACGCTTCACGATTCACGACCGTCGCTAGCTGTCACAATACTCACAATTAAAAAAAATCGCAATTGCATCGCAAATAATCAACGCAGCGTTTGACCAAAGTGCGGGTACAAAAGAATTAGGACACGGTCAGTGTATGTATAATAAAGATTTTAAAGTTATTGAATTCAAATAAATTCGGTCTTGTACTCATTTTTTGCAATTATTTCAGGCAATTGACGGTATAAACCTTTATCAATAGTACATAATTATGAACCCAAAAGAAAAACAGGCGATTGTCTGGGGCAGTATCAGAAGGCATTCAAAAACTACCAAAACATCCAAACTGACGGCCTTAATACGTAACTCGCCACAGGTCCGCTACAAGCGTAAATAGCAATCTTTACTGTTTTTGAAAATATCGTACCTCCATACTTACAAATTTAATGTTATTCAAATCGAATCTTATAGGTCAATGACTCGTCAATGTAAACATTTGCTCAACAGTTAAAAAGACGTATCAATTAAATAACCTTGTAAACCTTGTTGATGTTGCCCAAACAGAAAAAAAACTACTAATTACTTATAACGTAAAATAAATGGAGTACCTACCTATAATCAAACCAAGTACTTAGTATTTATTTCAGACTTGGCCCATAATTTTGTTTGTAACAATGTAACCTAAAAACTAGTGTACCTAAGCGACATTGGGAAGAATACTGTTTGAGCTGAACTGTAAGCATCCAGCAGTAGTAGTCCAGACAGACAGACAGACAGACATGACGAATCTATAAGGGTTCCGTTTTTGCCATTTGGCTACGGGACCCTAAAAAAGAACCTACCTATCAATTATTTACCTTTTCAAGATCATTCCTGCATAAGATATTACTAGTTGGTAACCGAGCTTCGCTCGGAATTTTTTTCGTTAATTTGTATTTTTAAGAAATCATAAGAGTCATATTATTATCTTTACTTTTTTTAACGAACAGACTCATTTTCTGAAAATGAATCCTAGCTAGATCGATTTATCGCCCTCGAAACCCTCTGTATACATTATTTCATGAAAATTGTTGGCGCAGTTTCCGAAATATATATATATATATACAAGATTTTCTCGTTTAAAGGTATAAGATTGAAACCCAACTAGCGGTCTCTATTTTAAAATGTAATTAGTTTGACGTAAGCACCTGTCAAGCTCATGTCATTTTCATTTCTTTCCGCGGGCGTATTCCGCAAAGAGAAAGTGTCTTTATTAGGCCCCTAGATCCGTTTAGTTTTAAGATTCTAAAGTGCGTGCTAAAAGCATTTACTGGAGCGTTCGCCAATTCACAGAGTTGTCGCCTTGAATACCAGTGCAAGGTTTGTCATTATTGTCGCTACCTACCACGATTTCGTGCTACTTAGGTACTTATAATAGTTGCAATTTAAATTCATTTTAAATTGTTAATGGGAAATTTAACAACAATTATGTTATTTGAAAAATATTTTCTTTGTTCACGCAGAGACTTCTTATTTTTAACAATATTTTTTCATTATTTTACCTAATTTTTGGATTACCGTTTGATACAAATAGGCCTTCAGCATGAAGATACGAATTCCTAGAACGAGTAATAACGAATTAAGTATAAAATTACAACATTGTAATTAGTAAAATGATTGTATGAGGAAAAAATATAGGGTAGGTAGATATGCCTACCTACCTATATATTTTTGGCCGAAACTAATTAGTTAGAGCCAAGTGATAGAGTAAAACTACAGAACTGCTGGTTTTGTTGTTATTCTTTGCATGATACGGACTTCAAATAGGTGTTCCCAGTCCCGTCATTTGTGTCGTAAATTTGAAAGACGTGTGACTCCTAATTAAATAAAGTTCATAAAAAAATAGTTTTATTAAGTCTTCACTAGTCCATATATAATTATGGTAAATATCCCGTTGTTTCACGAATATAGTAGTAAGAGCGTGTTTCACGGATTACTAATCGACCAATAAAATGCTGCATCTTTGGCTGCATCCTCACTTTCTATCAGGTGTGATAGCAGCCAAATGTTAAGGTAGTATAAAAAAATCGCTTGAATAAACTGAGAGAGAGCGTTTTGTAAATTAACACGATCATAACATAATCGGGAAATAATAACTGGATATAATAACCGATAAATACCCGTTTGTTGCATATAATTGAGATGAGGATTCGTTTTCTGTCATTTTGGGAAGTCATATTACTTTTTCATTGTTTTTCTGGTGTTATTCTGATTTCTGCAGTGTAATTTTGGTGGTATTTTAACCAACTATTACTTGAGGCTCAAAAAGTTGCGATCTTCTTCTTATCGTGTCACTAATTCTTTCGAACCAAGTGTGGTGAAAGGATCTTAAGTGCGCCTCAAAGAGGCTCCTTTCGTGCACTGAATTTGCGATGTAAAGTATGAAAAGTTGCGATGAAATTGTATTATGTGATATCCTGTTTCGAACGAAATGTTTCCGATGGTCTTGAAAAAACGGCCACCACTTTTTTCAAAGCCGACTGCTGACTTGTACATTGACTGACGTGACTAAAAACTATTTTGTAATCACTTGACATTAGCAAAATTGACCGAATGGACAGACGCCATCAAATTACGAAGAAGAAGAAGAATTTGAGAAGAACAACTCTATCCTTTAAATTCAACTTTAGATAAAGCGTCCGCCGGCAAATAATGATGTGATTGTACTGCCTTGCGTCGTACTTAGGCAAGTAGGTAAAAAGGCCAATAAGTTATCTAAATGATTACTAATGGACGTTTCAATTTAGTGATATCTTTGTATTCGAATCTGCTTAGAGATAAGTACTTAAAAATTGCCGTGGAATTATGTAGAAACTGCTAAAGCTTTACATTTTTAAACGGTTTCATTTTATTTTATTTCAATATCTTGTTGTGTAGCAAAAGGCCTATGATTTAAAAATAAATGATATACTTATATGAAATAATGATAAAATAATAAAAATATTATTTTTTGAATAGGTACTCTTTTGGATTTAGGTTGTTCGATTTCCATACAAACTGATTTTTACCATATAAGGATGATTAGAGTACCTACACTAGTGTAACCCGCCCTATGTAGGCTATTAGACAAGAGTGTAAAGTCGTAAAGAGAAATTTTGACTTATCCACATTAAATACTTTTTTATGATTTGTAAATAACTTTCTTTTTTGAAATTAGAAGCAATGACACTGCAAATATCAATATCAATTTAATTAGATTAGATGAACGTGTGTTTTTTATGTTGTTTTCAAAACCTAGGTCTAGAGATATGAAAGAGATAACCTCATGATTATTTTATCGCAAATTTTATAACAAATGTTTATAAAATATAGCTGGATGACGTATTATGGGGCCATGACTTTGGAAGCGAATACGACAACAAAAATCATGATGTTTTTGACCCCAACTCAGGATTTACTATCTTTATGTAATGCTTTCCGTCACATAAAAATATCATCATCATCAGCCTGTAAAAGTCCACTGCTAGACATAGGCCTCCCTTATATGTAGGTATGTGTGTAAAATTTTTTTTTTGTTTGACAAGTCTACAGTACCTATTAGAGGCGGAAATATATTTATCTGGTGGATAGCGTTACTCCGAAACCCACCCTTATCGAATCGGTCGAATCAAGAATAATTCCCATCTAAGTTATTCTATTTCTATCGTTTAAAAGTATTAGTTTAGTCAAACTACCTTCCGTCAAGAGATAATAGAAAGCCGATAAACAAAAATTACATTTCCTTCATAAAATCAAAAATGCTTAGGTGGGCAGTAAAAACTATGAATCCCGGGTTCAGCCATATCTTAACCTTGACCGACAGATTTACGAACTTACTACGTGTTTGTGAGTACCTAAGCAAATTTTTTCAATCTAAATATTTTACGAGTCATAAAAATATATCCATTTCACATTTAGGCTTGTCAAAAACAAGGACAAACATCTTTGATTTGACGAATAGCGTTATTCCGTAGGTAGAAAAATAAGCCCTTAAAGAGATATAAAAAGGGTGGTTTTTTGAGATGGGCGGTGATGGCCAAGTCCGAAACCACGAGAGATAGGGGTAAGTCGTGAAAGGAGTCATGCGCTCGATTTATAAGAAAACAATAACTGCATCCATAATTAAATTACCTATGTTGTATGTTTTTTATTCATCATGAAAAAAACTCTTGTTAAAGGTATTCTTTTATATTACCTAGCAGTCTTCATGTAACAAAAGCCAAATCGCTGACAACAATCTACCATAAAGCACTTGCAAAGCGCTTTTCTGTACCTACCTATAATTGAAATTAGACACAGCGTTGAAAGTTGAGCCCAAAGAATACCTACATGCCGCAAGTCACGTAGCCCGAAGCCTGAATTCCTACCTATATCTTAGTAGGTATAACTAAAAACATGATTGATTGGAGTAGGTATGGGGCCACGAGTAAAACCAACAAACGCATGCAAAGATATACCGCGCGGAAATTTTTGAAATGTTCCTTGAAATCAATTTTTTTTATCTAGATGTTGTTGTTGGACATTGCTAAGAGTGGTGATGACAGGTTGAGTAGGACAACAACCGAATGGTGGCCATGAACCGGCTACAGAAGCGTAGGGCGCCCTGCATCAAGATGGATGGACGATAAAGTCAAGGTCGCGCGGCAGAAATGGGTTGGACTGGCACAGGATCGAGGCAGATGGCACAAATTAAGGGAGGCCTATTGGGGCCTACCAGCAGTGGGTGAAGTCAGGCTGTGGATGATGATGATGAGGATGATGCAAAGAGGTGTTTTTTAATAGTTACTATGGGCATGTCATGCGAAGAGAAGAATGTCACGTAACAAGAAGAATGCTACGTATGAATGTGGATGGATATGGATATAGAAATAGAAGTAGGCCAAAGAATAGATGAATTGTGTGATGGATGACATGGGTACTAGTATAGTATTATCTTATCTGTGATATGGGTAAGAAAGAAGTGACTGTTGAAATGACTGCTAGTAGAGGAGAGTGGAGAACGAAAACCTGTTGTGCTAACCCCACTGAATGATTTATCTTAGCGCTTTGGCCAATAAAACTACTTAGAATTGAAATGACTGCTATACAACTTATTATTTCTATATATTTTACGTTGTAAGTATTTATTAACATATTAACATACTTACTGAATTAAAATATGAATTGGGGTAGGTATACCAGATAGTCCGGAATCTGCATTTTTTTAATAAGGAAGGAACTCTAGGCTAATATAAGGAAAATAAGAGCCTACAAATATAACAAATTGTTTTTAGTTATAGGTAACACACCAAACCACATAAGGTACAGACAACATCAGTATATTATGATCATAGAACAAAGTTATTATGAATAAGAATTTGTTAAAAATAAATACTTAACAATTATGATATGCTATGAGAATACGAATTGGAAAATTAAGGATTTCCAATCGAAATAGGTGCATCGGTTTTAAAACGATTGCGCAACTTATTGGGTTGGGTTTCGGTTCTTAGCGGAATGAAATAAAAATGATTAAATTCTTTGCGAACACACATAAACTTGACATTGTGATAAAAATAAATGAAATTTTTAAGCTTTATGAATGGTTTTTCATTTTAAAAGTCATTGCCAAGCAGGTAGTTAAATTTCGATTAGTTAGTTTTCAATGAAACATTGATATCTAAGCGTTTTGCGGTGGCGATCAGTGAAACGCTGTCATATTTGACAGCATTTCACTGATCGCTACTGCAGAACGCTTAGAAGACCGTAAGGCATTATTCAGCATGACTGACCATGCATCCAGGCTGGATGCCTTGGAGACGCAAACATTTGTAAACTTATCAACTGATTTCATGATGTCCATTGCAATGCGACACTAACTTGAAGACTGCACTTACTAGGTACATCGTGAAACCGGCATATCGAAGAACCTAAAAAGTTCGAAAACATGTATCAAAGGAGCCTCTTTGAGGCGCACTTATAATCATTTTATCACACTGAATCAAAGAAACAGTGTCAAGTGCACAAAAGGAGCCTCTTTGAGGCGCACTTATTAAACATTTTATCACACTAGCCCCCGAATACTGAAACGCAACTCAGATTTAAGCACGTCTCAAGCGACGAATATTTGACAGCTTTCAATGAAAATCTGTCAAAAATTCGTCGCTTGAGACGTGCTTAAATCTGAGTTGCGTTTCAGTATTCGGGGGTGAATCGAAAAAATAGTGTCAAGTGCACGAAAGAAGACTCTTTGAGGCGCACTTATAATCATTTTGCACACTGAATCGTAAAAACAAAGTGACACGATTAGAAGAAGACTAGGTATACTCCTGAATGTGTGTAAATATATGGGTTATTTCTGTAACAACGCTACTATAAAAAGTAAAAAGACCTTTGCATCTAAAAATTTTTTTTGAGCCTTTTTTTAGCCTTTGCATCTATTGTAGATGATTTATATAGCATTAGGGGCAATTGGTGATTACGCATGCCCCTACTTACGGGACGCTATAGTGCCTGGGGCAGGACTTTAGATGGAATACGCTACTGTAGCGCTACTTTTTTTATGTATTTGTTCCTATTTATTGTAGGTACATTTGCTTATACTTTTACTATGTGACGTTAAACATAACTTTTGATTTGATTTTCGACAAGAAATCCATTCTTAAGTATGTCGCAAAAGATAGCACCTTCATCTTTGATTGTTGCGTTGAACGTGTATAAAACTTCAGTGTATAGGCATTGTATTTATATGTACAAGTACGTAGCTTGATTGTATTCAAATCTACCTTTCAGTCAATGATCTTTATTTGGGTCGCAGAAGTAATCCAGAAGTTTCGTGAAGTAAAGATTGAGCTACCTATTATTATATATTTCTAAATAAAAATGAACTATATATTTGTACACTTTGTTCTTTGTGTTCATTAGAAGTAGCATTATTAATTTTTATTTAAAT
This sequence comes from Thera britannica, assembly GCA_939531255.2. Classification (NCBI taxonomy): domain Eukaryota; kingdom Metazoa; phylum Arthropoda; class Insecta; order Lepidoptera; family Geometridae; genus Thera; species Thera britannica. Next base: position 22,135,734 of record OW618038.2, read on the forward strand.
AAATATAGGTACCTACAAATAAAATCACAGAATATTATTGAAATCTTTTGTGAACTGTGAGCGATCACAAAAGATATCAATAATATGGATAAGACCTCAGAAATCCCGGGATCTCATTTTGTATAGTGAATACATTTAATTTTCTTATCATCATTCATCATCATTATCAGCCTCAAGAAGTTCACTGCTGGACATAGGCCTCCCCTACACATTTTCAGGAAGAACGATTCTGAGCCCTTTCCATCCATCGACTTCCGATCTTCAGTCCATCTGGTGGGCGCCCTACGTTTCGTCTTCCGGTTCGTGTTCGCCATTCGAGAACCCTTATTCCCCAACGGTTGTCGGTAATTTTCTTACGTTACTTTACAAAACTAAATATTACAGTTAAAACATATAATGTCGCGTAAACTACAAAAGTCAAACACACTTAAGTTTAACACAACATAACTCAAATGTTGTGTTGTCGAGGATCTGGATGGCCTCGAAATTCACGCAATGTTTAAACGCATACTGTACTACCATTTATAACGGGGTAAATAGGTATTGTGTAGTATGTGTGAAATACCTACTTGAGAATTTTGAATTGATTGTTGTGAATTTAAATTTCACGTCGCAAGGTTCGACGTCACTAGAGTATTCATGTGACAATTTATAGAGTGTGAAAGTGTAAGCCAGAGATAGGATATAATAAAACTTTGGTTAGTTTGAGGCTAGAAAGCGCAAAAAAGTCGAAAAGCCGGTTTATATTCAGCGAATGACCGGCCTTGAGAATTTTTGCACTTCCCATAATAAAATATTGATTACAACATTATATCCGGTCGCCACAAAACCATGTTTAAAATGACGTTGACAAGTGTTGCAAGTTCCGTGTACCTACTACCTATGTACTTTGAAATTTTGAATAACTTATTTATTATACACCAGTAAAATACAAGTACGGTAGGCAGGTACACTAACTTGCAATGAGGTGGTTGCACTTATTTTTTTCTTAACACAGTCCCAAGAGCCGGTTTCAAGAATGATTGATCGAACAATCAAATATTTTACAATTATTTCACTAAAATTTTTGGTTGTAAAATTTGATATAAACACTGTCAAATATTTAATTGGTCGATTAGCAATCCTTGAAATTGTTGAACTCTGTTTTCTACCTGTTAATATTTTTAGTCCATTGTTCTTGTAAATTGTTGTTTTCATTTTATCCAAACGATGGTTCATAGTAATAGTTTTTGAAAATAATGTACCCGCAGTTCGAGTTTTGCTACCACATTTCGTTACCAAATTTCGTTTACGTTTCGCCTACGTGTCTCTGTCTTTTGCATGGAGAAAAGATGAGACAGCAAAAATACGTTACGTAGTTGTTGTCTCATAATTTTTCCATGCAAAAAAGATAGACACATAGGCGAAACGAAAACAACATTTGGTAACGAAATGTTGTAAATGCACTGGGACTTTGGGTAATGTAAATAAAAACAATTACGTAAATGATCAATCTACTTGCCAAATTTCATGACTTCGGTGGAGGTCACTGACACCAAAGCCTCAAACTTATCATACCACCCTTCTTCTGTCTGAGGTTTAAAATACCTACATAAATAACAGATTCTGTAAACATAATGTTAACAAGCATTTTAAAATAATTACTAAGTAAGTAATAAATTTTACTAAGGCCATCGAGTGACGGTTCTTCGTATTTCAAAGTCAATTCAATACCAACTCTGAGTTGCCAAGACGAGACAAAAATAGTTGTTTTGCAATACCAAGATAAGAATTACAATAAGATAGATAGATAACACATAAAGGCGTGGACCCACCGCTGCGCACGGAGAGGCTACGCACCGCACGTGTATTGAGCTCCACTTTGTATAAAAATGTATGTAGTTGTGTCCACTGCAACCCACGGAGAGGCTACGCATGAATTGACGTCATTGACACACGCGGGGCTTGCTCGAATAGGCAATTATAGATAGTGCAATTCACGAAGACGCGCCCCTCGCGGGGTGCGGGGAGTTTGCTCCGAGCGGCAGTCGTGAACCGTAGTCTATTCATTGTAGTGTGCGTGTGCACTCATAGGTAATTAGTGTGTACCGATAACACTCAAACATTGACGGAAGCTTGCACACATATACTATAAACGGTTAGGAGGAATAGTGGGGCGCGCCTTCGTGGATTGCACTATCTATACATGGGTCTCCTCGGTCTACGTTTCAACTGGAATACACGAATATGTCCCACGACTATGTGCTGCTATCTGCTCGCTTATCGCAGCGCAGTTCGTCCGTGGATTGCAGTGGCGCGTGCGTAGCCTCTGCGTGCGCTGTGCCACGCTATTATAGTCTTCGTGTACTCCAGTGGTAACTTTGACCCATGTTGTCAAACAAATTAATATACGCAGACAAACAGCACCGCGTGCCCGAGCACAGCGTGCACTGCGGTCGGCCCGCACCTTTATGCATACAACAAGAATAAGGACATTACACATTTAACGAAAATACTAAAAACTAACTAATTAATGAAATACCTAGTACTAAAAATAAAAAAAGTTAAAAGAAAAATTGTAACCGTGGTTCCATCTACAGGTTTGACGTTACAGTCAACTACTTGCTTTTTTTACGTTACGTTTGCTCACGTGACGCGAGACCAAAATAACAGCAATCACACGGATTTTAGTTCACATGATCACAACACCCACTTAGCAATTTTCTTGGCAAAAAGAATCGATACTCCTCGGTTTGTTAACTTTTGGTTCTCGAGAGATTTCATGCTCGACAAAGCGTCAGTTTATGTACTCAGGCTTTAAAAAGATTTGACGATATTACAAAAAACATTTTGAGTTAAACCCAATAGGGCATCACATCGAAGGGCCCTAACTAGATTAAATCATCCTTAAAACAACGTCTGTTTGCCATAGGGGTAGGCAGGAAGGGACCACGGATTTCTACTTGCTACGATCCTGACAAACCTTTTTCGCGTTATTCTCTCTCATACTATTCTAAATCTAACTAAATAAATCAAATATAACAAAAACCTTTGTAAGCCATGAAAAATCTAGAATATTTCGATTTTGATCCCAACCACCGCTGCCGTTTTGCAAGCCCCTATTCTCAGCATTGAAAGAAGATTGTTTACAAATGAGCTGAGAGCTATACAAAGCATTCCACATGGCACTTCTAATTGAATGATGTCACAATGCACTAAACACTCTTTGCCCAAGAGTTCCTGCCCACTCAAACAAACACACTATCAATGTAGTGTAAGATAAATAGAATTCAGCTTGCAACCATTGATTAGGAACAGATGCAGACTATGCAATAGAACCCAAAGCTGGTACTTACGTTTCCTAATTAAAAAATACAGAACGCCAGATAAACCTAACGCCTGCCATACTAGTACGTATTTCTCGATGTAAATCCATCTAATCTGTTTCAATTTAATCTGTTCAATTGACCTAGAAGAAACCTACCTCACTGAAAGACACGGAACAAGGTACCGATTTAGTGCCAAAATATGTCGCGGAAACTGATTTGGATCTAATTGTAGATTGTTACTATTATATAATGCATAGAAAATTATCTAGTTATCGAAGTTTTGCAGACTATTTAAAATATCCTTCACATTCATTAAGAATGTGACACTTATTAGCGGCTAAAAGTCTCTTATCGCTGTCACTTTTATGTCAACAAATAGAGATGGCAACAGTATTATCGGTCTCCTAAGCTAAATTACTGTTATAGGACCATTATGAAAAATATTGTAGACCGTCCACACCACACAACACTATCTATTAGCTCCAAAAGCAGAGCTTATATTTTGGGAACCAGATAGCTGGTATAATACTTGTAAACATATTTTTTTGTAAATAAATACTTAAAGTTCAGACAGAGAACAAACATCTGCGTTCGCCACACAAAAATTTGTTCTTGATCAAGCCCACGACGTACGGCGCAGAAGGCAGAGTTACTATCAACTGAGCTGAGTGGCCAGTCGATAGATGGCTGGAGAATCCGTGTAAAGAACTCATTCGTTTGCACAATAATAGTACAAAAGCCCCCTTATTGTGCAATACAATTTCAGCAATGCGACCAAATAACAGTGATGGTATCTTCCCTTAAAATGCCTGCATTTAACTCAGAGATCTAATCGTTGTGGTTCTAAAAAGTAATTTGTTAACCAAAGTATTTCTCTTGTTCCAGATATAGCAATAATCACCGGGGACCAACTAGAATTCTACACGAACAAAACAAAAACAAGCAATGTACAAACGCAGTTACACACAGACATGACTGTTCTGGCGTACGACGCTGTACATAACATGCTTCTGTTTGTAGACAAACGCAACGACAACGCTTCCATCTTCAGCTATCATCTAGCTACAAAGAAATACCAGCCATTGGTCAGGAAAATAGCATTTGAAAACATACATAGCCTTGCTTTTGACCCCGTTAATAGTATGTTATTCTGGACTGACACGCGCAAAAAAAGCATATTCTCAATGTCTTTGAAAAATGGGACTAAGAACTCGGCGTATGGCAACCTTTGGCTCAAAATGGTTGATGAAACTCCAGCGGGTATTGCTGTCGATAGTTGTAGGGGGTAAGTTAATATAGCACTGCTAAATATAATATATTTCATTAGATGTATTAGTGATTACTTACAACGGATTTATTTATTTTAGTTATGTCTATTGGACGAACACTGTAACAAAGCCTACGATAGAACGAGCACGATTTGACGGTACAGATCGAAAAATCCTCGTCAACACAGAAATACACATGCCAGTCAGTTTAGCAATCGATCAACACACTAAGCGACTGTACTGGGCCGACGACGAAGAAGGCATCCACTTTTCCATCAAGAGTTCTGACCTTGAAGGAAATGACATAAAGAATCTATACAAAGGATTCCACCATGAGCCTACCGTGTTGACTGTCTCCAACGACAGTGTGTACTGGGTCGATCGGGCTTGGAGTAAAGTGTGGAAATTGCCGAAAAGCGCTGAAGGAAATGTAGATCCCGAAGAGTACGCTGCCTTTAACATTACACCTTACGGAATTGCTGCCAACTATCTTATCCAGGATCAAATTAAGGGTGTCTCTGAGTGTAAGGGTTTAAATGACCTGCTGCAGAATAGTTCTGCCATCAATGACTCGTTCAACGTGCCTCCTGTTGTGGGACTATTTTGCGTAAATGGAGATATGGTGAACAATAAGGAAGAATGCAAGTGTAAATCCGGTTACACTGGCATCAGATGTAATATTTCCGTCTGTCAGAACTTTTGTTTCCAAGGAAGGTGTATCATAACTAAAGATGGACAACCATCCTGCAGGTAAGACATGGTGCTTCATTTGTCAGACAACATTTTGTTAAATATAGACAAAGTTACTACTATTGCCGTTATTGCTCAATATTTCACATTTATGAAAAACTTTCAGGTGCGAGGATGGTTTCTTAGGAGATCGGTGCGAAGTTCACGTTTGCAACCAATTTTGCCTGAACAACGGTGTGTGCTCCCTTAATCAAGAACATAAGCCCGTGTGTAGCTGTGCTACTGACTTCGAGGGTACGAGGTGTGAAGCTGAGAAGGTTATCAAAACTACAGTGGATCCAGCAATTGTAGTGACTGCTGAAACTGGCACGGTTAAAACTTCAAGTGCCGCCATGCCTTGCAAGTAAGTTATTTTAGTTTACATCTTCGAGTACCTAAAGCTAAAAATAAACTTCCTAAGTGACATCCCTTCACATTGTATTTGAAAGTTTTTATTGTTATACTCTCGTTTCTCTTAGAATTAAGGTTAATTTTAGATTATTTTGATTCTAGTTGCTCATCCAATGTCACAAAATCATCAATGTACTCATCAGAGCTACTTGGTGCTACCGATGGAGAGTTCGTTTTGCCTACCAGCTGTAATGATGGCTGGGATCCGATAAGAGACCCTATCATCATGGTGCTAGGGATAATTTGTGGCTTGCTGGTCTTGGCCAGCGTGGTGCTTTTCACTAAAATACTGCAGTTGAAGAAAAGACCAAGGTAAGAATAACAACATATTTCAGCCTGAATAAGGATTCGAAGATTTATTTCGATTCAACCAGAGTTTAGAACCAATACGGTGCAATTATCTAGTGCGAATACGAAGCGAATGCTACACGATTTTAGATGAAGGTGAAACCTTACGTTCAAAATTTCATATTTGTAAATATACCTACTCAATCAGAGAAGAAAAACCTACGGTCATTTTATTAAAATATTCCAGCGAAACGGCCAAGGTATGGGAAAATTCTTGACATGCAAAGATTTGTAGGTTTTCGATTGTTTGATTCTACGTATTTTTAAGAAAACTTCCGGAGTGATTGAAAGACATTGTTCTTTCAATGATCCAATTATATTGCAATGCGGGATAGATAAAGGTTCTTTTTGTATAACTTTTCCTACTATTTGACCTATATTAGATCAGCAGCGTGAGACAGGAGAATAACTTTTTATTTTGCTTTCAATTGTTAATTTTTTGATGAAAAAGATTAACGCCCCATCATAATGTCGGACCCTTTTTAGCGGCTCGTCAAAAGTCTCTTGTCACTGTCAGTTACTTGACAGCAAATAGAGATGGAAGCAGATTTATCGGTTTGCTAATGATATGCTATTGATAGACGAATATACCCGTTTTATTTACTTTACAGGATTAAGAAGCGTATAATAATTAACAAGAATGTGACCCCGCTGACTGCAAGACCGGACCAGTGTGAGATCACTATAGAGAACTGCTGTAACATGAACATTTGTGAAACCGTAAGTACTAATGAGCAAAAAACTTGCCAATACTATTGAGGAGCGACACTTCCCGAATAGCTGTCCGTCGCCATTAAAACCCGAACACGGGTTACTAATCGGTCATAATAATATATTTGACAGCTGTTTAGCATTCAAATTTAGAATTTCTCGAGGAATGGCAGTAGGACTAACGGCGATTTCAGGATGTGGATGCTTAGACAATTTAACCTATGTGGATGATAATAAGATCCGACGCAGTTGACAGTTTAGACACAAAAGATTTTATTTTTTATAAACAACGGGATATTGACCATGATTTTAATTTTGTGAGTTTTGTTTTAAATATCCCTTTGTTCATAAAAATAGGTTTAAAAACCTTGATAGTCAAAAAAGACTATTCCGAGCAGAAGACAGATGACTAATTATTATTATTAATACTAATTTATCTACAGTGATTGAGACGCATGTCTATCGCACGTGTGTGTAAAGAAATTGGGGTTGCATTTTGTCGATCGTGCACGCTGGAATGATTTTGTGTTGAAAATGTTTGGATGCCAATAGTTTGGATTACAAAGATATCAGATACATCATTAATTAAAAAATCATCGTTAAATGCATTTTTCTATTCGAATTCAAATCTAGTTCATCGTCATAACTCAATGTGATGTGTTAAATTTATAAATAAATATTTTAGACAATCCTCTCAACACTATCTAGCCCCAAACTAAGCAGAGCTTGTATTATGGGCACCAGAAAGCTAATATAATACGTAAATACCTTTTATTTTTGTAAATGCATACTTAGAATAGAATACAATATAACACCCAGACAGAAAACGGATATTTGTTCTCGGTGGGGATCGAACCCACGGCCTTCTACGCAGAAGGCAGAGCTACTACGAGTACAAACTAAGCTGAGAGTGGCCTCTCAGTCAATAAAAAATAAATTATATTTTTTTTACACGCACCCTTGGCTACCCTCATTATTGAAAAAAGTGTCATTAATAAGGGAACATATTTTTTATATATAATTTACATTACATGCAAATTATTAGCCTAAAGCCGATAAATAGGTAAGTTGATGCAAACCACAAACACTAAAACTGTGGTTTACTGCGGTTTTCCAAAATTTAAAACCAAATTTTTCGCAGTAAATAATTTACCCTGACACATTAATCCATGATTATTATGCCTACTATGTAATGTTATAGAAACTATAAAATTAGGTTCCATACGGTTTGCTTTGGGATAAAACAAGTAGTTAAACAAAATAGATGCATTTGATTTTGTTCACATATTATGGTACTGTGACGTGTACATGTACATGTACATGTTTCATAATTTAGAGACTATGTGAGTTAGAGATCATCCAATCTTAAACTGCACGCCCCACTACTTTAGTCAGTCAAAGTAAATTGTTCTTTATCACTTCCTTCCCAAGGCTCTTTTTTAAGTACTTTGCTGTGAGTTAATGCTAAGAAAACGTGGTGGAGGGGCGTGCATTCTAAGACTGGTTTATCTCTACCTCTTTATTAAAATCTGTTGTACAATTTTTGTTGTTGTTTTTATTGTACATTATCAGCGCTTAAACTATTGCCTTCTTCAACTAATGAGAAATGCTTGAACTTGAATAACGTTCTTCTTTTCTTTTACTCTTCATTTCTTCTTTTTCTTGTCGTGCCAGTTTTTGGAAGTATGCTGATGAGAATAAAGGTTCTTCTGCTCTGCCGCTGAGAGCAGCGGCAGAGCAGAGAGAAGCTCTCAGAAAAGTTCCTTTTGTTCACTTTATAATCAAAGAGCAACATTTTAGAAGCTAAGAGCAACAACTTATAAGCAAAGAACAACATTTTATAAGCTAAGAGCAACAATTTATAAGCAAAGAGCAACAATGAATGGTTGCCGCGTTGCTCAAAGTTTAAAGTACTACCTCCTAATAATTTATTTACGAGCTACAATGCCATCTCATCTAATCCACCCCTTGTTGCTCTTTCCTTATAAATTGTTGCTATTTTCCTATGTTGCTGCTCTAAGGTTACAGGCATGTTTTTTAGACATTTGTGTGATGTGTTACAAACTTTTTACACAGGATGATAATCTGATAACGATTTGACAAGCAATCATCGGTTTTAGAGCTTTGGGTTCAAGCCGTGCACGTAAGGTTTCACTTTTGTTATACCGCCTACCCTGCATGTTAAGGGTGCACCTGCAACTAACCCTCTAAAAAATTAAAAGACTTACCCCCGAATACTGAAACGCAACTCAGTTTTAAGCACGTCTCAAGCGACAAATATTGGACAGATTTTCATTGAAAACTGTCAAATATTCGTCGCTTGAGACATGCTTAAATCTGAGTTGCGTTTCAGTATTCGGGGGTTAAGCTTAGTAAATGACTGTGTATAATACGCTTGTTTGAGTGTGAAGTTGATTCTTGCATGATGGCTTCATTTTAGTATACCTACGTTAATACATACTTCAATACGGCTCCCTCTTCGCGTCGTGCTTCTCACTGCTGAGGGTCGTGATCTCCATGGATCAATTTATCCTTGACAATGTGTCGCCACCTGGATCTGTCACCGGCAACCTGAATAGCTTCATGGACCTTCACGTTGAGAGTGGAGCGGATTTGGTCACTTCAATATAACTAGCACTAATATTGCGAGTTTGGTTTGGATGTTTTTCACAAAAACATAAAAATATCTGACCTTTTCTTTGGGCTGCGTCCTCTTGGTCTTTTGACCAGCCCTCCAACCACCAAGATAGAGGGTAAAAACCCTCTATCTTGCTGTCAACTGGTAAATTGCTTTACGAATAGTGCATTTTATTTTACAATTACATGTATAATGTAACTAACAATTTTCAAATGATCCCAAAAGTCATGCACGCAAGAGTGGCCTTTTTAATATAAAATTATTGTGACTTCCATTCACTTTAAAACTTATAATTATGTATGTAACTAACGCTCAGAAAATGGCATGAATTCTGAGCAAAGATAATTTTAGTAAATTATGTGGTTTGAGGTAGGTAGGTACTTTAAAATGTCTAAGTAATTAAATTTAAAGTAAGTGATGTATTAGCATTGACCAGATGATACAAAAGTAGGTAGGTAGTTTTAATTAAGTGGTTCTGGGTATTTCATAATGTCTTATTTCATTTAAAGTACGTATCTAATTATAATTTTAACTGGCGGAAAAGAAGCAGGTTTTCAATTAGACGGGGAGTTTTTTATTTATTTCTTTGATAGATCTACTTATAAAAAAATCACCTCTATTTCTATATATGTATATCCACATAAGGTAAATAAGATCATTATTGATACGTGGTTGTGGGTTTAAAAACGCACAGTAAAAACAATAAAGGGTTTAAGGTGGTTGGTCACACTCGACTTTTTACATCCTACATTTAAATATTTTTTTTCTTCATAAAATTAGGAAAACAGTATTAAAGTACGTGGCTTCTAGGTCTGGGACAGGATCAGTAGATAAAACGTTTTAATTATTGAAATAACAGTTTAGTTAGAACTTGCGATATAGAAAGAAAATGTTCAAATTAAAAAACCTATCAACATAAATTGGCATACATTTCGAAAGGTTAAAATCTTTGTGCTTACCTAAGTACTCGCCAGTCGCCATACATCAAAACAGCATGCATTTTCCTCCCAATAATTCAACATTCGATAAATAAGCTATTTTTGTTACAGCCGTGCTTCGAACCCAGATCAACGATTCGGCCCACACTGCTCGACTCCAAACCAGGCAAGGAAGAGAAGAAAAACTTGATTGCCAACATGGAGTACCCAGACGATTACTGAACGATCATTAAATATAATTAAATCCGGTTTTGTTAACCCTAGGGGTCAGCACTACTAAAAATACTATGGGATATTTTTTAGATATGGGGACTAAAATGGGTTGCAAAATATGCCGTAGTGTTTTTCGTAGGCTTAGGGTATGTACCTGTGACACTTATTTTTCAATTTCAACTTAGTTTTTTAACACTCCAACACAAAAAAACAGTAAATTGCTAAAACAATTCCAATTGAGGTTATCAGTAAAGGAAACAAAAGACAGTTCACTTATCGACCTTTTTGCACTACAAGTAATTTGTTTTTAAATATATGACAAGGTAAACCAAGTTTTTGATCAGGGGTACCTAGCATACCGGATTTCGAAATGTTCGTACAGTGGGATACACCTCAAGTTACCCAAACACATAGAAAAATGACGCTTACTGCAAGGACATAAGAGCTAGCAGTGTAGAGTCTGATGCGTATCCTTGTGTACAATAACTAATATTTGGCGAAATATCCCTAGCACAATATAAGTAAGGAATTTTATATCAGTCAGTCAAAATTAATGCATTTGTGCAGTTTTTATGATTATTGTAGTTTTTTTCTGATATCCATCTGATGTTTATGTTACCTTTGCCTACCTAATCAGCAAAATTTATATGGAACAAACAAGATATTATAAAATTGCGCAAATATCAGCAGAATAGATATACGATATGCATAATCTGTTCCGCGTCGTGCAATTATATCGATAAAATATCGTATTTCTAGAATGTAGTATGATAAAGTTTGCTTGCAATTTTGCAAGGAATTTAATATACACCTGTGTAATTCTTGTTTATCTGTCTTATGAACACAACGTCATTCGTTGCCATCGTCTGTTTTTCCGAATACATAATTTTGATGTTTTCAAGGGTGAATAGGAGTATCTAGGTATCTAGGAGAGCGCGCTACACTGTCGACTACACTTGAGCTTAAAAACATCAGGTAAAATTGCGGTCAAGCGTTAGCCTATAAATTAAAAAACTTCTATGAAACGTCTGTATATAATTGTGTAGGCATGTGTAAAGGCGAAATATATCCATTGAATACAGTCAAAACTCAATAAAATACAGAAAACTATTAGTCTAGTTCTTTTTTCACGACTAGTGATGAGCTTTTGTCCGGTTTCATTACTTACCAATGTTATTTTACTGAAACGCAATGGTTCAATAAATAAACATTAATCATTAAACATCATTACTGATGTCCTACTCCTAAAACCGGCTATCAGTTGGTAGGTAAGGTACATACTTCAAGCAGAATTGACTCAAAAGTCAAAACTGATTTAAAATTCCCTTTCCCTTTGTATTGTGCCAAAGGTTTACCTATTGTGATATTCGGTAAGAGTACGACCCAGTTATAAGCTCCTGGTTTTATTATCATCTGACTTACGACGTGACTGTCGCGTTGCAATGCACTACAAAACAGCAATCCAGTACCAACTTATAGTTGATATTTGATAATAAAGGTTCTCAATTATGTTAAATGAATCATATGTAAGTATAGTGGCGGTATAAAAATGTTCGTCGATTTTCAACTTGATTTGTTCAACGTATCACTATCACATAGGTACTACCTTTTGAAACTGAATAGACAGAATACACCGTTAAGTTAACGTCACAAATTATGTCAAAATGTGTTCATGATCATGGTGCAAGCGAAAACCGACTGGTGACGAACATTTTCATACCGCGACAGTACCTACATTGTGTTTTGTAAGGTATTGTTTGTACCAATTAGTAGGCAACAAATACTGCACATCGACTTATTTCGGCTTCATAAAGCGTAGTGGGCGTCAGAAAGAAATAGCGCTCTACAAAGCCGAAAAGCCGATGTGCAATATTTATTGCCTACCACCGTACATTATTTTGGCCTCATGTCTACGTCGGATGATTTAAACTGCGAAAGCTAATAAGGGTCTCGGCTGTGTGATTGCTAAAATCTGAAATGAAATGTATGTTTTATTTATTTGAGTATTTGAAGTGGGCATATCTTATACGTAAACCTAAAGGACTCTATGTACTTGCTAAAATTCTCATGCTTTGGTAGAAAGTTGACATGCTTAGAAAATTCACTGCGTGCCTTCAAATACAACAGTTTTATGCAATATTTGTCTAGAAGATACGGTTTTCGACATTTTCGGTTTATTTAACACCAAAACGTGGTAATTTTAGCTGGTTTTTCATGTACTACTGCCTTATTTTTCGTTGAACATTTGTAAAACAGTATAAATTACCTTTACTCTGTCTTACTTGTGTCACGAAAAATACACAAGAGCATTTATAAAAATAATGTACCAAAGTACAGATTTTTAGTTATATTTAATGAGCGTTACCAAAATGTTTGTGTCAAGATCCAAAAAAATATTTTTATTGTTTGACATCTTTGAATTATCGTATGGATCGTTAAAAATGTCTGTTTCCGTTTATGTGTTTATTGTAAATTTATTTTTATTCTTTGCATAGACAATCGGAAAAGACTTGTTAACTATTTATATTGTTTATTTATGTATGTGGAAAAAAATATTGTGAATCTCGGAGTTGGTAACACTTTGAAATTTACACACTCTGTATTTTTGAACGACCAAGTTTTTAATATTCAGTTTTTAAACAACTGAAGTTTGATTATATGAACTCCGAGATAGCAATGAAATGTAGGTTGTTTAATTTTTAGTTTTTTTTTTTATAAGTGAAACTACATTTAGTGGTGTAAGAAAGTACCAAAAACGTTGGTAAGAATAGTGATTTATGTCATTATTTGAATTCTATCTTGAAAAGTGTAAAAAAATCTAGTGTGGTTTCACTTATGTTCTTGGTGCTTAATCTGTTTATTTAGCACCTTATTTCATCCATAATTAAATCGTAGCCTGGGTTGTGGCTTTTAGGGGAATTCCACAGTAAAACTTAACACTCTTATGTCAATGTCATAAGGTTGTAAAAACACTAGCAGATAAATTGACCTGCTATTGTTTTTAAACTAAAGCTAAATCTACACTAAAGCCTTGCCGATCACAGCATAGGACTTTACACACATTTCCGCGTTTGACAACGATACACTGATCGCCATCGTAGGTGATCTAGACTGCGAAGGCTCAAGGAATGAAGAAGTGAGCGTGTGGAATTTCCCTAAGTAGTTGTAAGAAAATTACGTTCCTATAAATGTAAAATTATTTAACAAAGTACCTCAATATAAATTAATTTATATTTGCGAATTGCAGAAAGAAATACAGAAAGTATTTCTTATAAAAAAATATTGGTACTTAACAAATATACGTGCTAACTGTACCTACTTACTTAAAACGTTAATACTGGACTTAATTTTTTTGCTAAAACTTTGTTTTCGTAGAATCTCAGAAACTACTTAAAATGTACTTATGATATAAAATATTTAGTTCCTTTTTATAAATACATTTTCATTTTATTTTTGACATTATATTTGTTAGCACTAAGACAGTGTTTTTAAAAAATGTGTCGGGGTTTCGTTGCGTCATTTTAGAAGCACTTATTTTACATAATATTGTTCGGTTTAGAAGTAATTCTTAGCATCCGTTTGCATCCCTAAGGCTCAATTTACACCGCCGCGGAATGGGACGGAAGCAACGAAATTGCATATAGCTTAATGAACTTTATATCAATTGTATAAAACACAATTTAAAAACGAGCTAAATTCGCGAGAATGCGTGAGGATTCCACCGAAGACGCGCGTACATTTTTTTGGCTCTTACTTATTTTGTTTTAGACAATTGATTATGACGTTCAATAAGCTGTATACAAAAGAGTCGCTTGCGTTCCATTCCGCGGGGCGGTGTAAATTGAGCCTAAGGTTTGAGCCCCAAAAATAATATTTGATGTATCAACATAATAATTGATAGATTAATAAGATTACATTTAAAAAAAAACGGATAAGATATAAATGCTTTGTTAAGAGTTCTTTTTTCAGGCACAATCATTTGGCTTATATTGTCGGTACTTAGCTAAGTAGTTAGTGAGTTAGCTATAGATACCATTAGGTTAGTCGTGGATTGATAATATCCACATCAGAAATGTGATATTATTGAGTCTTTGTATAAGCCTCCATTAGTTAATATAAGTTTTAATAAAAATAAAGTGCTTTGCAAATAAATTGTGTTTTTATTGTGTTACATATACCTACCATATATAAAAGAAACAAAAGAAAGAATAATCTAGGCACAATCTAAGCAAAACTTGTGCAATGAAACCGATAACTGATACAATAAAAGCTTACGCAGACCGGGACTGCATGGCAAGGGATTTTGCCGTCAGTCGGCGCACATTAGCCGCTTAGATACCACGGCATTCCTGCGCCTTGCCACGCCATGCCACGCCGCCCGCCTCACTCCACGGTATAGCAAAACGAGCGCCGCCGGAGTCCTTGGCATGCCGTTGTCTACCGCAGTACGCCGCGAGAGCCCGCGCGTCTTTCAATGCCGGACAATAAAATCCCTTTCGCTGCCACGGCATCATTTTAAAGCATATTAATTTATGTCGTATTTCTATATAGATACGTTTGAGTGTTCATTAGTTAAAATTAAAATCCCTTGCCATGCCGTCCCATCAGTCTGCCGTCTGGGTATGCTATAACGCTAGCATATTTAGAGAGGCTTATGCCCAGCAGTGGGTTAAGTCGGGTTGCGGATGATCATGACTTAATTATTAATTAAAACAACTTTATAATTTCAATATTTTATTTAATAACATACACAGCACAGAACTATCACAAAAATAAGAAACTAAAATCTCAAAACTTAAATTTTAAAAACATAATTTTAACACTCAAGTGTTGTGATGGAAAGTGGACTAAGAAAATGTGAACACACTTTTTTATATTTACCCAAGTAATTAATTTGAAAGTCAAAACGCCAAGCCAACTGTTGGCTTATAAAAATTATTGCACTTTATTCACTTAACTTATTACATCTGTCAAACTACACATTATAAACATTGCCTAAGCAATAATTCAATATAGGTAACGTTATTTTTTTGGATGGATAAGATCATTTTTATGGATTCAAATTCAACATCATCTTTATTCAGTTGTATCACAAAAATCACTTTGAAACGTCTTAAAGCTTTTGTTCCTACCGTTTTTTTATATGATCCTTATAAAAAACAAAAATAGCAGTGAAGTTCCAGTGTGGTTTCGGTCGTAAAACCTACAAAGACCTCCACAAATATTTATTAAGCTTCGTTTTAAAGTTATTTACTTATATAATATCATAGATAGAACAAACAGATCTCATAATCCCCATTTGAATTGAGAACTAGTAAGACGAATTTGTGGAAAAATAGGGCCGCCATAAATATTTTTATAGACATTGCACACAGCGCTATCTAGCCCCAAACTAAGCAAAGCTTTTACTAAATCATAAAACTCAGCCGCTTCAACCGAGCATTAATATTTATAAAGTACGCAGTACTAACTTTTTTAGTTTAAAAAAATAAATATTAAAGTAACTTGGGTCATGTTTAGGTAACAATAAATTCATAATTTAACTTCGCAACTAAACATCAAAGTACATCCATATTTTATTAATAACATCAAACGAAGCATTTCATAATGTGTATTAACTCTATCCATATTTAATATATCATATTTATAAACATGTATATTTCGAAATATACAAGACACCGTATTTGGAATATAAAATATCAACAGCATTCCCAACAATTACCTATACATGTGATTATTCCATACCTTACCTATTACTTATCTTAATAAGTACAGTCAACAGCAACACCAGAAGTGACTTATTATCAGGCAAAGATTTAAAGCCATGAAATGAAATTACTGGCATGCGAGGCTGAACATCTGGTATGCCTCAAGTTGATGGACTCAGGGCGATGGTTACCGCTTAAGATCAAGTCATATGCTTGTTCCCTCAGGTAGTTGTATAAAAAAGCATACATCATTTAGATATGCGCGATAAACAAAACCCTCCTTTCTTTGACACATGGGTTAAATTAAATTTTTATTTTTTATATGTATGATTGTGATGTTGAAAAAATGAGATTTTTCGAACTGATTGCGAAGTAAACGTTCTACTACCAACTTAATAGATAAAAATGACAGGTTCAAAATTAACATTCTGAAAGGTCATGACAAACTTCTGCTGCTGACTGTACCATATCATAACTATTGTGACATCCATCTATCATTAAAAACATAAATATAATATGTTTAAATTATCAATTAAATAATAAAATCTTTATTCCTGTATAACTCAAGTTTCTAAAGCAAAGATTGCATTATTTTTAAAACTCTAATAACTACAAACCTAACAATTAAATAAACTTTTATTTATCTAAACAAACTATTCCATTACTGACTGATTTCCTCAATACACAGCCAAAACTATCTAGCTCCAAATTAAGCAGAGCTTGTACTATGGGAACCAGATAGCTGATATTATAATACTTATATACTTTTTTTTGTAGATACTTAGAATACAATATAACACCCAGACAGAGAGCAAACATGTATGTTCACAACACAAAATTGGTCTCGATGGGGGATAGAACCTACGACCTCGGGCACAGGAGACAGAGCTACTACCAACTGAGCTGAAAGGCCAGTCGAATAAATTTGTTGAATGTAATTATAATTATAACTACATAATTTTTCAAACATATTTAAGTATGTGCGCTTAATTTTGAAATTCGTAAAATTATGTAACATTTTTAAAACATTTTTTGTCAATAACTTATATCTTCATTTTGTACGTAATTTATAATTAAAAGCTTATTAAACTAAAGCGTCATCATCGACGTAAACGACGGACATCAATGCAATGCAATTAAACACTCTTTAATAATAATATGTTTATCTTTCATTCAAAAGACAAACTCTCAAGTAGCGCTTTTGTAATCACCAGTTGCCTCTGACGCTAAATCATCTACAATAGATGCAAAGGCCTGTATAACTTACTCTTTCATTATTATGTTATTGTGTTTTGAGCGTTTTTGCAAAGACGATTTTCTAATCTGAAACAAAAAATTGCAATAAGAATGGGCTTCAGGCCAGCAAAAGTCAAGGCCGTTTTGCTCTTTATATCTTTCTTCTTTTAGTGCCCTTGTTTTTTAGTGATGTTTGTGTACTAAATAAACAACAATACAAATCGTGTCACATTAAATCACACACCGTGGCACAGTAAGTCACACACCGTGGCACAGTAAGTTGCTTACCGTGGCATTATAAGCTGCACATCGTGGCACAGTAAGTTACACACCGTGGCACAGTAAGTTACACACCGTGGCACAGTAAGTTACACACCGTGGCACAGTAAGTTACATACCGTAGCACAGTAAGTTAGACGCCGTGGCACAGTAAGTTATACACCGTGGCACAGTAAATTACACACTGTGGCACAGTAAGTCACACACCGTGGCACAGTAAGTCACACACCGTGGCACAGAAAGTCACATACCGTGGCACAGTAAGTCACACACTGTGGCAAAGTAAGTTAGACGCCGTGGCACAGAAAGTTACACACCACGGCACAGTAAGTTTTTTCTTTTTTTGGAATGGACTAAATGCTGGATTGTCTGACGATCCGGATCCGGAAGCGCTACCGGATAATGGTGAGCGCAGAGGGCGCTCAACCGGTAAAGTTAAAATCAACGTAAAAGAAACAAGCTAAAACAATTTCAAGGGCACCACTACGACCTCGGCTTGGGCTGTTGCCAGGGGGGAGGGGGGGTTAATTCTCCCCTACGCGTCATCGCGATATGCCTCGGTCTACGCAGGGATTGGCACAGTAAGTTACATACCGTGGCATTATAAGCTGCACACCGTGTCACAGTAAGTTACACACCGTGGCACAGCAGAGCGGCTATCTCCTGCGTGTTGTCTCGATGTTGTCGCATGTGCGCCTGCGTCTCCCACAGCATAGTGACGAGACGCGCGTCATCCCGCTCGTCCATGGCGATGTCACGTGACAAGTGTGGTGAGAACCGGTAGTAGGGCACGCCTTGGCTCGTGCACCACGCGCGGGCACGCTCGGTAACTCGCCCATCGGCCTGCGTCGCCTGGAATTTGCATTTTTATCGTAAAGAAAAGAAAGAAAAAATATTTATTTGCAAAGCAAAGCAAAACTCACACTAACAATATAAACTTGACAACTTATCACTAAACTACAGAGGTGAGCTTTGTTTGGCTCAGCATATAAAGCCGTCCTACTTTGGGTTTTTCGTTTATCCTAGCACTTTTTAAATTAACGCGATCGTTATGCATGGGAAATAATAAAGGTATATAAACGAAAAACCCAAAGTAGGACGGCGGGAGTAGGTTCGCGTTCCATATAATTTCGTTTATTCTTATTAAAAACACAAAGAGAGAAGGATGCAGAGAAAAACATTTTGTACCAGATGGAAGCCCATAAAATTTTACTTATTTTTTATCTAAATTCTTTACTGAATTTCCAACGGTTTCCAATCAATAAAAGCACGTTTTGTTTTAAGATTTTTGTAGAAGTCAATAACATGTTTCCGAAAAAAAATTGCAAATCGTTGATATGATAAATCTGAGCACCTCAAGTTTATATGTTTCATCATCATCATCAGTCTGAAGAAGTCCACTGCTGGACATAGGCCTCCCCTACACATTTCCAGGAAGAACGATTCTTAGCCCTTTCTATGCACCCACTTCCTGCGATCTTAACAATGTCGTCGGTCCATCTGGTGGCGCCCTACGTTTCGTCTTCTAGTTCGTGGATCGTTAGAGGTTTACCATGTAATAATCTAGGAATCTAGAGTCATTATGAATGGGTAGAATTGTATATGTGTATGTACCTGATCAACAAGAAGACTGCCGATAGCCGACACGCCCCAGGCCAGTCTCGCAGCGTCCCATAGGCTCTCAGGTTTGAACACGTCGAAGTCTTTAGTCCTAGTAACTGGATTGTTACCTGAAATAAGTATACAATTATATGAATACAGTACTATGTTAATCAGTTAAGATTCGCAAAATATCAATGAACCTGCAATTCTTCGTCAATATTGCGATTTTTGTTTGTGGTATTTACAAAAATAATAAATATTGTAGATAATTCACACAACACTATCCGAAATTAAGCACAGCAAATTATTTTTTTTGTAAATATATACTTAAGCTTGTATTCAGAAACAGTGCTTGAGTCTGAGCCGAGCCTCAAGCACTCTCAAGCATAGATTTTTGCAAAGTTTTTGATTAAAAAATTTCAAAAATCTAAGCTTGAGGCTCGACTCAGACTCAAGCACTGTTTCTGAATACCGACCTTAGAATACAATATAAATATAACACCCAGACAGAAAACAAACATCTGTGATCACAACAGAAGTATTTGTTCTGGGGTTCACCATACAAATACAAACCTCTTGGGCTTACTACGGCGCAGAAGGCAGAGCTACTACCAACTGAGATATCTGGTTCACATAGCACAAACTTAGCTTATTTATTAATTTGGGGCTTGATAGTATTGTTTGGAATTTCCACCACTAAATTTATTTTTTCACCGGCAGCCAATCTTCGTATTAATATGTTCCGGTTTGAATGTGTTCTATATTTTGAAGCCGGTTTTGTATGTTTTTCATAATAAGTAAGTTACCAGTGCCACAGGAAACGACGACTCTTAAGTTAGTTTTCTCAGCGGCGTCCATTTGTCCTGTTGCTTTGTACGCTAGCCGTAACTCCGCTAGCTCAGTCAGCGCGTCTAAAGTTGGGTTGTTGCCCATTAAACCGCCATCTAGGTATCTGGAAATAAAAACTTATTGAAAGTTCATGGCAGCATTTTATCGAGGATATAAGATAACAACATTTTTCTTGCTTTTGCAAAAACATTAACATCATCAGCCAAGAAATGGCACTGTAGCCAATAGGCATGAAGACAGTAATCAAGTATCGCCAAAATATTTATCTGATCTAATGAAAAAGGATTCAAAGATTTTAAAAAATGTATATAAACTCTTATTAATGTCGAGATTGTCAATTTATTTGATAATATAAATCTACAAAATACAACAATCCGCCATGATGGCTCAAACACCGGTCAGAGCGAATTACGTCACGGCTATATAAATGTCATTCTGATTTAGTACAAAAGCACCAATGTTTACTGTTGAATACTATAACCGTGACGTAATAACAGACGCCATGACACCAGCGAGCGTTTTGGCAAGAATTTGAAAATTTAAATTTAAATGTACTTTTATTGCACAAAAACCTTAATTTTCTACAGAAATATGATATATTTTAGACATAATAGATACTTCTGAATATGATAGAAGAGATTTTGAAAATTAGTCGTCAGGCCTATTCTCCACCTTTTTGGAGGAATAAAAAATCACCGACGATTAAAAAACACTGTCAAATTATGAAGAAAGTGAAGTCAAATCAGAACCTATCCTGTACCCGAGGTCGGAGTTTGGCAACCACATTTCGTTACCAAATGTTGTTTTCGTTTCGCTTATTTGTCTCTATCTATTGTATGGAGAAAATATAAGACGGCAAAAATACATTACGTAGTTAGAGTTGTTGTCTCATCTTTTCTCCATACAATAGACAGAGACAAATAGGCGAAACGAAAACAACATTTGTTAACGAAATGTTGTAATTTCAGTGGGACTTGGTGGGGTACTGTTTACCGAGTTTCATCAAGATAAGTACAAAAAATAGACTTGTACAGTATCCACTTCCATACAAACACATGTAAGCAATGCTTAGTGCAGTTTTACAAACATGTACGTCCTCGGTACGTAGGTAGGATCTATCTGATGGACCAACGACATTATTAAGATCGCGTCGGTGGATGGAGAGGGCTCAGGATTGTTCTTCATGGAAATGTTAAGGGGAGGCCTATGACCAGCAGTGGACTTCTTCCGGCTGAACATCTTTCGTGCTATTACAAACTGAGTTGTAATAGCACGAAAGATGTTGATGAACTAGACTAGAATCTACCTACTACTATTGTATGTGGGTGGTTTATTGTACTACATTGCATTGCACTATATATACAATACATCATACGTCATTGTCGCCAAACTATAATTGTGATCAGCCGAAGCAGAGATCCCTCGCGTCTACATACAAGTTCTTACTTAGTTAGAGCGAGGAGTCAATGTCTTTAGACTATAACAAAAGTTTAGTTGCAAACCACTTTAAAATGAATTGTGCACCTAATTTTACCTATCTAGACTTAGTTTTTCTATAGACCACTTTGTAAACCTCTTAAGAAAATAAATATTATTATTATTATTATTATTATGATGTGACTTTTAGAACCTACTATTTTTATGAACAACAGTATATTTACCATTATTTAATTTTATGAGTTTTGACTCCCGATTTAGCTACTATATAGATATTATTTCCTTATACACTTTTGATAGTTTCATAACTTGCTATTAAAAAAATATTACCTGCCCGAAGCCCGGAAGTAGGAAGGCGCAGCGCCGGTGGCTCTTGCAGCTTCCCACACCAGCTGTTCCTGAGGCGACGGCGGATCTGGGAGCGTCACTATCACTGAAGAGTCGCCAGCGTCTACTCGAGGACCTGGAAAACAAACATCATGTGACAGGCTGATATAATGTATGTTTTTTTTTAAGGGATATAGACCAACCTTTGGCTACAATATCACCTGGTATGGAGCCGGATGGTCTAGAAGACACCTATTCACTCTTGCCTTGAAGAGGTATGGTATGGGTATGGTCTATATCTTATCTTATACCTTTAAACGAGAAAATCTTGTATATATAATATATATATATATATTTAGGATCTCGGAAACTGAGCCAACGATTTTCATGAAATTAAGTATACAGGGGGTTTCGAGGGTGATAAATCGATCTAGCTAGGATTCATTTTCAGAAAATGAGTCTGTTCGTTAAAAAAAAACTAAAAACATAAACTGAATATGTGACTGCTCCTGCCATCTATTGACGATTGTGAGCAACTAACTGCAAGCATGTCCAGTAGATGGCGTTGTTCAGTAAGAATAAACCAGTAAAGATAATAATATGATTCTTATGATTTCTTAAAAATACAAATTAACGAAAAAAAATCCGAGCGAAGCTCGGTTACCAACTAGTGTATATAAAACGTCGAATTAGTCACACTATTTATAACTCAAGAACGGCTCAACCGATTTGGCTGAAATAATCAGCAATCAGGTAGAACCCACAATAATTAAAAACATATGTCAAGCTGGATGCTTATGAACGGCGGCACTGGCAACTTAAGACAGAAGATCGTTGTGACTGGCGAAAATGGAGGGAAGGCCTTTGCCCAACAGTGGGGCACTACGGGCTAAGTAATAGTAATAGTGACAAGTGCAAAAGAGCCTGAGGCGCACTGAAAATCCTATCAACACACTGGTTCGATAGCTAGTGACACTACAAGAAGAAGAACTCAGCATAAATGTTCTGTGGGTTTAGTTTCGATGTAGTTTGTCAATTGACGCTTTCCAATGCGGCCAACTTTGACATGCTTTGTCGAACACATCGTTTTTTGTCATTTCGGGAAGACATAGCTTTTTGATTTTAATTGTTTTTCTGGTGTTATTTTGACTTCTGTTGGTGGTATTTTAACCAACATTACTTGAGGTCTTAGCTCAAAGTGTTAGCAGTTGGAATTAAAGTGTATTATTTGAACGAAAATGTTTCAGATGGTTTTTGGAAAAAAACGGCCACCTTTTTTCCAATGCCAATTAGGGTAGGGCCGACCTGTGACAGACGACTGACGATTTGACGGAAAAGTATTTTATCTATGTAATCATCATTCTCATTAAACTACTCGACACTGGCAAAATTGATCCGAAAAGGACAGATGCCATTCATTAAGAAGAAGAAGACATGCTTTGTCAAAGTTTGACTGGTCTGGAATATAAGAGAGAGAGAGAGAGCGAGATGTGGTAACTCACTGCTAGTCTTGTTATGCTGGTTGAGTATATGCTGCGCGGATTGGTAGTTCCTGAAGATGTGCAGGTCCACTGGTCTCCGATCAGCCAGGATAGCGAGGATCATCAACTTTACATTGTCTATGTCCGCCATCACTGTTTCTGTGCCTGTGAAATAATATTATTAAACTAAATGAATTAGAGAAAAGAAGAGTGATGAGCATGGATGTGGATGGATATGAGTAGAGGTAGACCAAAGAAAACATGGATGAACTGTGTGAAAGATGACATGGATAAGAGAGGAGTGAATGCAGAGATGACGGCTGACAGAGGGGAATGGAGGAGGAAGACATATTGTACTGACCCCACTTAAAGTAGGATGAAAAAAGGCAAAAGGCAGGAAGAAAAATAAACTAAATGAAATACTGTGGGTAGTCATAACGTAAACTTTGCTGCAGCTCATTTCATGACTCCGTCAATATCATCTCTTTTTCACAGTGACTCAAATTACTCAACAGCTCTCACTCTCGTCTCATTTTCGAACGTCACAAAGACTTTATTAACCTCTTATGTAAGTCCATCTTCACTCCTGTCAAAGCTTACTTAATGTCGTTTTTAACTCACGTAGTTTCTAAAAAATTATGATATCTCAGAATGGCAAGTCCCAGTGCATTTACAAAAATTCGTCTACCAAATGCTGTTTTAGTATGAGCACGTCTCTCTTTTTTTGCTGTCTTATTTATTCTCCATACAATAGAGAGAGACAAATAGGCGAAACGAAATGTTGAAACTGATCGAGTAAAACTGCGACTTGCCCTTCTAGTTCAAACTTACCCAAGTTCGGCAAGTTTTATCATGCGCACTTGATGTGCGGGTAGGTTTTTCCGCAAATAGGCCGCTGGCGGGCCCTTTTTGCGTGACCCTTGACGCGTGTTGCTCGAACTATTTTAGGTGTAAACTTACCCAAACAATCTTTAAGAATATTCTCCAACGGCTCTGAAGGATAAGGGCGCATGCCCACAAAAGCGTACTCCTTCATCCTAAAGTACAATCTCTGACAGTCCCGCAGCGACTTCCCCGCGGCCAGCGCCAGCGCCAGGATACCGCCCGTGCTGGTGCCGGCTATCCAGTCGAAGCATTCCACTATGGGACGGCCGATGATCTCTTCTATGCTGAGGAGCGTTTGGACGAGCACTAACCCTCGGATGCCGCCGCCGTCCAGGCAGAGAAGGCTGGAATAGAAATGAAATGAAATGAAAAAAGTTTATTGAATAAACACAAACACAAAATATTACAAACTATATCCTTAAATGCAAACAGGGTATAGACCCTGTTTGCATTTAAGGATATACCTAGTTTGTTATATTTTGTGTTTGTGTTTATACACAAACACAAAATACAGGCATTTCAAGATACAGTACAGGGTGGATTGTTTGAGACCAAAGGGAAAATATAAAAAAGCAGCCAAGTGCGAGTCGGACTCGCCCATGAAGGGTTCCGTAGCATCAAGTAACATAATATACAGAAAATAAACAGGAAACAGGTTCTTGTAGTTCGTCGAAAGGTAAATTGCGGTTTACGATTTATAACGTATAAAAAAAAAACTACTGGCTAGATCTCGTTCAAACCAAATATCGTTGGAAGTTTGCATAGTAATGTACAACATATATTTTTTTTAGTTTTATCATTCCCTTATTTTAAAAGTTAGAGGGGGGGGGACCAACTTTTTTCAACTTTGGAAGTGTCTCTCGCGCAAACTGTTCAGTTTAGAAAAAAACGATATTAGAAACCTCAACATCATTTTTGAAGACCTATTCATAGATACCTCACACGTATGGGTTCGACGAAAAAAATTTTTTTGAGTTGCAGTTTGAAGTATCGGGACCCCCAAAATTTATAGTTTTTTTTCTATTTTTGTGTAAAAATCTTAATGCGGTTTACAGAATACATCTACTCACCAAGTTTCATCAGTGTAGCTCTTATGGTTTCGGAGAAAAATGGCTGTGACACGGTCGGACAGACAGACAGACAGACAGACAGACAGACAGACATGGCGAATCTATAAGGGTTCCGTTTTTGCCATTTGGCTACGGAACCCTAAAAATTGGCTAACTACTAGGTAAGAGTCCCACGCAGCCACCCACCCACCTATCAGAGCTACATATGCTGTGTTTACTCAACAGGTTTCAGCTCAGCATATGCTGAATAGGAAAGGTACCTATCCAACGCTGATTTTCAGCTGAACAGAATAGGTAATTAATTGATTCAGGCGTGACTTTGCGGAAGTTACATACATAGATTAGATTAGCGTATTTATACTATAGATTCATCATCATCATCATTATCAGCCTGAAGAAGACCACTGCTGGACATAGGCCTCCCCTACACATTTCCAGGAAGAACGATTCTGAGCCCTTTCCATCCATCGACTTCCCGCGATCTTAACAACGTCGTCGGTCCATCTGGTGGGTCCCTACGCTTCGTCTTCCGGTTCGTGGTCACCATTCGAGAACACGACAAGAAGATAAGCCAAGCCGTACTTTATTGCCTGTTCCTCTAGGTTTGGTCGCGTGGAACTGGCACCTTGACTCACCTAGACGTTTCAAAATGATCCTTGTGATACCATATTGAATAAAGAAATATTTGTTTTTTTTTTTATACAACTAAGTTGACAAACAAGCATACGGCCCACCTGATGGGAAGCGGTTACCGTAGCCTATGGACACCTGCAATACCAGAGGCATCACAAGCGCGTTGCCGACCGAAATTTGGTACAATTATATCCAAATCTAATGTACCAATTTTCCAATTCATTTGCTATTTGCAGGCATTAAATCTAAAGTCTTCAACAGGGAAGGCAGAACTCCAACTTAGCTGTAAGACATCTCACCGTCCAAGTTTCTCCTTATTCTCCATATTAGCGGCTTGTTCCATAGCCGACACCGCCAACATCTGATTGACAATCTCACGCGTGGGCAACTTGGCCACCGCTGGGGGTGGGACTCCGTTGTAGTCCCCACGAGCGGAGCAGCCAGGGGGGCAGCTAGACCATTCGCTGGGACATCTGTTGATTGATAAAAGAGGCGTG
The DNA here is from genome assembly GCA_939531255.2 of Thera britannica. NCBI lineage: Eukaryota > Metazoa > Arthropoda > Insecta > Lepidoptera > Geometridae > Thera > Thera britannica. Next base: position 22,162,302 of record OW618038.2, read on the forward strand.
GTTAGTCCGCCATCTTGGAAGTTTAGTTTTGGTTCCTGTAGATAGACATATAACTCTTTATTGTTCACCACACAGAAAAATACAGAATTTATGAAGATTTTTTGGCAAAACAATAGGCGGCCTGAGAATGAAATCACGTCTTTTTAATTTTTTTAAACTCTTATAGGTCTCTCGCGATACAGGCTAGACCTATTGCGGGCGGGTAGTAAATCAAAAAGATAAAAAAAAAAAAAAAAAAACCTCTCCTTTACCTATTCCTTTCCAAATCTTAATTTTTTGAAAATATTCACCATTCGACACTTAGGTACTATATTTTGTTATTGATTTTTTTACCAACTCTGATTTTGTAAAAACTTCTTTAGCGCGCTGAGCAATTTTTGAGATGGGAAAAAATCATTGAACTCGCGACACTGTCACCTCTTCACACTTCTTCGGCAAAGATCGACAAATCTCGCTAAAAGTTGGGGTCTGTCCGCCCGTAACTGTTCAAGTTTTCACTACTGTCGCCACTTTTCGAAGTGAAACTATTTTTTTAACTTACCTTTTAGCACCCACTGCGTGTAGAATATATAGCATTTTATCGTAGTTGCTATTAGACATTTCAGTCGGCACGCAATGTCTCGCCGTATATCCATTTTTATCTTTTGCTTCTAAATTAGCGCCGAATACAACCAGCGCTTGCACGATCGTGGGGTTGGATTGTTTGACTGCTATATGGAGGGGAGTGTTGCCGTCCTTGTCTGTGATAGAGTGTTCCGCGCCTGGGGGAAAGAGATGGTTATATCATCATGAACAGAAGCTAAGCGGTGGTTCTTGTATTGCCGTTTTAGATTTGAAGGGGGCCAAAGGCGTCAAGCATTTCATTCGACAAGGTTACCGATATAACTCGCAGAATTTGCAAGTTGAAGTGGCAATAGGCAGGTCATACTCGAAAAAGCCAAATATCCATCTATTTTTTTGTACTATCAAGTTAGCAAACAAGCATACGGCCCACCTGATGGAAAGCGGTTAACGTAGACGTATGGACGCTTGCAACACCAGAGGTATCACTAGCGCGTAAAAGGGTCAGTAGCGGTTTTTCAAAAAGGGCGTTTTAATATTTTAAAACTCCCTTTTTGAAGAACCCAGACTACAGTATGGTCTCTAGGGAAAACCTCAGCAGGAAGAGTATTGCACATCTAGTACATTGACTAGGTTAATGATTTGATTAACAAAAGTATAATTACCTCTAGATAACAGCGCGATAGTACAGTCCAATCTCCCCCGCAGCACCATGACATGCAAAGCCGTTCTACCATCAAAGTTGAGTGCGTTAACATCGCAGTTCTTATCAACTAATGCTTCGATCACTTCGCGCGATATAGCCCAGTGGATGGGCGTGCCTCCGTGCTTCATGTCTTGCTGGTAGAGCTTCGTTTGGTTGTCTTTTAGTAAATCGCCCACTATACCTGGGGAATATATAAAATAATAACATCTATCCCTATTTTCCTTGGCCTCGCCATCACACGTGAAGGGACCGATTTGACTGACAATTGGTGCGAAGGTTGCTTAGCTTAGAACCAGGAAACGGATATAAGATACTTTTTATCCCGAAAAAGTAATAAGAACGGAGCGAGCGAAGCCGCGGGCGGCCGCTAGTATAAGATAATTTCCTATCTGATTAATACATCTAATTTTATCATTAAATCGAGCAAAGTATTGCAAAGAGCTGCTATCGATGGTTATAACGAATGAATACAGATATGAGGCCGTTTAAATGAAAAAGTCGATGCGTCAGCGAAACAAGCCATGTGCAGATTGAGCAATGGCGTTTACAGTCGGCTAACATACCTAATTACATTTATTCTAGTGTCGCCGACGAAACCTGCCTCTTGCATATATTACATACTAGGCTGCGAGCTAGTGCGCTCAGCTACCGTTAGGACGTCAGCACCCGCCAGCATTAACGATGCTGACACAATCAGACGCGTCAGCTAAACAAACCATGTATAATGACTTTTACCTTGCCTCTTGAGATACCAGGCTGTTAGCTAGTGCGTTTAAATGCCGTCACGTTTATGTCAGCACCAGCTAACATCAAGGCTCTGATACAATCAGATGCGTGAGCTAAACAAGCCATATGCAATGGCGTGTACCTTGCTTTTGAATACATACCAGGCTGCGAACCAGTTCGTTTAGCTGCTGTCAGGTTCACGTCAGCGCCAGCTAGCATTAACGCGCGCACGCAGTCGGGCGCGTCAGCTAAACAAGCCATATGTAGTGGCGTGTACCCTTGTTTGTTGTATACGTTCATTGTTGACACATTCTTTGCCGCTAATGCCTGAAAAAATATACACTGTTTTTTATCAACCTATCCAAGCCATCTAAACTTTTACATACTTTCGCAAATGCGAATGTTTAGATGGCTTAATCAGTTCAAAATAAGTGGACCAATTTGAACGAAAAGATAGGATTGGATAGGATTTCTTACGTTAATAATCTCTTTGTTACTGGCTGCGGCGTAGTGAAAAACTGAGTTGCCGTCCAAATCAATGGCGTCTAGAGAGCAATTTAGAGAGACAAGACTCTGCACCATTCTTGAGTTACACGATTGGACAGCCACCTGAAAGAAATACATACTGTTACGGCGAAAACTCTTCATTGAATATAGCTAGAACTGTTAAACTTTTTAGCATGGCAAACCAGACATCTAGACGTATTAGGACGCCATCTTTTTTTTGTTACGACGTCATCTTTTTTTTCTATCCCGACCAGTGATGTCACTCGTCGCTCAGTCTCAGTAGGGATGTCATATTCCCTGAACCGGCAAATTCATCATCCGCACTTGATGTGTGGGCTGTTTTCAGCAAGTATGCCGCTGGCGGGCCCTTTTTGCGTGACGCTTGACACGTGTTGCTCGAGTTTTTTTAGGTTCTACGACACGCACGAGGTTTTCCTCACGATGTTTTCCATCACCGTTTGAGAGTACTCGCATAGTGCACATACATTTTTCGACAGAAAAACTCATTGGTACACGACTGGATTTGAACCCACGACCTTAGGATCGGAAGGCGGGTTCGCTACCACTAGACCACCAGTGCTCTCCCCCTGAACCGGCTAAATATACATACATAAAATTACGCATCTTTCACATGAGGGTAGATAGATAGATAGATAGAAAATTCTTTATTGCACAAAATTAAAAATTACTGTACACAGGCGAACTTAATGCTAGATAGCATTATCTACCAGCTAACCTTTGGGTAATAGGGAGATAGGTTGGGTAGTGCACATATAAGATGAGGGCTTATGTAAATACTATACTAAAAATAGACACACAGTTAAACGACAACTATCATGACTAATACACATAATCAGGAAATTCCTGCATAGCAAATGAAAACTAAAAAAAAAAAAAAAAAAAAATACGCAATACTTATAATCTAACCTAGCATAAACTCACTTACATACACAGTAGCAGGGAAAAATTATTTATTTTTATGTTTATAAGATTCGATCATGAGGGATAGATAGTGGGCAAAGATTTTGGATTTGAAGACTTCAATAGAGGAGGCCTCGCGACATTGATGTGGGATACTATTCCAGAGCCGGATAGCCGAGGGTAGGCAGAGATAACGGATTTCTACTTGCTACGATCTAGAAATACATAACTAAAGTTTAAACTTACCATCAGAGGTGTGTTGCCGGTTGCTGGATCCACTTCATCCATATGCTTCTGCACTTCCTCATGGTTGAAGAGTTCGAATAGTCCAAAGTGGGCCACCAAATGAGCTATGGTCCAAGACTGATGCTCTGATAGGGTGTCGCAAAGCTTTTGAAGACTGGCCACTGTGCACTGGAAAATACATAATAAATATTGCGTACAATCCACACAACACTATCTAGCCCCAAACTAAGCAGCGCTTGTACTATGGGAACCAGATAGCTGATATAATACTTCTATAGGTACTATTTTTTTAATACATAATACTTAGTAGAATACAATGTAACACCCAGACCACAGAATACTGAATACAGTAGAAAGGCGATCATGCGCCGTTTGTATGGGAGTCGATGTCGCCAATTTTACATATCCACTATTATATTTAAAATATCACTAAATATGAGGATTCTAATAAAAAGGAAGGAAGATATTAAAAAAAAATTTCTATGTTTTATATTGTCGCTAAACTTGTTCGGAAAGTAATTCAGCGCTGCTACAAGGCATTTTTCACTTTACGACTCCCGAAAAAACTGTTGAATTTGTGTGGAGAAAGGAGCATATTATGCTCATGTATTTTGGCGACACTTTTCCAGCCGTTCTACTTTGTTCTGTGACCCAGACAGAGAACAAACATCTGTGACGTTTAGCGTTTGTGACGTTTTTCTCGTTCAGTGCTAAATGGTCGTGCAGCTACAATGGACACACTAAATTACACACACATCTTGTCTTTATTGACCCAGAATATACTTACACAAATTACTCTGGACTTTGGTAGAAGTCGAAAGTTGAAATATTCATTTATCTTAAATACTACCGATAACAACGTAAACATTAAAAGAGACAGTAAAACAAGGGTTGAACAGGTCAAAGTTATGATAACACAATCAACTAAGAACCTTTGAACGGAACTAGCCAGCTCCATACAGTCATAGAAAGATTAAATTGGTAGGCATTACTTATATAAAGTAAATATAAATATTATGGACCATTCACACAACACTGTCTAGCCCCAAACTAGGCAGAGCTTTAATGATGGGAACCAGATAGAACCAGATATAATACTTTAATACTTTTTTTTGTAATAAACTCATTCAATTTCATTTTCAATTTCAATTAGCCTTTATTAACAACCTTATAATCTATGACATTAAACTAATTACCATTAATATTAACATTAATGTCAATAAACTCATTCCTAGGGTAAATCATAGGGCACGTTCCTAAGGTGCGTGACCTGCGAGGCAATTTTGTTATAGGCGACGGTTATTTAACTTCAGGGGGGATATACATGTACATGCTTGTTCTAAGACCTGTTGTATAAAAAACTTTACCTCTTTAGTTAGTTTAATAAATATCGGTATCCTTTCCTTGTAAACGATAAATCGCTCTTCTCCAGTTTCCAGATCAGCTGCTCGAAATAAACTGAAAACAACATGTTTATGACTCATGACATACTTGCAAAACAAATAGAAAAAGCCCGAAGACATTGTTAAGATTGCAGGAAGTCGGAGAATGGAAAAGGTCTAGAATCTTTCTTCCTGTTAAAGTATAGTAGGTCCAAGACAGGTTTCATGGAACTGATTGATTCTTTTTTATTGATCTTATAGTGTTTACTAAACTTAAGGAAATCACAATGATTTTTTAAATGTCCCAAAAGATAAGAGCCGAGCAGGATTAAAACCCGCGACCTTCCCCTTTATGAATTTCCCCTTGGTACGGGGCTGCGCTGACCGCTGCGCCATCGGATCCTAATCACACTCAACAAATAACTCTTAGGGACTGTTCGGCAAGTCGGCAAGTTTATCATGCGCACTTGATGTGCGGGCAGGTTTTTCCGCAAGTAGGCCGCTGGTGGGCCCTTTTTGCGTGACCCTTGACACGTGTTGCTCGAACTTTTTTAAACACGCCGGTTTCCTCACGATCTTTTCCTTCACCGTTTTGAGAGTACTGGCATAGTGCACATAAATTTTTCGACAGAAAAACTCATTGGTACACGAGTGGATTTGAACCCACGACCTTCGGATCGGAAGGCGGGGCCGCTACCACTAGACCACCAGTGCTCTCTTAGGGACTGTTCTTACGGGCTCTTAACTTTTGGGTCATTATTAAAATCTCTGTGATTGAGTCTTGTCCCTCCACATCAACTGTGACACTTTCCGGATGACTGGAAAATTGTTGCCATGAAGTATGAACCTAAGGTCCTCTGCTATTTTAAGGACTTGGGCTGGCTGGGGTGAGTTTAGCAGAGGGACAATGCACAATACACCCCATCATGTGACAACAGTGCAGATTTTATTCTCCCAAATCAAATTAGAATTAGATTAGATGTATAGTAGGGAAAGCTGATGATAAGAAGATCTTCGGACCTATTATGTAAATTATCTAGTCAGTGGATGAATATGGACTCAAATCTAAATGATTAACTGCTTAGCTAGGCTACGTAATGGACTTCTATAGGCTCATGATGATATTAATGTTTATTTTTGCTGGCTCCTAGTTTTAAGTTTTTGACTGGCCTCTCAGCCTAGTTGGTAGTAGGTATGGCCTTCTGTGCCGTAGGTGGTGGTTTCGATCCTCACCGAGAAGAGCACTGGTAGTCTAGTGGTAGTGACCCCGCCTTCCGATCCGAAGGTCGTGGGTTCAAATCCACTCGTGTACCAACGAGTGTTTCTGTGGAAAAATTTATGTGCACTATGCCAGTACTCTCAAAACGGCGAAAGAAAACATCGTGAGGAAACCGGCGTGTTGTAGAACCTAAAAAAGTTCGAGCAACACGTGTCAAGGGTCACGCAAAGAGGGCCCACCAGCGGCCTACTTGCGGAAAAACCTGCTCGCACATCAAGTGCGCATGATAAAACTTGCCGAAACTCCTCACCAAGAACAAATATTTGTGTGGAAACACAGATGTTTGTTCTCTGTCTGGGTGTCATATTGTATTCTAAGTATGTATTTACAAAAAAATAAGTATAATTATTATAATTCAGCTATGCAAGCTCTGCTTAGTTTGGGGTTAGATAGTGCTATGTGGATTGTCCACAATATTTATTTATTCTTTTTGTATTTGTTATTGAAATAAATAGGACATAGAAATACCTATCAATGCACTATTATACATTTGTTTGGTTTATGCATGTAAAGGAAACATGCATTATAATTAAAAATTCTCAAAAAAATAGCATTATGTTATTTCCGAAGTCCTCATAAAGCATTTAACCTAGTTATAGTTTACCTTATTGACAAGAGAACAAGGATTTATAAGAAATATATTGTTATAAAGCTAACTAAGAGGGAAAATACTTATTGTTTGTGGAAAATCACGCTGCAATTATTTAAGGAAACTAGGAAGATACTCGTAGAATCAACAACCGTTGGGGAATAAAGGTTATTGTATTGATAACACGAAACATAGGATGCCCACCCACCCCAGGAACTTTTAAGATTGGCGGCACTGGCCTATAGGCCTTCTTAATTATCTGCCAGCCTTCCCTGTCCTGTGCGTCTCTTGTCCGGGTAATTCCTGTGACCTTTACAATGTCATTGTCCCATCGCTTTTTCAGAGGATCCAGGTTTCTTTAGTCAAAACTTCACCGGCCGTTAACGGCATGGATGAGTGTTATTTTCAAAAGAAAAACTCATAATCCAACCCTACTAAAAATAGACAATATGGCTAAATAAGTCATCATCATCATTATCAACTTGAAGAAGTCCACATAGGCCTCCCCTAAACGCTTCCAGGAAGAAAGATTCTGAGCCCTTTCCATCCATTGACTTCCCGCGATCATAACAATGTTGTTGCTCTATCTGGTGGGTGTTGCTGAATAAGTAATGCTTTAAAATTGCAATGTCCACTTTAAAGCCAGTTGCTTAGTTGGTAAGGTTGCATCATCAATCCGACTTTGGCGTGCAATTAAAGTGATTTAGTTGTTTATTCTTGCTAATATGCATTGTATATGAAAAAGACAAGACATGTTAGGAACAAACTGATCTATTGTATGGTGTACCTACCTTATAAGACCACCACCTAGCGATATAGGGCAAGACAAATGATTGCACAGAAATATAATTATTATGTTTATGAGTCATATTCTACCAACCTGTACATCTGATGTAAGCTCTCTGTAAAAGGCTTGTGAAGCACAATTTCGTAGCATTTTTCTTTGTTAGTATTTTTACCATCGCCCGGTAACATAGGCCCGTACAATAATATTGATTCTTCTCTGTATTTAATTGGCCTTGAAACATAGCTATCTGAGCGCACTTCCAATACTTTTGCAGGTGGATCGTTACCGAGGCCAAAGGATTGTAAAACTAAAACAGAAAGCCATATTAATTATAAATCTATCGGTAATTAAAAAACAGAAAATAAATAAACTTACATGAATTAAACATTTTTGAGCGTAGAGAAACACTGATACGTAATTATAGTAAGGCCTTTAAATGATCACTTGTAATCCGTGATTTCCTTATTAGGTAGTTGGTAAAAAATACTTTTAAATTGAGATCAAAAGAGAAAAACTAATTTTCCCGAAAAGAAAATGATTACGACGTGATCGAGCGACCAATCGGCAATCGGGCAATGCAATGTCAGTCAATGTAATTTTTTTTTTTTTTTAATTTTGTGCTGGCTTGGATTCAAAGTCCTTCCGCCAAGTCCTATAAGTTTTTCAGATTTTGTTTTGACACTATTCACTTTCACTCATGTTTGTTTTTGATTGACACGCGCTCAACTCAAAAAGTTTATTTTATGGATTTGAGTGAGTAAACCTGAGTAAACGAACCGTAGAAACGAACGGTTACTACGAACGAACGAAAAGACGAATCACTTCAATCAATAAACAAACGTGCAAAGCTGTCAATGTCAAGTGTCCACAGAATGCAAGAGAAGTTCTATTTTCTGTGGTCCCATCTGCGTAAAGCTTCGCTTTGTTTTAACTAGATGGCGCTGCTCATTTTATTGGATTTTCGGCCTGGTTACTGGTTGTTGATGTTGAACAAGACCGAAGCCGTAGGTGGGCCTAGATTGAATAACGAAAACAATCGGTAGGTATATTTTATATACCAAAGCACGGACAATACACATAATAAGGGTGTAGGTACTCTTCATATCATACTATTTATCATATAAATAGACACATAATTATGTAAATATTTTTTATTAGAAAAAAATACCTGATTTTACATTTTCAGATCATTACATAAACTAGAAATAATTCACTCAAAAATCTTTGGTAATGGTAAATAAGGAATGTTTAGCATTCAAAAGCTCAGTAAAGTAAATAAAATACATCTTTGGTAATGGTTAAATAGAGAACAAAGCATTCACAAGCTATTACCTCCTACCTAAACAAAATATGCAGGTAGTACCTGACTACTACCTACCACTTTTAAGTATACAATAAAATAGGTAAAGTACCATACTCCTCGAAAGTAGGTCAGGTACCTACTAAGCATGTCTTAAATAATAATTGCTTTTATTAATTTGTGTAGGCAGGTATGCTATTTTATTATATTAATTATTATGGAATGTTTGATACAAAATTAGTGATATCAACTACGGTGTGGGAATACAAATGTACAGCATTGAAAATAATTTATTATAGCTGTTATTGCAGGTACCTGCCTTCACAAATAATCAGCCTACATACTAAATTATATCTAATGGATCATCACCTATGTATTAATTAAATACTCAATGTAGTAGTACCCTTTAGTGTAGAGACAGTCAGCGTCAAAAGTGAATGAATAATTTCAGTTATTTATACCTTTTTCTTTAGATTTAGTAAACGGGCTACAATTTCAAGTAAAGTTCAAATCTTTGATGAAAAATGTTTATGTCCTTTTGTCGGTGATTGTCTTGGAATGTTAATATAGCTACCTAGATTCTATGATAACATTAATAAAAAAATTCCATCTAGAAATTTTCAAATTGTCACCGTAAGCCTGATTCATAAACATTTCAAAATTACATTAAGGTTCTATGAAAGAAATTTCTTATAGATACTTTGACTCTAGCTTGGACAATGCTTAGTCGTTTTTGATTAAATATTACAAGAAGTTTCATGTGTAAGTAATGGTTCCGGTACAATACAAATTTTATTGAGCTATTAGATATTTCAAACTAGATGTACCTACTCGCAACTTCATCCGCATGGAATAGTGTCTTTGGGTAGCATTTATAACTAGCAACTTTGAATGCTGATCAAAAAACTCATAGCTTTTTATGCATTTGAGACCTAGGCTTAAAAGCTAGGATCTTATTTTTATCAAATCGAAATCTGATGCTCTGAAAGTATATTACTTTAGCGAGACTGGCTTAAAATAGTTGATCCACATTAGCAAGCCCGCAATAATTTGTGAGGTAACCATTTTATCACAAAATTTAGTTTTCCAGAAATGAAGAGTTTGTATTTAAAAGTTGACAAAATCAAACTAAGCGGCATGACTGTGGTCATTAGTCCCTAGGAGACTATCAGGGTTGGCAAGTGGGTCCAGTTCAGCGAAGAGTTTGAACCACGCTGCCTTATCTTCTTTCTTGGGCATGGGTTTGGACTGGGGAGGTGCCTCTTGAGAAGTCTTGCTCGGTGGAATTGGACCTTGGAGCAGGCTGGTGTTCAAATGCTGGAAAAGTCGAATGATAAGCCTACAGTTCTTTTTGTACAAATATCTGATAGAACTAGCATATGGTCCACCTGATATTAAGTGGTAACCATCGCCAAAATCCACGCCCATAGAAAGGGAAATGAAAATTTCCTTGCATTCAATGGATCCAATAAGATATGAACATAATTAAATTATGACAAGATTTATCTAATAAAATATTTGTTTCTTATATGAGCCACCAATTTTCTGGACAACTCAACGTTCAACATCATAGAGGAGTTGATTGAGCTGTTTTTTTCTTCAAGAATAATTTTTATAAACTTACTTGCAACAGCTGTGAAGGCAAGAAAGACCCAAAATTCGCTGGCATTTCTCCACAGTCCATCCTCAGTCCAGCTAGATCAGAACTTATGCCAGCATCCGATGTTTCTTCCAGACCATCAATAAGATTGGCGGATGTGGATGGTACTGAAGGGTCAATGGACTGGCCTTCAGTACTTTTGGGTATGGCTGCTGGAGGAGCAGAGATTTCATCTTTGAAATCGTCCTGGAAGGCATAGACACTTGTTAAAATAATATGAAATCCCAAAAACCCTAAGTGAAGAGAGAGCCCGCCTTTCGATCCCAAGGCCGTTGGGTCAAATCTACACAATTACAATTTCTGTTCAAAAATGTTTTTGCACTACGTCAGTACTTTCAAACGGTGAAGGAAAACATCGTGAGGAAACCGGCAACTCGTAAAACCTATAATGCAAAGAAAAATATGTCAAGCGTCACACAAACACGGCCCACCAGCAGCCTACTTGCAGAAACCAGTCCACTCACCAAGTGTGGATCATATAATTTGCCTATAGGTGAAATCTGGATGTCTAATAGCATAATTTTATAAGTTGAAGGCACACATTTTAAAATTGACACACAAACATCTACCTAGGAAATGGAAATAAAATAGCTTTGTTATAATGGCAAAGGCAACTTAAAGTGTGTAACAAAAACATGTTTAATTCCAATGTTACAAGGCCAATTTAATGAGTGTTCAGTTTCATGATTCTTGAAACTTGATTTGTTTATACCTGGAAGAAGAGCATCTGGTCTTTATCCTGAGGAACCACTTCTTTACTTTCTTCCCCTTCTTCCTTCCCCTCTCCAAGGCTCTGAGACAATTCCTTCAGGATACAGAACTCATATTGGGGCGAAGACTTCATAGTATCAGCTGTTGCTTCAAGAGTCTGGGATGCTTTGGTCACAAAGTTCATAAAAGAGTTCTGGTAGTTTGAGAGCACGTGGGAAAACATGTTGCATCTAGCTGCGGCGAGGAGATCAATCTGAAATAAACAATTAATAGAGAAACTATTCTTAATTTTGTATTGCACACAATACGGAAGGAAAAAGACCGAAATAGAGGACTGTACAAAGACAAGCTTAACTCTGAGCAGAGTTTATTTACAGCAAACCTTTGAGGCTAGAGAGAGGTGACTATAAAGGCAGGTTAGGCAAGAAGGCGACACAGTAGAGAGTATGGAGATGGTGGAATGGCAAAGGATGAATAAGAGAAATCTTTCTTTTAATATCAGTTTTAATATCCTATTTTTATCGTGTCGCTGGTTATATAAGAGTTTTAAGGGCACCTCAAAGAGGTTATAAATTTTTTATATCAGTTTTTGTAATTATAAGAAAACTGGAGATTATGTTTACCTTTTGCAAAACATCAAGTGTCAACTTATCAAATACTTTTTTACTCTCACGGACTTGACGTTGAGCTTTCCGAAAGTTGTCCAAGCCACGTCCCGTATCAGGGTCTAGCTGGGCGCTTGCAGACTTCATCCAACTAAGCGCAGCGCGATACTCAATACGCGCTTTTTCCATAGCAGATACTGTAACCCGCATATCGCTTACGGCGCGACCTCGAAACGTCTCCACTTCATGATAAAGCCTCAACAGCGGCCCACGCACTGATAACCGTTGCTGTCCAGAGTAAGAAATCGCCTTCCCTGCAGATACCATGTGTTTGCCCGCCGCATCAGCATTTTTACCAGCATCCCTCAAAAACTTTCCCAAAGAATTTTCCTCTTGAGCCAAAACACACAACCGTTCCTGATAATGATCTAATACGCGCTGTAACTGCAAGCAGCTATCGGATATTGATCGGAATAACTCTAGTTTCGCATCCAACTCTGCGTCAGAAGCGACGATACACGCATCTTCTTTATTTCCGAATTTCTTTAGCACAGTCTTTTTTGTTACCCAGTACTGATGTTGCATCATGGCTATTTTATTTTGTGTAAAGCTCGCGATGTCACTGTTTTATTTAGCCATAACAATCTCAAACTCTGATATTATTGATGCGACTATAGCAGATCCTGTCGAAATCGGGAAATGAAAATGAAAATGAAAAATTCACATCAGTGCAGTGACTGTACTACGAAGCAAACCGGATGTTGATTGATTACACTTTTGACATTGACAGTGATGGATTGATGGCAGCTGATCGCTAGGGTTGCCTTCCTTCTATTTTATCAAACAAACTAAGCTCAAACTACAAAACAATAGGTGCTGATGCATGCTCATGCTCAATCTACTAATGCTGAATATATTATTGTTGCTAATGCCTTGAGTGGAGTTACAATAGATCTATCTAGTATTTATTTACTTGACAACTACATACTCGATTATTTGTGTAGCAATCAAACTTCAAAATTATATGTTACCTGTGGGAATTGGATTATTTATTTTTTGTCTATGAATATTTACAACCGGAATGTGGAATGGCCGCCGCGTTTCGCGTTCGCGAATGTATCGCATTCATCAATCAAATCAATGCAACATGTACATTTTTGTTAGATGAGAGTAAATAGTTTAAAATTAACTTAGGATCATATAAAATGTACTGTGCTAGTGATAATAAAACTATTCCTGAAGTGTCTTCGTCACAGTCTTCAAGGAACGTCAAAGATGGTAAGTTTGTGGCTGTCAATTTATTTTTAAGAAAAGCGCCTCGATATTAATATAATTATAGTTGAAAGTACGTTGTATCGACTCTCACAGGTAGTATGCTTAAGATTCACTGGCTGTTCTATTAGTTTTCATAGTTTTAAAAGTTTCAAACTTGTTTTGAAGTTGGTCTACAGATCTACATGTACCTACAGAGAATGGTACGTAAACATTCATTGAATGCAGCTGGTATATACAGTTAGGTTTGCCTTTTTGTGCTGATTTGGATTAGAAATTATAATTGTTTATGATGCCAACTAGGCTGCTTATGTATGAGATAAACTTACTACTTTATCTTCATAAATTGTGTGTTTCAATAAAAATATACTACATAATGGGAATTTTATCTTCATCAAATAATAAAATAAAAATATTTGTATTCATACAAACTCACTCATTGGCATTATAGCTTTTAACAGACTTAAAAAAAAGTTTAATTTCTTAATAGGTCTGAAGTTTTTTGCTTTTACATATATGAATTATATTTTTATCACTTGAATCCTATTTCTGGGTTCTAAGTACAGTTGTAGGCGTTAAATATTGCACATCGGCTTTTCTGCTTTCATAGAGTGTTATCTTTTTCTGATGCACACTAAGGTCCAATTTCACCGTTGAAATGGAACGCGTTCTACTGACGTTTAAACTCGCTTAAGCATTCAGTTGGTACATTTTTCTCTAAACGCGCTTAAAGACCTGTCAATGTCGTTGCATTTCTTTTGTGTACGTACATATAAACGAGTTTAGTTAAACGCGTTTAACGGTGAAATTGGACCTAAGCTCTATGAAGCCGAAGTGCTATGTTTATTTGAATACATATTTTTTTTTTACAAAAAAAATATGTATTCATATTTTTATTTCATATTTTCATATTATACATATTTTTTTTTTACAAAAAAAATATGTATTCAAGTATTATATCAGCTATCCGGTTCCCATATTACAAGCTCTGCTTAGTTTGGGGCTGGGTAGTGTTGTGTGAATTGTCCACAATATTTATTTTATTTTTTATTTATTACTGTATGTAAAAAAACCTGGGTAAATAGATCTTCGAATAAACCACAATCAAGTCAAAATTATCATTCTTTTAAAATAACTGTGGAACACAAACATTGTCATTTTTACATCAGTACCCTCTAAATTTTACTCAATAATTTTAAACAAGTTGTTTCTCCTATGTGTCTCTTTTTTTTGTATGGAGAAATTATGAGACAACAGCTTGATTCTATAGTTTCTATGTGTAACATCTTGTTATTGAAAGAGACACATAGGCGAAACTAATTATTCAAACTGATTGAGTAAAACTGGAAATAAGCTTACTGGTAAGATTGAGGTAAAGTGTAAATGAAATTGCCTCAAAATCCGCTCCAAAATGGGCCACTTTTGCATCTAATTGCGGAAACAGGAGTCCTTTACTAGATATAAGAGAAGAGAGAAGAAAATCCTCAGGCATGGGAGATATTTCCTCAGATCCCTTTGCGTACCAACTTTTTTAAGGATGTCGAAAAGTGACACGAAGGAAGAAAAATGGACATAAATATTTTAGCGGAAAATCTGTTTTCCTCTTGTTCTTTTTCTAAGACATTGTATGTTAGTGTGTGTAAGGGATAACAATGCCCAAAATGGGAAATTGCTGTTTATTATTTTGCATACATACTTCGGGTAGTTAATTAAAATGTTGAATAAAGTGACTGCAATTGTCTTGTTGCGGTAGCAAGTACTTGCAGAAGTGTTATTTGAACTTAGAGGAGAAATGAATTACAAATAATATTCTAATTTGAGGGAGGGTGAGTAAGAACTGCAGTGAAGTCCCTCAATGCCGTACATTGTAGCCGGCTAATCTCACCCCAGCCGACCCAACTCCTTCAAATAGCGGAGAAAGACCTTGGGTTGATGGCAGCATTGTTCCATTAAACCTGATGGTCATGCTAAAAAAAGAGGAGTAAAACTCTATCAGTTCCCTCAGCCCTATTTTGGATCTAGTTTCATTTGTTTGACTACATACTTCACAATTTATTTTTCCTGCAGGGAGCCGCCTTGGTTCCTGTCTGTCGCTCCAGTCTTGAGGTGGAAGTGGCCTTCTTAATATCATTCAATTAATAAAAGTATCTGATGGTATAATTTCAAAACTGAATTATGGTTTGTCCTTCTAATCCAGAGCAGAAAAAAATTACGTACACACAAACACAACGACATAATTAAACATTGTAATTTGTACGTACAAATTAAACGCCATATAACTTTTGAAAAAACTGTAAAAAAACTGTGAAAAAACTGTTTTCAGTAAAAACCATCTTTACTCCATTGAAAAAGATCTCACACTACCTGCGTTCACCAAAAGATAGTTTCCCGTTGGAAAAACCAGGAGTGTACAAGATTGATTGCAGCTGTGGGAGCTCATATATTGGCCAAACAAAACGCACCATTGCCTGTCGTATAAAAGAACACATTAGGGCGGTTAAAAACATTGAGACACATAAGTCTGCCATTGCAGAACATCTTTTGGACTCCGGATCAAACCATTGGATCGAGCTACACAACCCGCAGGTGATTTCAACCGAGCGCCACTACATACCGAGATTGGTTCAAGAGGCAATTGAAATCACCAAACACAAGAATTTCAACCGTGAAGATGGTTTCCAGTTATCTGGAGTCTGGAACCCGGTGGTACGAATGTGCAAACCACCAAAAAGTGTGTCATCCACTACGCGTCCTGATACCGTCAGTGTTGTGTGTCGAAATCGACAAAATAGTGAGAATGGAACCAATAGTAGTCTCGAAACCAATAAAAGAGTGCGAAAGAGGGTAGATCGATTTATCTGCCAATAACATTTCTTTTACTCGTGGACTTCAGTTTCAACCGTGATCATGGTGCATGCAACTGTGCCGAAATATCGGATCAACTCATCAAAATTTAATCATGGTAAATATCCCGTTGTATCATAAAAATAAAATTAAACGCCTTAAATATGTAGCAAATAATTACCACGTGTGCAAAGCCGTATTACTTATAAAAAAAAACGTTTATTTAGGAACATGATACCGCTTTTTAAATTATCGAACCCGAAAAAAATCGGATCAAAAAATTAGCTTAAATTAAAGGTCTTCGCTATTTAGTATAAATTTTACCAATGGCAGACAGTGATAGGCCTAATTTAAATCTATATTTAAACTAAACAAACTTATGACAATGAGGGGTGGGAAAACTCCATCGTACCGCTCTATAACCTTATTCAACGTCTGCATTTAACGACACCAACCCCTGCCTCTGAGGGTCAAGGTCGAGTTATATTTGACTCTTGCTCGCGTGTCTCTTGACGAATTGATTCTCAACTCTGGCATCGGCAGTTTCAAGACTTGACCTTATAGAAACCCTTTCGATTCACCCCTCAAGTATGGGCTTTGCATAACTCTTTAGATAAAAGCCACTTTATAACAAAGGTGCTTTAAAAATGCATATATTGTGAACTTTTGTTTTAATTTATAGCCAGCTCAAACCGACATTGTGTGGTATCAAAATTACGAAAATTTTAATGATTTTGTAAGATCTAGTTAATGCCTTTCTATTTCTGTCTTTTTTTAGGATTTTTTATCAAAAGCACTTTCGTATTAATTTGCTAAAAACCAAGGTGATCATTACATTTTTATCGTATATAATTTCTTGAGGTAATCTTTTTCAAATATCGCAGCGTATCGGCTACATGTGGCCGTACCTTTAGATATCGTCCACCACCCTAACATTTATAGCGCTATAGATAACTTCTAACGATTATGAACTTTTCTTATTTTTTTTATCAAGGTTTCGTTGATCGTGAGGTCATCTAGTTAGACTAGATGTGACCTTAAAACTGGTTCGATATCCTGCTCGGTAGGCGATTACTGACTTATAACCGTCGTGTTAAGGGGCTGAGAACCGTCAAATTACTTTGCGCTGGCACATTTCTGTAGATAAAATCACTAAACGTATCTATGAGTAATCGTTATCAATAAAGTTGTATGCACGTGCACAAAGTTAATCAAAAATACCATTACCATTTTGATCCAAGCATGTTTTTCTACGTTCCTCAATGATGATGATGAACTTGTCTCCGACCAACCGAAATTCACAATAACAGATGCACGAGGTGCTTGTTTCGGTTACCGATGGGAAAAACATTTCCGCCATCTGCAAACTGTTCTAAATGTGGTATCATGGCTCTCGCAAGTTTTTGTACACTAAACATTGTGGTAGCTTCTGTGTGAGGGCCGGGTTTATATTTTGTGATATAATGACAGAAAAATTGAGGAGCAATAGGCTGGCATCGTACGGGCATGTCATGAGGAGGGATGAAAGTCATGTGACTAGGAGAGTGATGAGTATGGATGTGGATGGATGTGTAAGCAGAGGTAGACCAAAGAAAACATGGATGAACAGTGTGAAAGGTGACATGAATAAGTGGAGTGGAGTGAATGCAGAGATGACGGCTGACAGAGGGGAATGGAGGAGGAAGACATGTTGTGCCGACCCCACATAAAGTGGGATAAGGGCAGGAAGAAGATTTGTGTAACGGCAATATGGAATACAAACTTGCTAACTACAACCAGTCCTCAATCTTTATGCGCTATTAAACAGGAGCATAACTATTTGATTAACTATGCTTAGTAGTTTTATCGCATGCTAGGATTTAATTGCATACTTTCGTTAATGATAAACCTACTGCATCTAAGGACGTAGGAAACACACAAGATGAGCACCGGTAGGTAACGAAGGCCGTGTGTTCGAATCCGGTCGTGCGTTTGCACAAAAACGTGCTAAATTACTAACAATGTCAGTTGCTCTTAGACAAGGTGTACCTATAAAACCGCGCCTCTGTGACCGCGCCTCTGTGTATGTATGAGACCAACTGGACTTTGAGAATTATTTGGTTAGAATAATGAATATCATTAAAATCTGATCCTATTATAGTTCGTTCGTACCTATATGTTATTTTTCTTCGTACAGTGTCACTAGTTCTTTCGAACCAAGTGTGGTGAAAGGATTTTAAGTGCGCCATAGAGATGCGTTCCTTTCGTGCACCCGACGCATATTTTCGAAATCTAGGTTCTACGACATGCCAGTTCTATGTCCTAATAACCTGTTTCACGTAGGCTGGATATCAGTTCCTTTTTTTATAAATAACCGGTAAAAAAGAATCGATTTAAAAGCATTACAGATTTTCTCGACGTAAAGAGAAGTCCTGCCCATCCTTTATGAAATAGACTATTGGACTATTAGGATAGGCTATAGGACTATACGCTCTCCAGCATCCTTGTAGAGGCTCTTAACGAGAGGCCAAAGTGGCTCTGGTCCTGACGCTTATGCTACCCCGTTTGTTTATTATAACTTCTAACTAAAGCCAAGCATTATTTACCTACTCAACAGAATTTCCAATAAATTAATCTAATTGTCTGCCCCACTGCGTTTGTGGACTTTGTGCTTAACCGATATTACCGAACTAACTACTAATTATATTGTTATCCTACTAAATTCAACATGCTAGGTTTTTTTTTTTTTTTTTTTTTTTACATAAAATAGAACATCCTTTGGCTACAATCTCACCTGATGGTAAGCGACGATGTAGCCGACGATGAAGCAGGATGGTCTAGAAGACACCTATTCACTCTTGCCTTGAAGAGGCCCAGATTGTAGTTGTCAGGAAAAACAGCCGTCGGCAATGAGTTCCATTCCCTGGAGGTTCGCATAATAAAGGTGGAGCTAAAACGCTTAGTGCGAATGGGTGGTATGCTAACCAGGTATGGATGGTACTGAGCCGTGCGTCTGCTAGTCCTATAGTGGAAGGGAGATGGTGGTATGAGATCGTGCAGTTCCTGACTACATTCCCCAAAATGTAACCTATAGAAGATCGATAGGCAAGCAACTTTGCGACGGTGCGCCAGACTCTGGATCTTAGCCTGCGCCATGTGCTGCTCGCCTATCAGCCTAAAAGCTCTTCGTTCAATTGAGTCTAGGGCAGCGAGTTGGTGTTTGGCAGAGCCGTCCCACAGGTGACAGCAGTACTCCATACCAGACCGGACTTGTGCTTTGTAAAGGCTAAGAAGCTGTCCCGGTGTAAAGTACCGCCTTACCCTGTTTAGGATGCCAATTATTTGTTATTGAATTAATTCTCCGGTACTAACAATCTAATCTAATCCTAGTTTCGTATACTTTACCTGTTTACACAGGAAGGTAAATTATTTTATAAAAACATCACGTTTGCCTCAAAATCAGCTGGGCGATTGTTTTATTCTGTTTCAATCAAAAGTTTGATACTAACAAACAAATGATAAACAAGGAATCAATTTTTCGATTTTTCGACCACTATCCATCTGTTGCCATACTGTGTTAAAAAGCGAAAATCCTATTCGTTGTCCCATGTTTAATACATTCAGTCTTTTTGTAATCGCTCCTTGTCAAAGATAAGTTTTGTTTTAACTAGTTTTTTATCTTAATCGAAACTCAAAACAATCTCAAAACTGACAGATGCAACTATGATGATGGATGATTCTACTCCATACACCTGCTTTTCGCGACCATCACAATAATTCATCGTCGTCGGCATCAGTATGCGGTTGTCCTACGTTTTGAAGGAACTTTTATTGCCACTGCTAATTATGAGAACCTGGTTTTTCTACGGATCCCCCCTCGTTTCAGATTCTAATCTATTCCATTTAAATACCCCAGTACATAATGGGTAATGGGTTCATATGAGATTCGATTAATCAGTAATTCAGTACCGAATACCGAGAAGAGGGTGGTATTTAGGCCGATAATTTGCAACCATAAGCTATTCATCGCTGGTTAATCACATATCATAATTCGTATATCACCATGTATTCAGCATTTCAGCACAATATTGCTATACCCATTCAGCATATCGGTTCAGCGCAGTTCGCAATTAACACGTATTGGTTTAGCTAGCTCGTGGCTTCTGATACGGCTTGCGAATTTAACCTATTACATCCTACAATTGGTTGCATATAGGATTCTGTTTGAACATATGCTTCAGTAAAACAAGGTATTATTTAGTCGAAAAAAAATCTGTTAAGTTCACATTAGTCGAAGGTTAAGTAAAAACCCCTATTGAAATCAAATCCACGCTAAATCCATGCTTTACAAGGCGCCCCTTGCATCAGACTCATTTAATGAAAATTCATTGTTTTGCGGCATCGCTTGCATACGACTCAACTGCCGTGTGGAGCATAAAGCGAGGAACTACCTACATATTTATGAAAGGCCGGGGCGTCCGGGTGCTCTGGGCGCCGCGTCTGCTGACATAGTTCCTGGCGCCGGCGCGGCGGCCGCTGCCACTGCAGCCGAGCCCGGCCGGAGCGGCCAGACGGATCCCGCCCGCCCTAGAGCGCACCCGTCCGCCCCGTATCACCCGCGAACTTCACGTTCCGCGCATACCGCTCGGGTTATTCGGAAAGCCATTGTTCCGATCACAATAGCAGTGCGTAAGCACGCCATAGTAACTTTATCGAATTGTAAACATTGTTTGTTGTTCGACGTGACGAAACTTTAAGAGAGACTCGAGACGTTTGTGGTATTGAAACCTTCCAAGTGCCGTGTATGTTCGATTCTAATGTGATTAGACTTTAGAGTTTAGTCCAATCTCTGCTTAAGATTAGTGAACTTGTAACTATTAGTTCTGTTGTAATAGTGAATGAACTCGTTGTAGTCATTGTGATTCAGGCTAGCGATAGCTTGTTTGAGTGATAAGAAAACAAAAGCCGTCAAGCTGTATTCCGTGGAAAGTTTCAAGGTCTATGAGTACGATGAAGACAGTACGTGCAACGGCCACGAAGATGTCTTCGACACATCTAAGAGGAGTGAGTACTTCTTTTTATGGGATCATAAACTTATTTAATGTTAAACATGTTATAGCAGGTATGATGGTCTTTTGGTGTATTTGTAACATCACGTTCAAGAACGTGCCTGGCATTGTACCTTTGCATAATCATTCAAGTTTTGATTACTTTTTATTTTCTGACTTCTTCATTGGTTCCTTATAAGGCCAGTTACTTACGATTAAATTTATTTCAAAATGGTATTTTACGATCGAATGCAGTCTGATTGATCGACATCACTGACTGATTACAAATTTCTATGATACAATCTACAAAAATAAATTATACTGTATTTAGGTTTTACAAGGCTCAATTCTCTATACAAGGCTCTTGAAAGTTTATTGAATGACATGTGAAAATCAATAGCAGCCACGTATGTAGGTAACGGTTTTCTCATGGGGCAGTTTGGTACCCCATTAATTATCATTAATAGAGTATTACGTCACATACGGGCGTATACCTATTATTTTAATTATTTAAGCTAAAGCATATAAATATATACTTGTGTTCGCATAGTTCTCATAATTCTTGAAACGCTGACTCCTCGTAAAGGTATGAATTCCATTTAAGATTGAAGCGAGAATGTGTTACCTGAAGTGGTTCCTTCATAGCTTAATACATTTTAAATTGAATATGAAACTTAAGTGTTTTTACTTGGAAACTTGGACTAAGTATATACAAAATTTTAAGCTGAATCCGCTTTTGAAGGTAGCTGTAATTTACAAACATTTGCTAGAAGTATTATGGAAGACTAAAGTAGTTCCGACGGTAATAGATGACAAAGAAGTTGAGACATACATACATGATAAAGATACTACAATTTTGTAATGATGTATTCTAAGATTATGTCATCTTCACTGCGTGTGGTGTGGTCCAACGAATTGTATGATTATATAATTATGCTGTGTCCAAATATGCTGTAACATAATGTATATTCAGCCTTTAATGATACACAAAGCAAGGATGTTCCAACTACATTTGTACCATGCTAGCTTCGTATAAAGCCACGTAACAGGAGGTATTTTATTTATTGCAGCGTCGCAGTAGTTTCACTTTTCACGATTACTTTATCAAGCTTGTT
Organism: Thera britannica; assembly: GCA_939531255.2. Taxonomy (NCBI): domain Eukaryota; kingdom Metazoa; phylum Arthropoda; class Insecta; order Lepidoptera; family Geometridae; genus Thera; species Thera britannica. The sequence goes on from OW618038.2 coordinate 22,184,540, forward strand.
ATTTCCAAATTGGTCATATTTATCAGAAATGGTGACTAAAGCCGGCTATAAATTTAATATTGTTGTAGCCACATGTTTTCTTTTATCATCATCATCATCCTGTGCCAGTCTAACCCATTTCCGCCCTGCTACTTTGACTTTGTCGTCCATCCATCTTGCTGCAGAGCGCTCTACGTTTCTGTAGCTGGTTCTTGGCCACCACTCGGTTATTCTCCTACTCCACCTGTCATCACCATGTTTTCTTTGTTGTCATTGAATATTACATTAATATTATGTTATATAGTATCTGACCTCAGATGGTAATTGATTATGACAAAATTCTGCATCTTGCTTGGATGATTTTGCATTTTAAAAGGTTACGGCTTTTTGCAATATTAAATCATCAAGTTATTTCAATCCATTCCAATTATCACCATTTTTTCTGTAATTATTTTTGCGAGAAGATATTTCTTAAAATAGTAACTGTGAAGCTACGTCATCAATTTACTAAATAATATGTGATTCGTGTTCATTTATTTTGGTGAAGCTTTGCACACAATGCACATATTTTAACTACCTGTTATGTGCCTAAACAGTTGTAAAATAGAGCATTAAGTACAAGACCAAGTGTTTTTTTATTACCCTTATGTCGGAGTTTGTTCATTAAAAGTTATAGGTCTAAGCAATATAATTTGAAGTTTACCAGGTATAAACCCGTTTCTAGCCAATAAAATGTAGAAACAGGAACACAGATGCAATCAGTTTGTTCTCGCTAGGTGTTTTCTATGGTTTATTCCCATTAGGGCCACTCACTCAACCCTAATCCCTGAGGTGGGTTAATTTTGTAGTTTACAAAGTTTCTGTAGTAAACATTTGTCGTTTGTCATCTGGGTACTACATGATATTTTCAGAGAAGTTAATATTGCACTCCAATACGTAGAAAGAGTGGATCGTGAAGGTTCTTTTCAGTTTTTGTAAAGCCGTGGGTTTGAAAATTTACTCAAATTTGATGGTAAACTAACATCACTGAAGAAAAATATATATTATGATTGTTAGCTTTACTTATTCAGTGATTCATAAATAAGGTCGCAGATTATCTTATCAATATTTTCATAGGAAAAGAATTGCGTGGTGATAAAATGTTTTCAATAAACGTATGTCACCATTTCTCAAGAACTTGTTGTCATTATGATTGTAGACTTCCTGTTGTATGGTAGTTTAGTTGATGACTTCGTTTAGCAGGCGCATCTATAAAAATATCAAAGGCCTTACAAGAGACGTAGAAAAATAACCGCATATTATTGTTGTTCAACATATTTTCGTAATAAAACACGCTGAACTGTCACATGAATCAACCGTTTTATCTACCCAATAAATTCCTTTCATTTTTATCGTCGCATGATTAATAAAGACCGTTAATGTCCGCGAACAACTTTTCAGATCCCTTTTCTCACATACTGCAATCGAGTTTAAGATCGATGCAGTATAAGCTTTGCAAGAAACCAGTTCAACGAGCGCAAAGTCGAATGAACAAGTACCTCTACATACAGTCATCGAGAGATAAGAGTAGGTGAACTGGTGAACGGGCGTTGGCTCCACTAGTGCCAGACAGACAAGCCAGTTGTCTCCTGCGCCTCGCATCGACGACACGGAAGACGCGCGCGCATCCCAAGCGACAACAAAAAATCTAGAGCGCTCACATGGGACAGTTTACCATTTCTCTTAATTAATATGGATCCAGTGTGGACAGTGATCGTTTAAAATCATATTCTCTCACAGTTTCTCCATTCCGCAAATCACAGATATGAACGCGAATATTTAGTGCAAAAATATACCTTTCAACGAAAATTATCTATGTGGGCTACGTGATAAGTGTCTTAACTGTGTGACCGTATTGTTTCGGCTTGCAAGTTTTTGCTAGTCCGTTAGTAGGTAGAGGTTTCTTGGAAGTAACGCAGCAAGTTTTGGTGAATGAGTCAAACAGGCGTCGGAATTGTTAACTTTGTCAACGTGCTGCCCACCATTTCTGAAGGTAATATGCCACAAACTATTATAGTTCTAAATGATATCATTACAATGACACGTATTCGTTGACTGTAGATAGTTTTAACTGGTCGGCAAATCATAATACTGCTGCGATTGTTTTTGTTTCGAATGTAAAACTCTTTGTTACAATATGCTTCCCTAGTGTTTGCGTTAATCCAGACAAAACAGCTTTTATGTAATAGGAGTACCTACTTTAACTGCACTTATATTGATTCATTGTTTTTATAACCCGTACAAAGTACTACGTATAAGTTGCGCTTGAAGAACTTCCAAGTAGGTAAATGTGTTTATTTATATAACTCACCTCAATATTATATAAGTTCAATTCATGTTTAGTAGTCTGTTTTCCTCAAGTTATTTATGTTGTCGATATTGTTTACAACTTAAAGTAAACTAAGAAGTACCTACGAGAGGTTTAAAGCCTGGGCACAGAATAAATACTAGTACTGACGGCTAACTGGAATAACTAGGTACATATTGGCTACCTGATTATTTATCGAAGGTCAACTCTTATAGTCTTTGCTCTTTATAATAAATCTAGTTTCTAATTAGCCTTTAGTCCGTTTCACTGCAACGTTCAAATGTTGCAGTTTAACTTCCAGGTTATTTTATTAGAAAACCAACCGTAGTCATGTGTCGTGGTATTGTGTTGCAAAAAATAGAGTCAATGATTTTGCAGCGATCGCCTGCCAGCTAACAGCCGATCTTTCTTGCTTGGATGTGTCTGTGAAAGTATAACTTTCTTTTTTCTGCAAACAACATGTATTCATTAACAACTCTGTCAAAACAGAATCGGCTATAATGCTCTTTTGATTTTATTATTTAATGCAACAAAAACATTAAATTTGCACTTCGGAGAAAATGTATGAGTATGGAACAAGGAAGTGGGTGGGTTATGAAGTTCCGGGAATCATGTGACAGCTGCGCCGCCCGTTGCATTTAATGGTCTTTGAGGCATCTGTAGTTATCAAGGATATGAATGGTGCCACAGATCCAGTAGGACGTTCTAGTGAGTCAGACGGAGCCCAAAAGCCCGTGGCCTTGGAGGCATCCGCCAGTCGACAGGCAGGTGAGGCCGGCGTCTCAGGTCGACGACCGAGACATGAGGACTATTAAAATCTCAAGCTGGTTGGTTTCAATCACTATTTACTGCAAATTGCATTGGGTTGTCCATGCGCACTTCAAAGTAAAACTTTCGTTCAAAAAACATGTATGTATTAAATATTTCCACGATTATACATTTTACACGTTACATCTATTGTATGTGTTTCTTAAAATGAATTAGCTCATCTAAAACAGCTATTCAATAAGTATCATAAGCACTTAATCATCTATGGTGAGTCTGACAACGAAGTTTTTAGGTTGCCCTAAGCCACATGCCTTAACGTCTAGCTAGAGATACAGAACCGACAGCTTTAAGTGCAAACTGAACACGATGCAATAGAGGTGAAAATGATAATCATTACCTCTAGACAAGATGAAATGCCGTTTGCCAGCCAATTGTGATTCCTGTATGACTGGTTTTGCCTTTGTCTCATTCTACCACTTTAAGGCATGCATTTCATTCTCCGTCCAGTTCATTTTATTCCTTTTGCATCTTTATATCGTAAAGTGTATTATTATCCCAACCAATAGTTTGCTCGACTGCTTGAAAAGAACAGGGTTTTGTTAAAACATGTTTCTCGATACGGCTACGTCTGTCGAATTCTTCATCAAGTTTTTTGTTTCATCACAGCGAATTTGAAATGCATTTAGAACCGTTGCTAATTGAAATAGGTTTTCAAAGTATCGTATTTTTGTAGCGGTATCTAAAGATATATCCCTCTAATGAGCCGTCGAAGATCGTAGAACAACATCAATGTCACAAAGAACAAAAGCTATACAATTACAACAGACCTTGCTAGCCCGCAACGTATCAAAGCGCATAATGACTATTGAAACAGTGCAGTGTACACTGTGTTTACAGTGTTTTAACTCTGCAACTCTACGTTACGTTGTCAAAGCTGTTTGAACACCAAAAATAGTGGCAGCTAGCAACGTTAATCTTTTGTATATTTTTTTATTATCATAATTGATTACCATTGCCTTTTTTCATGGTTTGAAACCAGTTTTAGTATTTAATTAATAAAATGTGTCAAACTCCATTCCGCCTTCCATTAGTTAGGCTAATTAAATGTTTCTCCTCGTATTTGCTTAAACTAATCCGTCTGAACTTGAGTACATATCTCGTCAAACCACTCTACTACTGAGAACCTTATGCCTTTCCTCGGAATTTGGGACCTTTCCTAATTACTGAAAACTAGGCAGGTAGAATCATTCTAGCATGTTGGTACCTCATAAACTCCAATAGCTCTACTTACCACTAAGGTTTACTATGCCGACTACCCTCACATATAAACTTTATTGCCTATGTTTACCTCTAGGAAGCTGTTCGGTGCAATTACAGGCAATTTTCAACACAGCAAAAAGTAGTTTATCTCGAACAGTTAGCCGTTATCTGCACGGATGCGGACCTTGATATTGTATGATGCATGATCCATTAAATCTTAAACGCGTTGTAGCGTGGAAGAAATATCCAAGCACACCTGACAATGTTTCAAAATCTTCTAGTCATAGTCATGCATGACTGTCTATAAACATTTCAAAAGCTAGTGTCAAGTCCCGCGATACAAAAGGGTTAGTGCCTGAGTCAGCCACAGCTGTTGAAATAGTGTGATTCTTAGTAATGACTCTAGAATTATGTAAAGCTTATCTAATATCAAAGTTTCCTATTTAATGTCGAAATTAAATGCATTTATCCCATAATAGCGGAATCCGCAGGGAGAGCAGAGAACGCTTCGCTGGCCACGATGCTGGCTCGCAACTTGGCCACGCCTCGTCGGCCACGCTGCCGGCTATAACAATGATAATATGGAAACTATTGTGCCACTCACATTAAACTATATCTCAACTAGTCACGATACCATACCAATGAATTCTATTCATAGATATAATAATTGTGCTGTAAATCAACAAGCTGAAAATCGTGATTCTCTGCTAATAACTAGCCTATTGCAGTCACATTTACTTGTTCAAACTTATATTTAGCCCAGCATTATTCAGTCTCTCCTTTCAGTTTTTGTTTTTGTAAGAATATGAACATAACTTCATCATACTACGTGACATTTTCAGGTTAGATAAATAAAATACATTATCGTGTCGTCAGTTTGCTATGCTTTATATTAGATAGTAATAATGAAAAACTACGTTCTATCTTATCATTAATCACTGACAAGAAATTCGACCTTAATAACAGGGAAAATAAGAACGCGTACACATTATGAAAATGTAGCTCGTTAAGTAATTAATAATATTAAGCGTTGCTGTGTGCTTTGTCTCGCTTTCTTGGTTTTATATTGAGATAACATTATTTTCTCTTACATTACTCTGCTCTTTACTCAAAACATTTTCTTTTACCTCGATTTATTTTGATTGAATACATTTTTTGAATTTGTACAAGTTATCTCAAATGATTTGAGATTCTTTAGCCATTGTATAAAGACACGTGGAAGTACACTGGAGCTCCATTAAGTGTGAATCTGAGCAACAATCGGTACCAGTGGCGCGCGGCACTACGGTTTAAATCCGCATTACCATCACAATTGCTCGTATTGTATGCAGGGTCACAGGTTCGAGGTCACCCTCGTGTGCACTCGCTTCTTGTGCTTCAATGACTGCCTTTGTGTCTAACGTTACTATGATTTCAACTTAATTCGTTATTTTTTCTTCGTCACAATCGCTTGTAAATTGTAAAAAGCAGACAGTCGTTGACCAAACAATGTAGCACTCATTCAAGTCAATTTTATTAAAATTTTGTTATTCATGCCAGGTTTCGATTGTTGTACGGAAGCTGATTGTAATGAGAGGTAGGAGCCTCGAGTAGCCCTCGATCTGAAATTAAAATCGATGTAAATTTATATTCCGTGATCGTTTAGCAATCGTCTCTTTCATTGCGAATTCTGCCTCATAAGTTCCATAAAAACTTTAGCTTGTATAACACTCTTTTTTTTACTAAATTTTACTTGCATCGGCTCTTCTTCGTTCTTTGTTTGTTACCTTGTCCTCAATTTTGCGAACTCAGGTGTACAAATAACAATTGTTTAGATTTAAAATGTCACTGCTCATTTTCCTAACCTATTGTCCCGTGAGTTCTGTACGAACTTGTACCACATTTTAAGCTAATAATGCTGAATATTTTCGGCGCAAAGACCCTTAAAATTTGTACTGCTACTTTCAAAAGGAAAAACCGCGATGTTATGTCAAATCTTTTGCAAATAAATGCCTTTGTCAAAGACATTATAATTTAATGACCGAGATTGTGTTTGAATAAACACTGGAAAACCAAAAAAAATATCTTCCTTGGCTGTTAGTTTATGTTATAAAGCATTGTCAACAGCGGTTATATACTCAGTGATGATCTGATATGATTCACCATCAAACACTTTTAAGTGCCTACTGTTTGAGTCATCAATTAGATTTCATTGATGTGGGTAAATGTTACGGGTTTCATTCATTTATGCTAAAGAGCAATTTAAGGAAGTATGTATGAGTAGTGAGTGTTGCCTGACCATGCTATGAGTCATAATATCTTGGAAGGTTGCATTTATCACTATAATAATGAAATTGAGCGGTAAGTATTTTGAATAGGTAGGCATAAGCACTCCTTTATGTCCTATGGTTAGTGAGAGGGGTAGGTCTCTAATCCGTCGAGCATCAATGTTTATTTCGAAATTGTAGTCTAGTGTATACTACGCATCTCGTATTTGTAGTGGTAGTGGCTCATGAAAATGTAATCATGAATCACGCCGGGAAACATCCATCTTCCTTAAATATGCAGGTACTGTGTTGAATTGCAATACGAACGTCGAATCATAAAATTCGGTGTTATAATTATAAAGTAACGATTTGTTTACTTGATCATTAATCTTCTATTTATTCTACAGTAACAACTAACAAGTCATGAGGTATTCAAATATTATTGTTAACGCAGGGTATATTTGTTAGATCTCCTTGGTAATGGCGTTGCTAGCATGGTCGATTAGTTTAGTTAATTCGTACTCTTGGCTTGGGTTCAAATTATAAGAGCTATTTCAACTGCTTAGCAGGCGGCGCTTCTGCTGTCATAATTTATGTTACTGTTTGCCGCCACCCGTTCCTGGAATACAAAATACTTTTTGTGCTTGGTTTTTTCTTAACTGATTCAAGGTCTGTGTGTGCATATAGTTCCTTATAGATTCTCTTCTAGGAATGGCACACCTTATGATTACCAATTTGTTATTTTACTCCGCCTATATTTTAGCTCTTGTACGTTCTCTGTTCTCTACTTTACAAACAAGTCTGACAGTATGGCTAGTCATATTTTTATGCTTCAAATCCAATTCTATTGTTAACGTAAGACTTTCAAGAATTGCAACCGAATGTTCGTCAATAATAACTATATTGGCTTCAACGTCGTCATTCACACTGTTTGCCTAATTTATAGGATAAATATTGGTTCCCTGTTTGTGTTTACGTAAGCACACGGCAATATCTCCGTTTAAAGTGCAGCCGTGCATGGTAGGCGGAATGGCACGCGGTCGAATGCGCGGGCGCACCGCGAGACCGGCGACGCTCTCGGCAAGGTCGACGAACGACTTTCGCACGTTCCACTCGCGGTAAACTAGCACTGATCAGGTTTTGTCACAGTTTTTGCTTTTAGTTCGCTTCGTGTTGTCTAGTCTATTTTACATATCAGTAGTTAACATAAACGATCTATAAACCTGATGCTGAAATTCATCTGCTACGATGTAATCTTAACCAATACCTATCTCTTTGTCTTCATGTTTGTTTGTCTATCTTAAAGACTGACTATGTTTTGCATTTACAACAAACCGCCTGTTGGTTCTTTTTCAGTCGCTCTTAGCCAACCCGCGCAATCAATCAAAGTGTTTCGTTGTCCCGACCACTCCAATGTGTGTCAATATCAATATGTGCCGTTTCTATCACGTGATCAAGTGGATTTAGTGGGTGTTACGGTCTCTTATGTGATGCGAACGCGCCTGTTGTAATATAACCAGTAAAAATAAAACTCGATTCTTCACGGTCTATCTGCAGGCGGCTTATCGTCCCACATGTTAAATCTCGGAAGCTTTTATTAACACGCTTTAAATATCCTTCTTTTTAAATACTTCTTAATGGATTACTTTTACCACCTTTTTATATTCGAACTTCCAGCACTTTTTATATCAATAAAAACAAATTATCAACGAAGCATCAGTCATCTATTTGCATAGTAACTTCGTTTCGTAGGACTTTCAATTTGTCTGCAGGGTGCCGCTCTGATATTTGTCGCTTGTAAATGCGGGCGCGGCGCGGACTAGGGAACGCAATGGGTATAATTTATTGTATTGTGCTATCATTTGGGTCAATGGTGGTGACGAAAATAAGTGTCACTAATTTCTAAACGATAGGCGTTGCGTAAATTATTGTTCTTTTTTTGTAGGTCCACATTGTTATTTCTTCCTCTATGTCGCCTTTAGAAAACCTAACGATATTTTTCAGTTATTTTGTATTAAATGTAAGATCATTCTATTTTATTAACCGACTTCCAATCAAAAAGGAGGAGGTTCTCAATTCGGTTGTATGTTTTTTTTTTTTTTTTTTATATTTTTTTTTAATGTTTGTTACCGCATAACTTCGTCATTTGTGAGCCGATTTGAAAAAAAAATTTTTTATTTGGAAGGTTATTCTTACGTCCAGATTGTCCCAAACAAATTTGATTAAAATCGGTTTAGCCGTTTGACAATGAAGTCGGTTTCTCAAGTTTTTTAAACTTAAATTATATTGTAAATAATACTATTATCAACACCTACCTGCCTTTTAACATATTTTACAATTACCGATGATCGGCGATTCACATTTTCTAAGAACATTTAAGCTTTATAAAAAACTTTCGATTTCCCATCTCGAAGTTAAAATTCGCATAACTGAGTTGTCAACCCTAGTTGTCGACGGGCGTGGGCGACGGGAATGAGTTCATTGGACACTGCCGGCACGCGGAAATGTTGTTTTGCATCACGTCAGTTCTATCAGAGGATTCATTTTTTATTGGTTTTACAGAAAATTTTGATGTTTGATGTTCTGTAGATGATGAGACTGGGAAACAGCCCTAATGTCCAACAATTAAAGTAAAGGCTTCCAACAATTACATAATATCAAAAGTAACCTTGTTGATTTCAACGAATAAGAATTTATGGAATGTATTTTGAAACCGGATCACATATCAATCCAAACGGCAGTATATTGAATACTTAAAAATTAAATTACCTAAATCCTGAAAATGGGACCTCTCCTGGGAATTACAGTCGTAAGCCTATTTATTAATACTGTAAAAAGCTTCGTTTATACTTTTACCAACAGTATGATGTATTCAAGAAACTCGCATTCAGATATCGATTCGTCTACCTTCGTGGAAATTTCGCTGCCGTCCTAAGTAAACACATCGTGTCAGATCGTCTTACATGGAACCCTCAAACTAACTAGGTACGACTTTAAACAGTGTATTAGGCATCAAGTATACATTGCATGTTTGCTTGCTGGTCTGTAGCTGTCACAAGAGTGGTACCAGCAATGGATTTCCACGTACCAAATACATACTTTCGTACCCCACAGTTCTTTGCATAATGTACGAGAAAGCCTCTGAATTCTGTACACGGAAAGTTGTGTGCACTTAAACCACTATAAATTTATGACTCATAAAATTCGTAAATAGCTTTTGTTGGAACATTATGCGAGCTTCTACAGAATTAATAATAGATAATTGTGTTCGATTGGCAGCTATCGCTCCGTGTTACGATATAGTTTATCTTAAGATATTATCTTGAGATAATAGATAAGCTAATTACATTACCGACTGTCCGATGTATTTGCACGCTATATTCGCATAACAGGAATTTACATGTGTAACACGTACAATGTTTATTACAAAATATTGACTTATTGATTATTGATGCGGTTTATTTGATCGGACTTTAATTGCTTGTATTTAAGGCATTTGAATTTGAATGTATTAAAAAATATAGAGGCACCCCTCTCGGATATTGTTTTCTATTACACACCTTATATAAAGCCTGTAACTGTAGTCAGTTTACGCAACATAATATAATGTTGCTGTCGCTCTCCAGATTAGATAGCGATGACATCGTGAATGTTTGCCCATGGTGGTCATGTTTGTGCAGCCTGTATTGTTGACTGTCGGTAGTGGCGCCGGAATTTACGTCGTTAATCCTGCTTGAATATTCAACTTTATCCCGTTTTAACAAGAGTCTGAACTATGTGAAAAGGTGAATGGTCGATAGGCCGAACCAAATTAAACGTGTCGTTTGCATTTCCGTGGACAGGTAAAACATGTCCCACGCAATCAACACCGGTGAAACCAATATTCGTGTTGATTGGCCGCACATGTTTGACAACTCGTTAATGAACTGATTCCTGCTGGACAAATGAATTGGTTTGTATTTAGCTATATTTTTATGGGTGCTAGCAGAAAATCCACATGCCGTTGAGTGGCTATCTCTGCCGATAAAAGGATGCATTACCTCACAGAGCACGTCCACCCAGGACGTGTCCTATGTGACATTGCACTACTCTGAGACGTGATAGGCGCAATGCAAACCGGAACACAGCAATGCGAACATCACTGCGTGGTGGCAACAATTTTAAGCCACAAAATACTATTACTAAAAGTGCTAGTTTTTCGAATCTGATATTGTTGGATAAATGGAGGAGCATTATGTTGGTTTAACTCCATACTATTGGAAACCCAGAGAGAGCAATAAAATTTTCCATTTGATTTGAAGTTAATAAAATTCGATTAGCCATATAATTTTATCACTTTGAGAGAGAATAGGTTCAGTGCAATCTTTCTAGGCCAATGCAGTAAGATCGTATCCTTGATTCGATAAAACTGAATGGTTGCAGGCTTGAGTTGGGCTACCAGCCAATGTGCAAACCAGACCAGTAATTTCAATTTTTTCATCCACGACGGAGTCGAGGTGCTTTATTAATTCAAGTATGCGTTTGTAGTTACGAGTTCTCTGTATAGCTCGACTTATCCCTAAAATTCCTTTTTCATGCTAAAACTCAGCTGGACGTTGCACTGCAGCTGGTATATAGAGTTTTATTAAATGCATGTATTGAAATGGTATCACTGTCGTGTTGAGATATTTAGGACAGCTTTTCATAGTTACTAAAAACGCAGATCCCTTTAACATGGCGCCGATTGGCAAATATTCAATGAGCATGCACTGCGTAGCCATTTTGAAGCGAACGTCCAAGTCTTGAAAACTTTACCTCTTATTCCCTGCTGAAATATTACCGTGTTTACACGGAATGCAAGATCATTGAACGGAACAGAACGCGAGTGCATTAGTCACATCTCCGGCTTTTCCTTTACCTTTATCCGGCAAAAAGATTTTGTGTTTGATGAAAAAAATCTGCACAATCCTAGTAATGTGCTTTTTGGAGTTGTTGACAATTTAGTTTTGAGTCGTCACTCCGATCAAAACGATTACGGTGACTAATGTACCGGTGACAAGTAATAAGGGTTAGTTTGATACCCCAACTATGATCATCAGGTCAGTGCTCACAAGGTGTTCTGTTGTCAAAAAGACTTTCTCCGACTTTTATTATTTCGGTAGGTACGATTGGCAACTCTAAACGCACATAACAGGTTTGCGCACAATCCGATGCCGATGCCATGGTTATGCATTTGTATCGACCAGCAGAATGCTTTGTTAGATTCTGCATTGTCCACTGTGGAATAAATCAGATTGGGTCCGTCCTACTCCCAAAACTAATTTAGTTTTTAGGATATTGTTTATGTTTCAGAAGAATTTCAATTCCGCTGTCGATTTATTCATGTTGGAATTCAACTGTTTTCTAAATTGTTCGCTTGACCACTTTGACAAGGACTTCTTTCCCATTTCTTAAAAATTCCGTGTCATTCCTGTCGCATAACATGCATTTTACGACCTTTTTACTTTAAGTTCCAAGAATAAGCCAATGACTTTCTTCCATCCTTAGGCTGAGATTCATAGACCGCACTTTGCTTTACAGCAAAGCAGTCTTCGCAAAGTAAGCTTTGTTTATCGAAGTTTCCTATTAATATTTTGAATAAAGAAGAGCTTGACAGAACTATGAAATATAATTTTGGTTGAAAGTTGAACTTTCCATCAAAGTAAAGTTCGGTCTATGAATCTCGACCTTAGACTCGACCTCGAGAAGTCCACAAGGACTCCCTAAAAGTAACTTGTCTTCAAGAGATCAAATAGACCTACTTTGCCTGTGGATTAGTTACAATCGTTAGCCTATATCGTTTTAGTTTTTCCCAATTACCTTGTAGCTATTTTTTTATATTTATTAGTTGTACTCGTATTGTAGCTGTTATTAATTTTCTTTTTGCTAAACGTTCAATCCTTGAGCTAGTTCGGGCTTAATTGAACGAAGATTAATCTGTTTACAGTTATCAGGATCGATTATGGATAATCACTGCTCATTCTAAGTATCGCCATGTCCAACTGTCCACTGCTGGACATAGGTCTCCCCCATATTTGGGATTTATGGGAACGTTTGCCGTATCTACCATCACCCACTACTTGGTTTATCCGGAGTATTACGGCACTGAAACCCCTGCATCCGAATGATTCAGGTTCATTACTTCTTTCCTATGACCTAGGCAAGGCGAATTGTGTGAGGAAGAAATACCAAATCTCCTGACACCAACACTATTGCGTAGTCCAACGAGTCCAAGGTAACGACTTCCTCCTAAATACGCGTAGAAAATGTACTGGCGTCTAGTATGCACTTCATTCTAAATCTTAACAACCTCAGAATCAAAGGAAAGCCGATTTGGCAAGATGTATTTCCGTAAACATGGTTGTAGAAGTGTTTATATTAGCGCAAACGTCGAGATCGAAAACGTGATTGCTCTAGTTAATGTTTTGTTTTGAATTTCTTGTTTGTTCATTCGCCTTCTTTTATATTACGAGTAGTTTATTTCATCTGTGCATATTAGTTGTAATAATTTATTCTCTTCACATCAAAATTATTTTATCAAAAGGATAAAATAGATAATTCATTATAATTTTCCGTCTATTTTGTTTAGTTTGTATTTCCAAATTCATGTATCTACATATTTTTAGTTTCATTTATACAAATAATAGAAAAAATATCATTAAAGTACTAAGTGTGTGTCAGTTATTCTCACAGTAAATCAAAGGTATCAAAAAGTAAATCAAAGGTCTTGGGAAGCAAAATGCACAAACAATGCAAAGTTTATCATGGATCTATGTATTCATTCATGTTTCTCAGATCTTGGCTGATTTAGAAAACGAATGAGTTTATTTATAACATTGTCAACATAAGTCGTATGTTTAGTGTAGTTTAACGCTTGTATGATAATGTTAAAAAGAGGAGTCGGCCTTCGTAAAATACCTACTTAAAAAAAGTATACCAAGATACTTTTTATAAATTGAGGCCAAAACCCATCCCAAAAAACTCAATCAAACTCAACCCTAAAGTTTGAGTTTTCTGCTCACTTTAATCATAATTTGAATATAATCGAAAGTAAATTATCATGTATATTATGTAATATATATAGTTGGATGTACAAGTATATATGGTATATACAGTCAACTAACTTGTAATTAGAACCTTTAATGGTCTGGCTTACCGATCACATGAAGAATGTATGCTCACGAAACTCATGTGACATCTTTATCAAAACATTTTCAGTGTATAGTGTACATTAGTAATAAGATATAAGTTAGGTACTATCTTGTCATCACATACATTCAACTCATTGAAAGATGTTCACAGCTACACGGGACCAATTGTAATCGATGTAATCAGATTTAATGTTATTGGCAGCCACAACGGTCCACCATTTTACGCACTCTATATCGTAAACAATACTAATATAGTGGTTTTAGTAGCATTGCTACTGATAAGGTCACAAACCGAAACTGGGGAAACCGGCATATCGTAGAACCTAATAGCCCCTTCCCACCGGTGCGTGATATCGCGCACCAGCCCGCACCAGCTCGCACGACACACCATGGGAACGGTCTCGTGCGCCGAGTTGCGCGGTAGCACAGGAGCCTTTTCTGTGTGCGTTGCCGTGCGTCGTCGTGCGTGGTGCGTGATGATCTGCAGAACCACGCACCGTAGGAAGGCAGCATAAGATGTTCGAAAAACATGTGTCAAATGCACGAAAGGAGCCTCCTTGAGACGCACTTAAATTCATTTCACCACAGTGACATGATAAGATTATTCGTACCATAATATGTAACCACTGTTGTTTTAACGTTGGTCCTACGCTCATTATGACAACGTATTATCTCTTGTCTATGAAATCGATTTCCTAATACATCCACAGATACTGTGCTCTATAGCGTGACTGGAGCCTATAGTACGTGCCGTTATTTGTTATCCGTAACTGTTGTTTCCTCAAATACATTAGACCTGCCAACGTTTTCCGCTGCTAATTTATAATTACTGTGAATATTTGCTTGAAGGTGTAACGGTGGAATAGAGAAATTTCATGCACATTCGTAAGGTAACGGTTGTACAAATACCTGCGATTGGATGCAGAAATGCGCCTAAAAGGTAAAGGGGTCTTGTTTTTGCCTCGCTAGACAAAGAATTAATAAAAAAATGCGAAATGTTTTTGGTACAGCATTAATAACTTTAAGCCATATAAAAGAGTCCTTGAGCTGAGCTTGTGTTATTCAAAAGTTAAGCGTGTTTTATAATTTGTTTTCTTTTGTCCACAGGCGTGACAATGAGGGAAAAGAGGGGTGGTGCTATGAGTAAAATGCAAAAGCTTAGAAAACGGCTCTCCCTCAGTTTTGGCAGACTCTGTAAGTAATTACTTGACTATACCTTTATGATTCCATCTCTGTTCTCATCTTTTATTTCGAAAAAACTAATGACACGAAACGAAGAAGAATTTACTTTTATTAAAAGTAAAATCAGAATATTAACAAGACATATAATTATAATCAATCAAAAATAAGACGCAGACGTTTTAGAGAAAGGCCAAGTTAGGAGTACCCTAAACCGACGAGCATGTATGAAGAATGTTATGAGAGTGAATGAAGCGAAAGAGGTGTGTCAGGATCGTAGCAAGTGGAAATCTGTGATCTCTGCCTACCCCCATTGATTTTATGTATGTATCAAAAATAATTTCTATTGGTAATCAAAACCGGAGTAGCACAAAAATCAGATACCATCTGAGGTAGAAGGCTAAAGATAACGAGGAGAAAATATGTTTGACCATCTGTAATCTAATAGTATCTGAATATTAGCGTCACATGATTGCTCAACCGAGAACTAATATTTGAATCACTAGTCTAGATGTTCATCTTGGTTTGGACGTGATCACTAGGTTGAATCTAGAGTTAATTCAATAATTGTACAAGTTGGTAGAAAGCTATTTTTGGCAACTCTGAAATATCCCCTCAACGAGGAGTAATTGCATCAATAAATAGAGCTGCTATTTTTGGATTGTGACTAAGTTTTTATTAGGTAATATAGCCGCAGAAATAGCAGAGCATCCTTTTATCTATCATAGCTGCTATAGCAGATAAAAACACCGCGATTCTGCCGCAACAAAGCCGGAATTCGGAAGATAGTTTTCAAAATGAGTCGCATGTCGGTCCCATATTCATGATATCTGCAGAAACTACACTTTATTATACACACAGAAATAGAAACGAAGTGTACATTTCCGCGCTCGAGTGCTGTCAGTAATCTATTGTTACATACGGTGGTTGTGTTGTGATGACTCCATCTACCTACACTGTAGGTCCTACATCCTTGGTCCTACAGCATCAAGTGATTCTTTCTGTAGCCGTGTGGGTGATTCAGAGATGATTGCGTGCTATCGCATAAAACTAGATCTGAACATACGCCTACTGAGTTTCGACCGGTACCTTGTTCATGTATATTTTGTAATATATTTGTATATTTTATTTGCTATTCCCGTGCTCTTTTGCTACGTTATTCCAAACAAAAGGAGAAAAAGTAATAATTGAAAACCACTTAGGGATTCTGTAATATTGGGTCCTGAATTTCATCTCGTCATGTTCTCACTCCGACTTTCACTGTTTTTACGACACCTACTTCGATGCTATACCGTTTAAAAGTACCCTTAAAAGTATAACTTCAAATGCTCTTTTTTGAAAGTTGTTTACAATTTTTTACTTTAGTAAAATAACATGAAATACGACTTGCTTGTGTCGATGCAATGAAGCCTTGTTGTTTCTGTTACGAAACACTGTCGATCGTATATTTAGATTTCCACTCCATCATTATGCATTATGCGGTTTGATGCCGCTTGTAGGTCAACACTGACAAATTGCAGCGATTTCAGTTTTACAACTGTTACTGATTCTAACCTTCGAGTTTGGGTTTGGTTTATTATTATCTTTAGCAAGATTTGTTCCGGTATTATTCTAGGATAGTTAATATAACTCCGAGATACAACGTAAATTTTGTTATAATTTAAACGGGTAAAAATGCTTTGTTCATGATTTTATTATAACGATGGTGATCCTATTTCATTTTCTTTGACCCTATCGCTAAGCTTTATTTACTTGTAATCTATGGATGTTTGTTTTTCTGCCTTACCTTCTCGAATCGATTAAGCCATTTTCCTTAAAGGTACAGACCCCCAGAGATTTAAGCAAACACGCTATATCCGACGCCCTCAGGGAATTGGTGCTATATATTTTCTTACCGCTGTGCTACTTTTCCTTTGCTTTTGTTAAAACTAGCTGATGGAACAAGCATGGTCCATCTGATGTTAAGTGGTAACCTTCTGATTCTGATTCATTGCCTCGTAGGTCACACACTTTAGGAACATGCCCTACCATGCACTGACCTGCGTCCATCAACTTGAAGCCTGACGTACCATATTTGAGATCCTCATAACATGTATCTAATTTTAGCAAATATTATCATATAGAACCATAATAAACATATTCTAATCCACGTACATTTTCAGTTAAATACAGTATTATTTTTATTTTTCAAATATCTTACCTGCTATATTTTGGAAAATTGTCTATAAATTATGTCCATATAAATGTTCGAACTCCATAATTTCCAAAGTCGTCCACTAGTCACACTTTCAGTTGAAAAATGCGCGTGTGACTCTGAAATAGACCGTAGAGAAATAAAGAGCAATATTAATGAACGTTGAAACAACACTAGTATATCATCCTAATGTTTGCTTTATGATAAGTGAAGTCTTTAAGCCGCACGGTAACAGAATTTACAGATTTATCGGATTACCCAGCTTTGCTGCAGAGATTATATAATGTCGTGATATTCTTATTCTGTTATGTCTGTGTGTTCTCTAGATAAACATGTTCTGTGGATAATCTGTACCAATAAGCTTTTCTGTGGCCTAGCAGCAGATGTTATGCGACCGGGATATTGTGCCATCGGGGTCCTGACATCGGCTTACTTTGACACCGCCGCAGCTGAAAGCGATGCGAATTTTTATACTTAGATCGACAACAAACACCTTGTTCTTAATTTTAATTTCAAGCGTCGCGTTTTTACTCTGCCTTGTCGATATTCTGTTTCCCATCACTCTTATTGGTGAATGGATTGAATTCATTGTTTAGGCTACCGTAACACTGATCAACAACGGCCGTCCCTTATCAGTGAATTCGGCTGGAACAACACGATTGAACGCACACGACACCACAGGAAGCGTAACTATTCATTTAACGATTACAAGAACGAATTTGTTTATACCGATGCGATCATTGGTCTCCTATCCTATCCCTAAGAGGGATCTTCAGTGAGATTCACAAAAACACGCAGGCACTTGCTTAGTTGGTTTACTGACGAGTTCAAAGAATTCCGGAGTGTTTTTTAAGGGCTATAAAGTGTTACTTATCGCTCTTTTTGAGAGCATTGTTAACATGTCTCCTGGGGTTACGAAGCGTAGAGCTTGAAACATGACACCCAATCGTTACAAATTGTTATTTTCTAAACTCGAAGAAAATTACTGAAGTGAGAAAGTTGAACATTTATTGTACTGTCGAGCAAGCAATTATAGATCGTAATTTATTGTTTTAGTTAGGCCATGCTCCAGATGTACGTGCCGTATATGATGTACAAATATCATATGGCCATTGGCCACCTATTGGGCAAGATGCCAATCCAGTTTATTTCACAAAAAAAGCTACTAAGCTTACTAATAGTAAACACAGTTGTTTGTTTGCGAAATCTTTTGTTTACTATTTTTACTACCAGCATTGTTGTTGTTTCGGAAAGTTTACACTATCGGTATATACGGTTTGTTATCATTATTACTTGTGGTAGGGATTTGAGAATTCAAACGTATTAGTTTAATTTCGTTATCGTTGACTCCCGACCTATGATCCTGACATTTCACTCATAAACCGTAATTTAGTGCAAGGTTGGAATAAGCTAAATTCAATTGACCTCTGTGTTCTTGTTTATTTGATATACTTATCAATTTTATCCAGAGCCTTCCTAGCTGGTTCTGTGGTAAATTAAGGTGAGTCAATTTCCATACAAATTGCTTTACCATTTATGGGCGATGGGAGTACTTAAAATTATACTCTGAATTATCTGTGTGTTATTTATGGCAAACTATATTAAAGTGAAGAAAACTATAGATTAACAGTAATAATAGTAAAAAAACTTCATCTTCCCACCTTCAATGTTGGCCGCTTGGCTTCTCTTGTCTTCACGTGGGTTTTCTCTTTGCTCCATTTATCTTGAGCTGTGCGTCAGTGACCCGTTCATCAAACTTATGTTCTAGTTCTACTACAAATGAAACTCCTAAAAACAAAGGTCAAACGATAAAGTCGTATCAACTCATTTGTAACCAATAGCGTATTGATTGTCGTACCATGTTGCTGGTTAGATTTTATGAGTCACCGTTTGTTATGTTATATAAGGACTGTTAGCGTCACGACGCTATAAATGGCTACAAATCATAGTAGTATGTACTTATTTTAGATAGCGTTTAGTATAAACAAATCATAACGTACACATACTACTATACATTTGCATTGTGCTTGATCACCTACCAGCATCCATTTAGAATAATCACCAGTTAACGTAGCGTTTCATAAATAAATAAGTTATGGTTACGACTACACATTTTCATTGTGATAATAACACAATGTGAATTCAGAATATGGTGATCTTTATTAGATTTAAATATTTAAGTTCGGTTTATATTGTTTTTGATAATGACGATTTGAATGAGATGAAATACAAAAAAAACGAATGAAAAGAAATTATCGCGGTGAATTTTTGCTTCTGTTTTTATCGTAGGCGCGTTAGGTCAATGATCAAGCTGTGGTAACAAACAATCTCCGAAGAGTCCGCCACTCAGTCACATTCTAACGGAGGTACAAAGTGGGCGTCAGACGGCCTTCACAACATGAATCAGCAGCAATCATTGCAAGTTGCCTGGTCGCACCATAAATGGCATCTTCTATCAGCTCCTTGTGTTGACTGATGAGTGACCATGTCTTTACTATGATGATTAATTGAGATTAAACGTGTTATGACAGGTTGCCCTAAGCTAGAGTTTTGGAGCTCATTTCTTAAAAGTTCAAATCTTTTCTGTTTCATCTTGCCAATTTGGATCGATGAACGTAAAGAATAAAGTGATCAAAATCACAACTCTCACATTAAAATTAAAAAGCTCATCTACTTGACTCGTCAAGAACAAAGATGGAAATATTTTTATCTGACGTTGCTCAGAGACTGTAAAACCGGCATTAAAATAATAAAATATTTATAGAGAGCTTTTTTCGTTTTATGTTTATTTATTTATTCGGTTTTAACAGCGCTGTTATTGTCAATTGGTTTTTATGCAAGCGCTTTTACAACCCAAGACCCCTTCAATAAAATCACAACAGGAACAACATCATCATGTGTTCCATAATGAGGGCTCTCCAATATCGCCATGCCACTTATTGTGTTTGAAACGATTGCTTCCGTTTCACGGGGGTTCAACATCTCCATTATCTAGTCGTTGATTGATAACCGACTTCCTCGGCGGTCATTGATAATGGCTACATTATTTGCCCTAGTTGCCCTACGTGACGCTCTCTCACGGAGCTTGTAGACGATAAAGCCTGGATCTTTATTGGTTTCTTGACTCGTTTCTATTTCTAGTCTCACTTCATCGAACTGCTGCAAGGGTTATATTTTAAGGTTTATATTTTATACGTTATGGTTGGTACCTATGAGTAGTTAGGTACTAAAATGTTGTTAAATCCGCTTTACGAGCCAAGGTTTGGTTACACATAGCAACATATTGTTAAAGTGTACAATCTTTTTCATTAAACTATTCTAACTCTGCGTTCTCTTTTTAAGTTCTGCAGGATTTATCATTGTGCTGTAACCGTATATAAATTTTAAAGGAAAGTGTAGTCTATTTGAGAATGTCCCTTCGTCGCTTGTTATATCCCAGTATGCGGGTATGTTGAGTCACTCGACCGCACAGGAACACTGTATTGTTATCCTGCATCACAAACGCGAAGCCTGGACGAACGAACGTCCTTTTGTCGACCCGCCTATTGTCTTGAACCTATTCAAATACTTTTCTAAAGGCGTCAGGTTTTTTAAATTTTTAAATTTCATGACGGTTCTGCTTGGCTTGTTGATTTGTTACGTGCCTTTCTTTGTTTCCTTAGAATGCATTGATGTCTTCAATTTACAGCAATTGATGCATAGTCATTGTGGCCCTAATGTTACATTAATAGTGTTTCTTGCCCACTTGAGAATGTTTTCATCTTTATTGCTTCCAATTGTCTGTTGCTCAAGTCGGTGGGTTACGTAAGCGCCTCGTAATGGGTTGTGTAGGGTTTGACGTACTTACTGATCTCAGATTTTATACGTGGTGTACAAAATGTGATACATTACATAGTTTTTTATTTGGTGCAGTATGAAATGTCAGCCAATACTTATTTATAAACTCATCGTAAAATTGAATTTACTCCTAGTCAATGATACCTCTATACTTTCATATAGCCACAAATAAGCAATATTGCTCCGAGCTATCAAAATTTATTGCCTTCATAACTTGCCCTGTTCTGCGACGTGTTATAGTTTCTTCATTTATTATTTTCTATACGACTCACTTTATGTGTTTTCTACCTATCTAATAGTTTTAAAACTTATCTTAAATACAAGAAATACATAATAATACTAAAAATTGTAACGTATGTTTATTATAGGGTTCATCGAACGGATTTTTATGTCATATTATCGTCTTTCGTCGGCTTGGCGCAATTTCAAATTGGCTAAAATTAGTATTGTTTTATTATTAACACTTTATTATTTCCAAATATAACTTTATTATCGTCATCAAACGTACGAAGATTTATGGGTTGATTAAAATAAATACCTGCGCTCCTTAGTCTCTATTTACTCGTTACGAACACCTGTACCGTGCCTTGTCAATAGTTTTGTGTACTAATGACGCGAGCGTTATCGTTGTTGTTTAAAAATATGTATATCAATTCATTGTAGGTACTTACTACAGTAAAATTATTCATTTTGTTACAAACAGATGTTACTGGTTTGTAAACCTTTACAGTTTCTGAAAAATAAGTACCATGACACCGTTGCCTTTATTTAATGATTCATCCGTCTGCTCCAGTTAAAGCTTCAGTTTGTTTGCTCAAATTGTCCCCATCGTAGTACCGATTGTTTGGCCTCAATTATTGTTTACAACGGGTTAATGACTGGCCCTGACTTCTTCCCTCTCATAACTGAGAAAGTTTATTAGTTTGTTGACTTGTTTTATTAAAGCCTGTCATTTATATACCACTTTCTCGGGACTTTTAATTTACTATATGTGGTTGACTGTCATATAGCAACAATGCATTCTTATGTCAAATATGTTTGACATGAGGCGTGTTTACGCAAGTGTTGAAATAATGTATGCAGCAGATGATGGCATTCAACATGCTAGGAAAAAAACATTTTTACAGTGCATGGACATATTGAATTTGTGATGTTTCTTTTGTGGTTTGTTATTGGAATATCAAAGGAGTAGTTCCGAGGTTCCGAGTCAATGAAGCGAATAGACCACGTAAAATCCAGGCTATATTGAGGCGAGGCAAACACTGTTGGGAACGTGAACACGTTCCTTCCTACACAAATAGAGAAAATAACTGGGAAAAAGGTATCGAATACTTCTATTTTGAACATTGGAAACAGTTCAAAGACAGTTCAAGTTTTTTTGTGAAATCATGCGTTATCATGCAAAAGCCTGATGATGACTGACATGCACTTTATTCGTTCCCAATTAGTACGGGAACATTGACTAGATAATGATATCTTATCGCGTTTCCATGAATAGCGTATGAATAGAGTTGATGCAATTGTCAAATTAATTATAGGCCACTCTTAATCAGATATTTGTATGCTGTTATTACTTTTTGTAGCCCTCTAGGCTTATTAATACCTCGATGTAGGTCAGTTTACACGAACTTTTAAAATGTCACGTGCGGGTTGTATTATATTTCTAGACTATCTATCTAGCTAGTCTATCTGTGAAAGTGCGGCTTTCATAGAAGAAAAACCTTGTTATAAGAGATAACTTTTGATTTTCCATGTAAATTTATACTTTCGCTCAAGGGCGCTTCAAGATAAGCGCGCATGGCATAGTACTTTACGGCCTACTGGAGCGACGCTTGTGTGAAGCTTAACCTTCCGGCTGACGGTACCTCCTTCTTATATAGGTCGGTCACATTACGTAATGGATTCTACGATTGCCCCAAGCTACTTCAGATGTTTAGGGTTATGCGCCCTGCGGTATCGTTCCGTAAATTTTATTGGAACATTGAAATTTACTGGGCGTATGCATGTTCGTTTATCCTCGGTTAGAGTATGACGTGCTGATATGCCTGTAGGGGGCTATTGTTAACTCTAGCTGATACAATATCCTAATGTTTGAATCTTGATTCTGCATGCGTTTATCTAATAACTTGACTGTGAAATTCAGCAAGAAAACTGTAGATTTCATTGTCCAAACGAACTTTATCTTATTATTGTTCACTTTATTCGCTGAATGGACCCGACCTTATCGAGCGCACGAACCTAAAAGGGTTCTTTGGGCCTTCCTATTGTGTTTCGACTTTTTGTGGAAAGCAAATAGGGCACTTAGTAGATAAGAGGTGTGGCTTATGATCGAGGGGTTAATCTGTTTCAGATAGCGATACACTTCTCACAAACAATAGTGTTTTCTCACTATAGCTATCCACAGTTACTTCACTAATTAAAATACTATTTAAAACAGTTTCTCGTTGAGATGAACGACATAATAAAGCGTTTAGTCATCCGCTTTCGAGCCGTAAATCACTTTCCCGTGACAAATCTCCGGGTCAGACTCGACATCATAACGCCGAGAAAAACTAGCAAGCATGATTACAATGAATCTTGCTATTTCTACTGCTAAGCAAACTGAAGCAAGAGATTTAGGTAGCCCCAGTAAAGCTTCTATAAATTTAAAGTGCCCGGTGGAGTCAATTGATTTATTTTATCTCAAGTTTGCTGGTTGAATATCTTCCATATTCATGGTTTATTTAAGTCTTCGTTAACTTTGAGGGATTGGCTTAATTGTTTTGTCGGATCCAATGTATTAAAATCTTTTATATTGTATTACTTATAGCCAAACAACAAGTAAACGTTTAACAGTCAGCCGTGAATAATTACATTACGATTAGAGTCCTTTCATTCCGAAAGGTTCTCTGCGAAAAATTACGTTTTTTACAACGGTCATAACAAACGATAACGAGATACGCTCGGTCAACGGACTCAGTCAAAGTAAATTAGCATTTAAACCTATCTGCCAATAATAGAATCGCATGCACTCTCCATCCCATAACACAATTTGCCTCATCACAGGTCACGTAGCTGCTAACGAAATTACCTCTCGGCTTTTACCGGCTCAGCATAATTGAACGGCTAAAAACCTCGCGGTGTCATTTCGCGATATTTTCCCTGTCGCCGACGATTTAGGTCAGTGACACTAGCTTTAACCTGTTCGCTGGTCTGAACTGACATGATGTCATTGACTAGGACCGTCCATCCGGACAAGGGAATCCGATATCGTACATTTATCATGTCTATGTCTTACTTGCAAGGAAGGTGCCGCCGCTGTGGCACGAAAAAGGCCGGGCCATTTCAACTGGTTTACTACAGCTAAAAACGAAAAGTACTTTCTCTAAATGTTTTCTTTCAATGAAATATAGATACCATATAATGTGAGTTTGTGTTTCGGCCGAAACATCAACACAGTATCACAACTATTATTCATAGTGAGTTCAAAATTGGAAAAAAAGTCATACTGAAGTTTTCCAATCCTTTTATAACCTCAGCCGACAAACCTCCATTCAAGTCAACTAAGACGCAATCGAAAACTTCTCCGCCGCAAGTAGTTGGGAGTTGCGGCTTCGATCCGATCACGCCAGCCGATAAGCTGTTGAAAGCGCTGACCACCAAGACCCTCGTCAACTTTGACACAGGAATCGCTGGACTTTGGCTCAGGACTTGGGATCTTTCCGTATGTTGTAACAGAAACTACGGGTTCGTTGTCACTAATGGGGCTAGTTTTGGATTCGACTATTCCATTAGCATGTCGATAGAATTGAAAACTATTATTTGATGTTCCTTGCACACTTGAAATACCCTATTGGTTAAAAGGTATTTGTATCTGATCCATCAATTAAGTGGTGTTGAGGCTGTTGACGGAGAGTCGTATCGTGTTGACTTTCAAGTTATGTACACTACTTACTACCAAAGGAACGTAGAATTAAATTCTTCAGTGGCTAGCGAGAGCTACCTGTAAATCTTCTAATAAAGTTTTTATCTCGTATACATCTTATACGCAGGATGACGTAATTTTGAAGCATTCGTTGCTCAGATCTTATTAATTTTAAAAATTACGGTGTTTTCGGTTAGGCTGCATACAAACATCATTATTTTTAATGAGATTTGACTGAACACACTACTTTTCTTGGATGACGGGCGTGCCTCACCCTTCTCACGTTTCGCACTTGACTGATTCAGTCCTGCCTGGATGAATATTGATGAGCTGTCTTTGTGCAAGTCCCTTCTCGGAAACGAATTTTGTGGTATTCTTTCTGGAGAGCCACTTCTCGACCAAAATGATCATTGAAACAAATGCAGATGGATCCAAAACCTCAATAATGCTGTAGGACTTGTGTCTTCTACTAATTAATCTCGGTTGCATAAGTTCAATACCTTTGCAGAAGCTTTTGCTAATTATTTTATCTTAGTGTGCAAGCCTTTTATTTCTTTGAAATCCACCTTTCCCGTACCGTACTAATGAGTCAGACTTATTAATTATTCTTTTGCTCCAACTTACTTTTTACTTTGAATAAAGTTTCTAATGAATCAAGAGCTTTTTGGTATCAACTTTGGTGTAGACATGATTCGCTTTGTCTCGTTCATTGTTTTTAATTATTTTATGTGGTTTTACTGTTGTCTTTTTTGATCATATTCTACTTTGTTTGCAAAATTAGAATAAATTAATTAACTGCTGCGTTTCAAAATGGATAATAATTTATTTTATGCTGATGTATTTAATATACATACTTGTATTTTTTGTTGTTAATTCTTCATTGCTTCATGTAACCTAACATCTGTTTTGTTAACTAATTAAACATTCGTCTATCTCAGTCTATTTAAGATCTGTCTATCAACTGTTCCTTTTATAAAACACATGTCGGTTGATGATAGTTCAACAAATAAAAATAAAACAAAGTTACGGTTAACCGCTTATATAGCGTTACTTGATGATAAATATGTTGGGTCGTTAGGAATCTCTGCTTGTGGTCGGCACATAACAGTGTGCCCGCAGCCTTAGCAAGGTCGTTGATCATGCGATTCATTTCCGTAATAAAATACCACGTCTTCGGTTTAAATTATATTCTGCATCTTTGTAGTGCTGTTTTTTATATTTTTTAATATAAAAACTGTTTTATAATCGGCTTCGAGACTCGGGCTTTTTATGTTTACTATATTCTTTCAAGTTGTAAGGTAAAATATCTTGCTCAAACTACCGAGGGACGGCTAAGCAAATATTTTCTTATTCAGGAGAGGTTTTATACAAACTAGCGTAGTAGAACCTATATAGTGGTAAGTTTGTTCAGTGCTCTCGTAGTCGCGAACACAATGTTTTACCTGCAGTAATTTTATTTTTAATCTTTGCTACAATAAAATATTAAAATTACCCACCTGCCATGACCTTAGGCGAATAGTTCCGAGCTGAATTCGTGATTGTACTGTTGTTTAATGAGTCACGTTATTATTACGAGTCTTAGAACTGTAAATTGTTCACGACATAGAGCTTAGTGACTAAAGGAAACAAACAGTAATTCTTCGTATACGCTGGCATTTCTCGTATTAGTCGAGTTCGGTAGCGCTCGTTTTCTCGTTTTGTCGAATCGAGAATCGAGCGTGACTGCGCGCCTTATTAACCACCCACATTATCATCCTAACTATACGACAATAACTATTACTTAGCCAACATACGATTGTAATCCACCAGCGAGAAAAGGGCGTGCCACATAGTCACGATCTGAGATTACCCGGGGTGTAGCAGATTGCCAATTGCCTCGCGTTAATTCACTTTGCTAAGACGCAAGACTTCCCCTCCAGAAAATGCAATCCTGGTGACAAATCACCGCCTATCGTAAATCTCACGTGGGCAACGTAATGAGTGATCGATCGTTCGTTAAGATAAAGAGTATCACTGCCGGAAATGAAGGAAGGTGAAAACAAGGAAATGGTACTCCGACATATCTAATTGCATCTGCAGGAACAGTGGAGTTGTGGCGGCATGCGAACGTGTGCAGTGCCTTCATTGTTCTCGGCCACACCACACATAAAGTAAGGGGGAGAAGTTATCGCGGCACGTGCTCTCAGCCAACTCGTACTAATCCCACGATTATCCGACCCGGAAAAAACCAATAACCATTGTTTTGCCAAGATATTTACGCTGCATTCATAGGATGTTTGCACGAATTATAGTCCGTGTGAACACACGGTTACTATTTCAATATTGCGAATAATCTGGTGAGCGTGACTTACGAGCGAGAATTTTCCCCTTCAAATTTCCTATAGGCGGAAATTGCAGTCGGATTCAATGGGTAGAGTGTTGGTTTGTGGCCAGACTCAAACGAAACCTCTGTGGAAAATGGTTTTAACGCTCGCTTTAGAGGAATGCACAACCACATCTCAATTAAAGCGCGCCGCCCGGGGCCCGGTTGTCGCCTTACTTTGTGCCGACTACCAATGCAAAACGTACGATAGAAATTCTACTGAAACAGCTGCATGTGAATGTTTGAGACAAAAGTTAAGCCTGGTAGTTTATTCCGGAGCATTCGCAATCTCGCCTTTCAAAGTTTGCTGTAACACAAAACTTGCTGTTTAATTTTCCTTCGAAATTGCATTTTAAGTATTTGTGCTGGGTGAGAACGTAATGCAAATTGTGGTTGTGAAACTTATATTTCTCAAAGTTATAAGACTGAAAACTGCAAGCGCATGTTTATACTTATATTTGGTCAAGAAAGTTGTCTCAGTTTCCTTTAGCGCCGCAACAGATGGTCTCTTGTTTCGGAGATGCACGGACTGTTGGGAATGTATAATTAATTTAGACGGACTGTACGTTTAATTGACTAATTTGCAACTGCGGTCCTGTTCCATTGTCTGCATAATTTGACTTGAATAATGGCAGGTGAGAAGGCTTTCAATAAAGTTTGCGAAATGCTCAGTTGCTCTTTTGGCTTCTAACTAAATTCTTAAGACGCATTCAACTAACACACAGCAGCATGCTAACAAATTCCAACATTTTTGTATTTAGCTATATTAAAATCTACAAAGGTTCAGCAATAATATCGATTTGATAAAAACAAGGTTTCCTACCAAAAAGAAATTGTTCTTAGTTGCCGTACAATTGCATGCATTTCTAATAGCCCCTTCCCACTGGTGCGTGATATCGCGCACCAGCCCGCACCAGCACGCACGACACACCATGGGAACGGTCTCGTGCGCCGAAGTGCGCGGTAGCACAGGAGCATTTTCTGTGTGCGTTGCCGTGCGTCGTCGTGCGCGGTGCGGGCTGGTGCGTCATATCACGCACCGTAGGAAGGCGGCATAAGGCGTTGGGGTTCTCATAACTGACAGTGGTGGCTCGTTTCCGATTATCAACAACTACAACAAGCAGATAATCAACATAAATGTTTCTGGAAGCTTCATCCTTGCAGAATCAATAAATCTTTATCGCGTCTTCAAAATTGCAGGCGATTTGTAATAAAAGTAGAATATTAAAAACTACAGCATGGCATGGCGCTAAGGCATGTTATCACTAAAGGTTATACGAGCAATTTCGCTCTTACTTGACTGGCGCCGAGAAGACCAAGCGGTAACCAATTAAAGTTGTCTGTCTTTGTGCGCGGGTTGTCACTTCATATCCTGTCTCGGGAAGAGGGCTACGGGCGCTATGCAAATTGCTTAATTTATTATTTACGAGTTTATGACTCGATCTCTTTTTAACAAAGGATAAACAAATACTTGCCTACACTACATTATCCGCAGCCCGACTTAACCCACTGCTGGGCATAGGCCTCTCTTTACTCTTGCCATTCACCACGATCTTGGGCTACCCTCATTCATCTGCAGCTCACGACGCTGACAATGTCGTCAACCCATCGTACTACTGGATGGCCACCACCGAACATGCTCGCATATATTTTATTATTCAAGGAGTTTTAGTAATAAATAACTGAGGAATGAGGTTAAAACACAGCCTGGCTGAGTAAAAGAAATAAACCAGTGAAATGATTTAACTCAAAATCGGTTACCTCACCCCACAAATTGTACTGGCGTTCGAATCCCAATAAATTAACCTGCCACGTCGAATACCGCTTTTGACACAACAATCGACTCACTCATCGGGAAATTTGGCACTCGGTTATGGCATCATTTATTTACCCAACTCCCAGCTCTGTTATGATTATGAGTCTCCACTCGATACGTCACACAGTCTGCAACTACGCTAATTCTGTTTACGCTCACTCGTCCCATCTAATAAGGGAATGCTGTAAGTTTAGTTTACTTATTAAAATACGTATTACCCGAGCTCGTTTGCGTCCATAAAATTGAACACAAGTTGAGTTTTCCTTTCATAAAAGTGCAGGTCTTCTTGCTCCATTTACTTCAAGGCTTAATCGTCCAAGCTTATTCAAGCTTTCAGGTCAAACTTTTTACCGCTCATATTAGACCGCAATGAAATGAAATGGAAACGTTCTGGCTTCTAATTTGCGTTTTACCCCTCTAAATGAGCGTTTCCGAAGCTACTAAGTAGGTACGTATCTAATGTGGTATTTAGGTCTTGCGAAATGGCGACTATTAAATTCATCTGGTGCGGTCTGAATGGAGTCCCCTAAACTTCCACAGAATGGAAATTTGGGGTGTCGTTTGTCAACCCCGTAATGATCTGCTTTTGAACAAACCTTTGAAGACCTTTGTGTAATGGATGTCTTCGTGATATTAATTAATTACCGCATTTGTACTTCCCCGAAACAATGACATATCAATTTTGAGCCAAGATATTGAATCCTCTATCAAAGAGCTTTGGAATCTGAAACCTTTTTATTATAACGCTTTTATTAGCTTCACCTGTATGTATGTATGTATGTATGTAACCGTCCCCTTTGAGCTCGATTTTGTCCTACTTTGAACCATCAGATTTGATTCAAACTTTGCACACCTGTCACAGGTCGATGACAATGCAATAATATGAAAAAAAATATAAAAAAAAATGAAAAGAAATAAAAAAAATAAAAAAAAAACCTACTTTGAACGATCAGATTTGATTCAAACTTTGCACACCTGTCAAAGGTCGATGACAATGAAATAATATGAAATAAAAAAAAAAATGAAAAGAAATAAAAAAAATAAAAAAAAAACCTACTTTGAACGATCAGATTTGATTCAAACTTTGCACACCTGTCAAAGGTCGATGACAATGCAAAAATATGAAAAAAAAAACTAAAAAGTAAAAAATAAATTATAGTTTAAAAAACTAAAAAAAAAACGCTTTTATAACTAATTGAACTAAAAAGTTAAAAATAAAACTGTAATAATCAATTGAAAATTTATATTATTGTACAAAAAGCGTGGGGGGCTTGATTTTGATTGTTGTAAATATTTTATCAATAGTTTATTATATCTGAAGTTATTATAAAAAGCACCCCACACTTTTTTCCAATAATATAAATTTTCAATTGATTATTACAGTTTTATTTTTAACTTTTTAGTTCAATTAGTTATAAAAGCGTTTTTTTTTTAGTTTTTTAAACTATAATTTATTTATAACATTAAAGGTTTTTATCTGTTTACGCTGGCTGGAACAAAAAGGAACGGTTAATGGGTTGTTGGATGGTAATAGATTTATACCGGTGGCAACGCTGTTCTTTTTCATTTTAATTGGCGATCGATGGGTGTGTTGTCTAACCTATTTGCCGTCGAAGATTTTATAAGAACGTAACAGCTCGTGCTTGATCATAGTAAACCACATTATGCCCTCCCAAAGTTGAAACAAAGCTATAAATATCTTCCGAAGTCTGTCAGGAGTTTCACCAAAATACAACCTGTTCCTATTCTTGTTGCAGCAACAAAAGATGACCCGGATGGCGATAGTAGTGAATGTCGCGGGCGCCAACAAAACGGCGGCGGCCGAGGCAAGCTGCCTTACAACGGATATTCCGAGGAGTGCCTGGACCGACTGGAACCCAACGGGAATATACCGCACGACAAGGATAGTCATTACGGTCAGTAACATTGTTAATCGTAGTAAGTAGCGTAATCAGAACCGAGCAGATGAGGCTTACAGCTAATCGATCGATACCTAATGAGGATACAGAAAGATACAGTAATAGTTACTTAAACGACACAGTGGCAGACAATAACGACCTTACCACTTTATCAATGGATAATGGCACCATTGTCTTTCATGCTACATTAATTACGTGCGTCATGGGGACTGAGACGAATCTTTCTCGATTTAGTTTAAAGTTATTTTAAAAATAAAATATTACCGCATAAGCTTAGTAAAAGCTTTAAGCAGCAGGCATAACAGTACAAAAATAAAAGTGCTTGCTATGATTCACTCGCTTACCTAACAGGTATTTCTTTGTATCATTGCGCTCAAGAGGTTTTGCTCAGAAACATTCTTCAAGAATGTTCCATACGCTCTGAAGTGCACACTTACAACTCTATCGTAATTTTATCTATGAGCCCTCTTCTCGTGAAAACTTCAGTGTATTTTAAGTGTTTCTAATGCTAGAACAGACCAAGGGAAGCAAGTGAGGTCAAACAAAACCCTTTGTTTGCCCAAGCTTTTGTCTTATAGCCGCTATTAAATATTGGCATTATAAGTTGGTTATGCTGGGACTGAGAGTAATCTTACCTTAACGGCGAGTGGCACCACGCTATCCCCCAAAAGCTTATTATAAGAAGCTAGAGTATTACCATTGACAGAATTTCTGTGACCTAAAAATATCTGTGTAGCAAATGCAAGCATCGTACGTGACCTCATATATTTTTTATGATGCGCTCTTTTACTCAGTCTCAAACCTGTTAAAGCTGAAAATTAAGTTTGGTTTTAACGGCTACCTCGCTCGGTTGTCTGAAGCTTAGAGCATCACCTGACCTTTGCGTGTTATTCTACAATGGCTTTCTGTACTTCTTGCTTGTAAAATAAACTTTTGATCGTCCGGACTGTCGCAATGCGTCCGTCATATTAACAGGCGCTACAGTAGCCACCCCTGTCACACGGCCAGATGGCTATTCTAAACGATTACATGCAATTTGCATGCATGTATCTATTAACACGTTATTGCAGTGAATAAAATATGCGGATCTAATTATACTAGTGTGAAGTGAATCCTTGATGAGCGTAGATCGCCGATGTGGGAAATTCATATGACACATTTTGGCCTCTTTCCAACTGCAGATTCCATCTGAAATATGTATGTATGATTTGAATCTTTTTCAAATAAATAATAACTAAAAATCTTACTGACTGACAACGCAATAAACACAGCCTAAAACCCTGGACATAGAGATTCAATTACACTGCGGAGGGTGTGTTTCTTACAAAGCCGCGCAAGAAAATCATTTCAAAACTTCGCATCGTATAGGATCCAAAATTATTGTAGGTATTCATGTAACTGAAATATTTATGTATTCAAATAAATGTACAGATAACAGCATGCAACCCTACTAAAATGTGATTTATTTCCCCAATCATCCCTTATAACGCAGCCAACAAAAGCGACCGCGCTTTAGTTTAGATTATCATATTTACCAAGGGAAATTCATTTCGTCAACGCTCTTGTTGATACAGTTTCATATTTGCGTTTGGTGTCAACGGAAGCGTATCTTTTCACTCAAGCAAGCTTTGTGTAATGTTAGGCATGACAATATTATTTTACACAGAATATTCCTTCTTTATGGTCTCCCTCTGGCGGGGCTATTCTACTAAGGGCTGATTTTTCCATATATAAATAACGCTATCCGTCAGATTTTTCTTTATGCTTGTCAATAACAAGGGGCTATTTTATTTGAAAAATAGTGTTACTCCATTGATGGAAAAATCAACCCTGAGTGGGCATAATGATCATAGTTTTTTCGACCGTTGTGATATCCGGTGGCTAAGGATAAGTTCCATTAGATTAGTGCACTAAGTTAAAAGTATTTAGGTTTGTTTATCGTCTATGCTTGGCTTAAAAGAACAAAAGAAGCAATCCGATACTTCTATTGGGTTCAATAAGTAGATCGTCCTTTTTCACAAAACGTTTCACGGTAAAGAACATCACACAAAGCAGTGCCTATGATCTAAAGTGTATTTCCGTAACGATAAGGAAATCGCTCCAAAAATCCGAATTCTTTCCCGGAATGATATTTCGCGGTTGTGGAAATAATCTTGAAAGTTTCGGCATTTCCGACATTGCTCGGATTCGTAAACAAACGAAAGGGTTTTTTCGCCCACAATCCACCTTTGATGTGTATTTTACCCATCGTAAACGTTTAAATTGTTAAAATAAACAAAACAATCCATAATAATATCTATGTTTGTGTTGTATCACTACATTTTTTCGTAAATGGTGGAGATGATAGAATAGGAATGCGGGAAGCTCTTGAGTTCCAACGCACGTATTCCGAAATATATCCTCTAAAAGACCGATAAACTGGCTTAAATCTTTACGATGCTTGAGGCTCAGACACAAAAGTTTAGATTTGACTGTCGAGTCGTTTTCTACAAGGCTCGCCTTTCAATGGTTTCCAAGGTTTCAAGCTGGTAGAGTCATTTGCTCGTTCATTTCAAATTAGCACTGGGTGTTGAATGAAATTCATCATCCGCAGCCCAACTTAACCCACTGCTGGGCATAGGCCTCTCTTTACTCTTGCCATTCACCACGATCTTGGGCTACCCTTGGGCTACCCATCTGACGCCCACGACAAAGGAAATAGATTGACGAAGTGGTGGCCGAGGTCTGGCAAGAGAGGCGTTCGACGTCATTGTCAGCGTCGAATGAAATAAGTTGAAATTAATTAAACTACAAACTATCTTATGAAAAGAAAAGAACACCAATTTATTCCATTCTTTTTATAAATACTTCATTTGCTCGTCTAAAACTAATCATGAAATGGGAAAATGCATAATTATTCAGTCGTAATTCTCTCAGCTGTCCAAACAGATCCAAACAAATATTGTTAGTAGAGCATACTCCCTCATGACATGACACACTATGCGGTTTGACACGTGTAAATAAGCTATTGTAAATGTAAATGTTAGTTCATGACTGGGGTACAGTCTGTTACCACTCCAGTTGTCCGGGATTTCATCAATTTTTAAACAGTTTAAAATTGGTTTAATACAAAATGAATCAAGATTTCAAGAACGGGGTTCTTGTTGAGGTTTTCATATTGTTATATGGCTAGTATGGACGCTTTGCAATGGGAATACTAGGGTAGTTTAGTATTCTAGTACAGGCTCAGTTGGCTACCCAAACACGTACCTATTCCGAAGTGGAGCATACTACTTCAAAGCATAACACAACCTACTACTACGCTTCGTCGATAAATTATATAAAAAAGTGTTAGTGAAAGAGCTAGTGTAAATAAAGGGTAAAAATGCTGGCAACTTACTGAGCCAAAAGCTCGAATTAAAATATTTGCCCTTGAATTTTCCTTATTCTTTAAGATATTTGAGTTAAAACCCGACGAAAAGCGCTGTTGCTGCTTTAATCTTAAAAGCTTCCTAGAAGCCGACTTTTACCCAAATTAGGTTAAGCTAACTCAGCTTTTTTTTAATATAGAATAGAATATTGAATAATATAAAAGGGGTATGCTGTAATCTTATCTTCTACAGATAATATTTGTGTAGCCTAATTCCACCGAGCTTTTACTTTGAATCCTTTGAAGGAGGTACTCAGAGAAATGTAACCTTTACGTTCTTGACGCACAGTGATACGATTTCAGTCGACGCGGAATATATCGCGTTTGACGTCAGCTCCTCGTCAGATTATATCCACTTGAAAATGTCTCCTTTTCACGAAAGGATTTGACAGTATGATCAAAGAATAACGGAGCAGCACTGCTTGACAAAACCTTCTAAATAATTAGCATACATGTAGGCGACTGGTTGCATCGCTCGCAATACAGTCTAGTGCCAATATTCTTAAGTGCTACCAGGCTAACTTTAAGCGAACCTAGTAATTACTTCATTACAAAACAATGAATGTCTGATGGAGTTTGTAATGTTCCCAGCACACGATGTACACTAATGTTATCAACTTTAGTTATAGTGTTGCGTCTGTCTGTCACGCGATTCACTTGATCGATCGGAATGAAATTTGCACTTTTCCATTCATGTTTGGGGGATACACTAAATACTTTATGTACTTCACTAGCACTTACTTACTACTTACTTTATTTGGCCGGCATAATGTGACACCTTAGACGAGGGTAGTTTTAACGCGGGATAACTTTACAAGAATCACCTCTACGAGCTAGTGTATTCGATGTCAGTTATGGGCCATAACTGACATAACTGACAGTTCCATCTCCATTCCATCATATATTTTGCTTGGAGGAATTAGAAATGGAGATGTCAATACAGGGCTTTCCCCTCTGCTGGTCATATACCGACCTCGATCATATCCTTTAAATAAAACTGTTTTACTCGCAACTGCAGCCATTGTGTGTCGTTTCATGTCGCGAAGTGGAGCTCCGCGAAAATGGTGAATTGCATGGTAGTTTCTTGTAAAAGACGATCAGAGAAATCAAACTTCCAGGAACATGGTATTTCCTACCACAAGGGAGTATTATTTTGTCAATTGTGTTTGTAATTTTGTAGAATTTTAGTTCAAAAGAAATACCGGTTGCGACAGATTAGCGACAGTATTGTCAAAGATTATACCTTGGTAGAAGGCATAGTGTTGGGAAAAGTTGAATGAAATTGATGAATGAATGAATGATAAAATAAACGTTAAATTATTATCACATAATGTGTTGTCTAATTACGTACTTGGTGCTTTTTAAACCCCGACGTAAAAACGACGGGATGTTATGAGTTTGCGGTGTCTGTGTGTGTGTCTGTCTGTCCCATCGTAGTTCCCGAACGAATCAACCGATTTTAATTTAGTTTTTTGTTTGTTTGAAAGGTGAATAGTCGGGAGTGTTCTTAGCTATTTTTGATGAAAATCGGTCCGAGATGGCTGCCGCCACGAAATATCGGATTACATTTATTCACAAATCCCACAATATGGTTATCCTAGGTACCAGTCATCAAACCCTCTACTCATCAATGTATAAAATAGAACATGACATCATACTCAAAAATAAAGTCGTGGGCGTAGTGAAAACATTTTTTTTGCCTATTTTATATTTCTTTTACGTCCTGTGCAGGTTTCCAAAAAACCCTGTTGCTTGAAGAGTGGACAAAACTTTTTGGCCAAAAAACAACTTGGCATGCAACAAGAACAAGTGTGATTTGCTCGGAACATTTTACAGAAAGTTCTCAAACTCGGGCAAACAAACATCTGCGTTCACCACACAAATATTTGTTCTCGGTGGGAATCGAACCAACGCCTCCGGCGCAGAAGGCAGAACTACAAACTTCACTGTGGTGTGAAGGCTGACGATGTAATGTGATTTCACTTTATATATATTTTTCAATTATTCAGTAAAAGACTAAACTTATGTGTACTATGCTATAACATGTTAAGAACTATTGATTCAAACTTATAACCATTAATAAAACATAACAACTAAATTCAGTTCTTTTATTTTCTGACTGTTACAAAATGTGAAACCTGTTGTGCATAACTTATTCATAACACTCACTATTACCTGTACCTAAAAACCCATTTCATTCATTATTTTACTCTTCGTTCAATTTACCGGTCTTACTGAATGCCCATCACTAGAGATTATCCTAATGTGAGTCTTGACACTGCGTAACTACGTTATATTTTTTATCTGTGTGCAAATTTTAAGATCGTGTGCGGGATTGTCAATGTGTGTGTTTACATGAATAGGATTTTGCTATGCTCGTGTGCCATGCGTGTTTACCTCGTCCCCCGTCAATTTTGGCAGAAAATATTGTTCGTGGATTTAAACGTTGACGCCTCCATTTCTAATTCCTCCAAGTATATTTTGTCATAACTTATGGCAAAATATATGGGGAAGCCAATGTTTATGAAATTCTTCTTGAGGGTGATGATGGTAATATGGCAAAAGCAATATACGGTCCGTGTCGATACGTTTCGCCGTGTGAAGATTGCTAAGTAAAGTTTCCATATTTTGATAGTCTTGGTGATACTATAAGTTTCTATATGCTTTGAAGATGATCCATTTTTATTCGAGGGAAAACGACGTGCACCAAGTCGAAGGAAGCAGCTAATATTAAATAATCTTCGGGTTGGCAAACTTCACGAACGCTTACACTTGTTTTAATAAGGAAAGATATTGTTTGCTCTGCAAAGTGAATGGAGATGTTTTATTATATTGTTAACTTTGCACTTGAAGAGTTGTTGCTTAAAAGTTATTTAATTTTCCACTCTGCATCAATAACCATCTCACGAAACTTTATGAGTACTTTGGAGCATAATCCTAAAATAGAACGGTTTGAATATTATTGGATAATAATCTTGAAATTATTTTTGTATTCTAAAGCAAACCTTATTTTACTTACCTGGTAGACAAGTGTACATTTGTAACAAAAATAGGTCTGGAATAACGTTGGTAAAATTTTTGCCTTTGATATGTATTTACCGCCCACAATAGGTATGTCCTTTAGTGCTACTATATACGTAACCAGCTACGTAGAAGGAATTTAGTATAAAGTTTTAATTTAGTAAAAGTTGAAAATTTCGACCCATAAAATAAACATTGTAGTTTGTTAATTTTCAACCTCATTAAGCGATCGTGTTTACACTTACCCATACTCATAGATTATCCGCAGCGCAAACTCCGCTCAGAACAATTAAAATAATTAACCATAGCGGGATGTTTTGGGGTAACTCGAAAACTTTTCCAATTGGGTCACGTACCGCGGTCACATGTCATACAGAAATTATACTAGAAGGAAACGAACGAAGCGAGCATGTGTGTATGGGAAAAGTTAGGAATGACCAGAAGTTGACGACTTGTACGAAAATTACACGAGAAGGAAAATTGAGCTTGATAGGAGAAGTTGGGAATAGCTGGATGTTGCCAGTGTGTGATGTCCAATTATTTCGGACATATTAACACGAAAAATTGCTGCAATTATTTCGTAGGCGCATTCTCATATTCGTATAGCACTGTTTTGATATCTGGATGTGTTCAGTAGCTTGAAAATCATACCTATATCTATGCAGGTAAAGCTTAGTAGGTAGGTATTCTAAGGAACATGTTCTACAAACCAAAAGTCAGCCATTGATGAAATTGAATTTCACTTTCTCGCTTTAACGAAGCCATTGTTAATTAACCTAATTGGCTGTCTGTTCGGAGCACAACACCTGTCACGGCGTCAAAAAGACGCCTGTCCGTTTTAATTAGTGAAATGCTTTCCAGCTTTCCGGGTGTGGTCGAAAACAGGTAAAAATGACGGATTACACTAAATACATTCACGTTGTATACTGGTCCAGTCAACCAGAACATTGTCAACTGAGCGTGGTTATGCATGCCCAACCTGGCCCCCCGGTTTAACTATAAAATGCCATGGCAGTCCAATATTGAAAATTTCCATCTATCTATTGTCCGCCGTTAAACAATAGCATCAATTTCACGCGGACGCTCTATAACACTGTTAAGAGTCATGGTCTTAGCTTTGCCTTAGACCCTCAATTGGACAGTTTGGCATGCCTTACCGAGCCCACCACATTAGTATTTAGAATTCGTATGTATTTTCTGCCCGCTAAACAACGTCAAAGAATCTTTAGCAAGTACTTTGTACCAAAGAGACGTCCGGCAAAAACGCCGATGAGCGCTGGTAACCAGATTTCTACGTGAAAAGTGAACAACGTTGGCCCCAATAAACATTTTTTATTTCACGTTATGAAAGATGACACGCTAAAATGCCCGTTGGAGTCGGAAATGCGAAGTGTACACGCCATCAAAATGGCGGTTGTAAAACTCCCATACCTTATGAAAGTATGTGAATATATGCAGCTATATTGGAGGGTACTCACGTAATGTACAGTAAAACGGTAATGCTTCATCGCATCAGTCCACATCAGCAGTAAACGTGAGTGGTATAAAAAATAAGGGGTTACATTCAGAGACAAAACTTTGCTAGAACTTGCGAACTCAGAAAGCACGAATAAATTTTGGTATTTCTTTCATTATGAACAAAAAGATTTTATAATGTCCCAAAGGTTAAGAGCCGAGCGAGATTTGAACCCGAGACCTTCCTCTTGATAGTTGATAGTATTGTCAAACCTTTAGATGTAGCCACGGTCGCGTTAGTGTCGTATTAACTGTCCCTAAGAGCTTATACGTCGAGTGTGAGACCGATGGCGCAGCGGTCAGCGCAGCGCAGCCCGTACCAAGGGGAGGGTCGCGGGGTCAAATCCCGCTCGGCTCTTTTGAATCAATAAATCTTTGCGATTCTCCCTATGTGAAATTATCAATCACTATAAAATCAATTTGAAAAAAAAAATGCTATTACTTGTATTTACTTCGTATACTTTCTGCAAAAGCTTATGCAAGTACCAAATAAGTCTTCGATCGCTATCGACATTCGATATCTTGTTTGCGTAAAGCCGCAAGTATTTGCTAAATCGTACATCACCGGCATACGAAACAACATCTGCTTCAATAAATCCTCTCGTAAAGATTGCAGGAAACTGCTCCTTTAATAGTACATTGTTACCTGAGTGTTGAAAGTCACGTTTTTTGAGTCCCGAGACGGGTTTGGCGCCAGAGCGTAAGCGAGGGCGCCTATGGAGCTTGAGGGACTTAAAAGACTTTCATCCGAGGTAAACACTGTGCTTTTCATTACGAATACAAGGAAAGTAAAAATAAAAACATGAAAGAAAAATTAGTGAAAATGAAGATTGAATTGCCGCCTTCCCGGTTTTTTTTTCTTTTTCTCTGGCGGGCCTTTGGCTACGGCTCGCCAGCATTATTCAGCCATTATTTTCATTTTCATAATTTAAAAAATAGTAAATTGTTTGCTCAAATTTATGTTATTTTAAATAAATAGTTGAAGCTATATATTAATCAAGTAATTTAGAAGATGTATTATTTATTTAATACTATCTTTATGTTATTAAAATTTAAATTTTACATTGCGCTCTAATTAGACTTTTTAAACTTCTTACCGTTGTAATGGGTTTCCAACCTACTTGCTGAATAAAAAGTTGGAATTTGGTTCTACGACCTCCTTGCAGTTAGAAAGACTTTAGAAAGTTGGAACATGGTTGAATAAAATAGAACTTGTTTTTTTTTTATAATTTGACAGCTGTCAGTAGAAAGCGATTCTCCCTAGGGCTGAAAGTTTTACTTTCTATTAGGCCCCTCAGGCAACTTCAGACCTACTTTCAGAGTATGAGTAATGAAAAATACATTTATACCTGTTATCGGTATGCGAGCCCAAGTTTTAATTGGGGCCTCGTTCAGACACACTTCCGAACGCGTGCAAATCGAAACTGATGGTTCAGTGAAATGAACGGACATTGAATCGAACGTTTTGTATTTTTTCCTACGATCGTTGAATTTATGTATACTATTTACTTTAGTATATAAAATTATAAAGAGTATAGGGTGATAGAGCATACCATGCGAAGAAAAGAGTGTCGTGTATCGAGAAGAAAAAAAGATGGATTGTATGAAAGATGACATACATGCATCTAAGACCTATAAGGACGTTTCAAAGTGATCCTTTCGATACAACTGAAACGGTTTTTGACTTTTTAACGAAAATGAAGTAACTACTGAGATGAAAAAACGGCTGATGGAGGAAAAAAAACATCTTCCTGACTTTATCACATGAACTGTGATAAAGTCAGGAAGATGGTGGTGCTTGATGACATCAGTTCAACCATAAGTAAAGTTTTCTATCATTGATTTTTTACATGACCACGCCACATTCCAGAATTAGTCCGACTAAATGGAGATATTCAAACTAGATATTCAAAAAGGACTACCCGGAATACGTTAGCTACCCTCATTTATTTTACTTACAAAATGAGTCTATACTTTACCAGTATCCTGTGATACTTTGTTGATATACGAACCAAACCGACCTTTGTAGGACTTTCAATAAAATTATTGTTTGATAGGAGTTCTCGCCCGTAGCCGGAGGACCCGAGAGGGTAGAACCTACCCCCGTGACCCACTTACACGGGTACGGGTGAAGTACGGAATTACCATCATCGAATTAAGTGTTATTCGATTGGGACATCCTTATTTTCGAAACGGAAACGTCGGCATGAGAATCAAACGTAATTGTGCTTTATAAGTTTCAAGCGTGGTACCTGATCGAAAGGTTACATTGCTCTTGTATTTATTAATTTTTTTTTCTTAGGAAAACAAATAGTACCTAAATTCTAATTGATAATTTAAAAAGACAACTATGGACCATTAATCAGTTTTCGCATAGTGAGACTATTAGAGCTTACTTATTAATTTACATTAAAAAGATGACAAAATTAGCTATAATGTAACGAGAGACTTATAGGTAGACCAACTATAAAAAGGAAAGATTAAAAATTTTGAAGAAATTACTTTTAAAACACGAACATAATACTTTATCTACATACAAATCAATCTAGCTTAGGAAAATAAGTTATAAACTTATAACCATTAATTATGGTCACGAATGCAGTCGAGCGATTGAACTTATTCATCTAGTAATAAACAGATTTTTTTTTCACATCAAACATTTCGATAAACTATCAATAAGATAAAAATAATAAATTTGTTAATACAAGTAAACAGATTTTCTTATCAACGAAGAAAATCGTATTGTCTCGTTCGAAATGTGTCATCGACACTATCATTAATAACATTCTCGATTTAACTCGAGTGATCGATTGTCTTCGCGATCGATTGGCTCGCAACAAACGATTCGATACGAATGATTTATTCGCATCTCGTTTACTTCGCATCAATACCTACTATATAGTCTTTGTGACGTTAGAGCGCTTCTACCTCCGCTAGATAAATGGATGTCCAAATCTATACCTTACCTGTCTAGTACGGTATACCTACGATACCCAATTGATGTAAAATGCGACATGAATGGTGCTACGAATATTTAGTTGACGACTCAAGCCACGTCGGCGTCTGTTATTGCTATGGAAGATGCGTATCGCTTTATCGATATCCATTTGTCTAGAAAAACTCAACGAGCGCCTCTTCATTTCTCTTTACCGTAATATCGAGCACGCGAGAAAAATTGCTTCTTCCGAGCATCGTCGCGCGTCGATTGGAAGGCGCTTTTATTTTCTTCTAGTGAATTAATTTGCTTGATAAGTGCTTGCGGGGAACATTCTGTCGGAATTTTCATTTTGTCAATCGACGATGCTTTCATTGAAAGTGTTTGAGTTGATACCATGACATTTGAATTATTTTGTCATGGCAAAATCAACCATATGGTTACTATCGCACGGTCGGCAATATTGCGTGGGAGGTAGATAGCGATGTCAAATCTGGTTTCTCGTTAGATAAGGGAAATCGAAAATTGAACGAAACTGACAACTGTATTGCAAATAATATAAAGTGGAGCGAACGTTCTATGCTCTCCGCTTTATTATTACATTTTATTGTTGTTAAAATGGATATTTTATGTAATTTGTTCGGGCTTTCAAAGGGAGCGCTTTCGAGCGAATTTATGCACTGTTGAAAATGAAAATATCTGAAATGAATTTCGTTCGCTTCATGCTCGCGCCCATCCTGTCGCTCGACAAGCGTCCGCGATTTTACGTTTTGAAAACTTTTTATAAACTGTCAAACTATCAAACTTTTATCCCTCTACGTGTTCTTAACTTTATTTTGTTTGTGCAGACTGGAGCGGGGGTGGCAACGGCGAGTATAGAGTGCGGAGGCAGCTTTCTGTCTCATCGGACTCCAAGCTGTTAGACGAAGCTGGGAGAGAAGACGCGAGGGTGGTGATGAGGCCTAAAAGGCCGCCCCGGCCCAAATCGGAGGCCTTCCTCGGGCCCCATTCAGACCATCCCAACCGTCGCACCAAGCGGTTTAGTGCCTTTGGGGTAAGAAAAATCAAGATATAAATAAATAATAAGTGATACACATTATGTCATGAGAGTGCAAAGTGAGGTTTTTAAAAATTAAGTTTCCGTTTACCAATTAACTAGGATTTTTTTTTATATTTTAGCTGTACCTTAAAAACAGTGACACTGGGCTAAATTTAAGCAAATTTTAAGTAACTTAAATATACTGAATACTGAACGTTTATAAGTATGGATTACTAGCTGCCTGTCCCGGCTTCGCACGGGTGGACATTTATTTTTTAAATACCTAAATATGGACTTTGAAGAATTTTTGTAATCGGCACTGTACTGTTTTGAGTTTATTCATTACAAACATACCAACACACAAAAATACAAATCTTTCCTCTTTATAATATTAGCATAGATAAGTATGGGGTAAGTCTGCCAGATGAAAAATCTCAGCTAAATCAGCGGCATTCTAAAAGCTCTCGAAGCGGTTAGTGCTTGGGGCAAGTGACATTGAAATGCAATTATCTCGAGTAATGGGACGCCTTGTAGGGGAGCTTTGTGCAAAGGGTGTACTATACGCCTCAGGATCTTGTAACGTGTATGGTGTGAAACAGGCTCCGCGTCAGCTTGATTTAAATGAGGGTTCTGTATTGGCGTGAAAAGATTTTGCTGTAAATGTAAATCATAATAAATTTACGTGAATTACAATGTGGAGCGCGATCACCGCTTAGATAAAAATGCGCCAAGACATAGGTCTTTAAAAACTTTGCCACCAAAGTTAGCCACTGTACTAGCCCATAAGACCTTGTTTACTTATCGCTTAGTGGATTTAGCTCATATACGAGCTTCCCATATACTGGATTATTCATATAATTAGCGTTCCTATTCAATCAAACAAAAAAGTAGGAATCAAGCCGTATCTTTCTTGCGGTCGTGTTTTTTTATGCAACAAAGTATACAGCCCACCTGATGAGAAGCGGAAAGCCTATGGACGCCTGCAATAGAGAAGTATCACTAATGCGTTGTCGACCTTGTAAAACTCCCTTTTTGAAAAACCCTTTCTATAGTCTTCATCGCACTTGTGGTAGGACTGGAGTCGAGCTTGACCTAGCTATAAGACGTTTTAAAGTGATCCGTGCGATTTTGGTGAATAATTGCCTTTTAACTTTTTGTATAGTTGGTCGTTTCGCTACCTAGAAGTATGTCCAAATCTATAAATACTGTCATTAATCTTACAAATAGTTTCGTTCACCGACTTACTGCTAAAATGTCTGCCGCACGGTCCATTTCTCGAGTCATATCTAAGTAAATAAATATTGGAGTGGGGGAATAATGATAAATTGTTTTTGGTAGTGCTCCGCGGTGGAGCGTAGTGTGGCTGTTACTAAAAGGTGCCTTGACAATTTAGAACAGGACTCAATATTATTAGTACACGTAGTACAGGCCAAGAAAAATTCAGCACTCGAAGAAATGTATTTTTCTAAAACTCTAGATCCATAGGTGTAAAAGTTAGCACATAGGTTAAAAGTTTTTCTTACATGACGATCGAATTGTACCATGCTTCTTGCAAATAAATATATTTCATTTCATTTCATTTTCATTTCACGACATAATACAGTGTTTTTATTTCGTCACAATTAGGGTTCAAATAGGTAAACAATTTTTTTCATATAAAATCCTTATGCCGGCTGTACACTCTCGACGAGACACCCCGAGACAGGCCGAGAACGAGAATGTACATGGGGCTCTCGTCGTGTCTCGCTCTCTCGCGCCTTGCCTCGGTCGGTCTCGGTCGCTTGTCGGTTTTTTGTGCCCGAGTCAAAGGATCTCGTTGGGTCTCGCGAGGAAAACGAGAGCGTGCATGTACACACTCGTCATTTAGTTGTT
Source organism: Thera britannica (assembly GCA_939531255.2). Taxonomy (NCBI): domain Eukaryota; kingdom Metazoa; phylum Arthropoda; class Insecta; order Lepidoptera; family Geometridae; genus Thera; species Thera britannica. Next base: position 22,229,311 of record OW618038.2, read on the forward strand.
CGTTGACTGTGTTTGTGTGAAGACGCGTTTTTAAATACACAGAATTAATAATACTCTAGCTAGGTATACATATACAATACACATATCAACTGACTGTTGTTCAATTTGAAGTAGGTACCGGTTTCTATTGCGGTGCATAGTAACCATCCACCATCTTCTTCTTCGCCATGGCTTTTTAATTTTCTTTTTGTGGTAAATGTTTATCAAATTATAATAGCTCACAGTACAAAGACAAACAGCAGCAGCAATTTCTACGTCCATTACTGCGAGAATCTACAGTACTAATGAAAAACGAGAGTGTACAGGTATGCTCTCGTCGAGAGCCTCACCGGCCGAGGCTCTCGGGGAGACTCTCTCGCCGAGAGTGTACAGCCGGCATTACAAACAACACAGGCTTACAAAATTAAATTATGACATGAGATTGACAGCCACTCTACGTAAACACTCAAGAAAATGTCTACGATAAAAATATTTTTTCTGGAAAAACGTTTCGTGTACTACTACCGAGAAGGTATGCTACGCTTTACAAAAGTATAACTTTACTATGTGCGCACGTCTAATCAATCAAGCCCAACGAGATTACCAATCCCTTTCGGATTCGTTCGCGAGTCTCGGAAGGAAATTTCCCAGCATAACAGAATGATGTCCAGAGGCCAACGGTCCTAGGATTGTAGTTTACAAATAGACCGACGTAAGGACTCGAATGACGTTGATGTATCGCCATCTAGATAGGCAGCTTTGTGCTGCGAGACTACGAGAGATATCTGGGTGAAGTATGGTACACTTGGTTTGATAGGCGTACTAACTCTATGACACTAGTGATAAAATGGCAAAGGAAAACATAGTGAGGTAACCGGCATGTCTTAGAATCTAAAAAGTTCGAAAACATGTGTCGAGTGGAGAAGGACCCTCTCTGAGGCGCACTAAAAATCCTTTCACCACACTGAGTTGAAAGAACCAGTGACACGATAAGAAAAAGGGTGATAAAAAAAGAAACTAGTTGAAACAGTGCGCCTCTAAAAGACTCTTTTAGTGACCAAATGAGCCTTTTATAGGTGCACTTAGTTTATTTTTACACGACATAAAGAAGTGGAAGCTGCCCGACATTCAAATTCGAAGGTCTTGTGTTTGGATCAAGTCGTATCCAATAATGTTTCTGTTCTAAAATATTTTGTGTTTAATTAACGTGTCAGCTTTGTACACTTTATACAAGCTGTAAGTGCAGTTTGTAAGTAAACAGCTCAGATTTACAGACGCGTTTCAGTAACGAAATGTCGATAGAGTAAATCTGTTTACCTTGCATGCATTCACTTATCTTAGTTTTCACAGCTCATAGAGAACACCTGGTTCACTCCATTCAGATGAGACGGATGGAAAAAGCCTATTTATTATATGACTTTATAAAAAAATACCCCCAGTGTATAATGAAATTTTTTGAGAGGATTTCTCCCGTGAAAAGCGTTCAAAGTCGATGCGAAAACAATAAAAATCGTGAAACTCTGGGAATGCCGACAGAAATGGAAACTTGAACAATTACCCGTTAGCGAAGTTTGACGATCTTTGCCGAAGAGGTGTCACGTGACGCGTGACGTATGAGAAGATGATGACTTTATTGATTTATTTCCACCTCAAAAATGCTCAAGCCCGCCTAAAGAAGTTGTCACATCAAAAACCGTGGCTTGAGATACAGTACAGGGCTCGAGGTTTTACTATAGCAAATATAATGCACACAGGTTTGGTGTCAGTAAATTCGTAGTGCACCAGCCATTTTCTACTTTCTAACATTCGGCCGCATGCACTCTCAACAAATGCATTAGCTCTGCCAAATATTTAGACAGGTAACGTGCGCAAGAAAGCGAAACGGTTGTTTCATACTTAGCTACTTAGTATTACGGCGAAAACTACCCGCTGAATATAGCTAGAACTCTGTATGACTTTATAACGAGGCAAAGAAAACATACGCATTACGACGCCATCTTTTTCTATTCCGACTAGTGAGGTGTCTCGTCGCCCGGTCTCAGTAGGGATGTCCTATTCCCAAAACCGGCTAACATTAGGTACCTACACCTACTCGTAAAGTCAGAATCAGAAGTAACTGATAGTCCAGGGTTTCCAATGAATGATAACGGTTCCAAACTCTTATCTTAAAATGTTATTGAAGTCCACTGCTGGACTGGACAAGTGGACATAGACCTTTCTTTTTACATATCCAGATAAAAACTTAAAATGTTATTGAAGTCCACTGCTGGACTGGACAAGTGGACATAGATCTTTCTTTTTACATATCCAGATAAAAACATTTGATTAATCTCTTAAACTATTGAACCGATTTGAACAAATATTTCACCATTAGAATGCTACATTATCATTCGCTTTCAAGGTTCGCACAATTGTAAATTAACAAAAAAACATGTGATAGATATGAAAAAGCCCTTGAATTTTTCCACCCGTGCGAAGCCGAGGCAGATCGCTAGTCTATTATAATCATTACTCAGTAAACGTCAAAAGTCAGCTTGTTTCTTGAAAGTGAACTTTATGTCTTTGATCATTCCACGAAGGTAATCAACAAAATTATGAACACATCAGTACCTTAGCTATTATGCTAATGCGGTAATTGGTCTCGATCGCGCTTACTTCATTATTCAAAGGTTAATACTTGCTCCGATTCCATTTAATTCTATCCGTTAGTAATTGCCACTATGAGAGCGTAAAGCTCAGTGTTTTTGCTGCTCGTGCGTTTAATAAAACATTAAAACGGAATTAAATCTAATAAACCGGTTTGCACGGTCTGAAAAAATCTTGGAGTCATCGCAGGAAGTCGCAAGTATGCCCGACTTCCTGCCATGGTGTTTTTTATGTCAAAGTATGGTACAGGACGGGAAAGAATGGTGTTGTGTAGGAGGCCTTCACCCAAGTGGGTGCACGCAGGTATAGATAGAAAGTCCAAAGGCAGACTGATGGCAGGAATTTCGTTTCACTAAACCATGCCTATTTCTGCCGTGAAGCAGAATTGCTGTGTTTCGGTTTGAAGGGTGAAAATACTAGCACGTTAGGCATGCCTCAAGTTGATCAAGTGCATCATAGGGCACGTTCCTAACGTGTGTGACCTAAAGGAAATGCTTTGTTATAGGCGATAGTTACCACTTAACATCAGGTGGGCCATAATGTTTGTTCCATCAGCTAGTTGTATAAAAAAAGCTGAGATGAATTTGAAAAGTCATAGAGTGAGGTGAATATAGGCGCCAGTTCTAGACCAAAGCCTTATTAGAACAGGCACAAATATTTAGACTAGATTCAGTTAGATAATTAAGTAAAGCCTACTAACAGAAAATTACTCTTTTTTGATGCTACAAAATTTTTAATCCACTCAAAAAGCAAAAAAACGAGATTTATATTTCAACTCTTTTAGTTTTATACCAGAAAAACTACTCTAAAACATCCGACTACGTCCATTGAAATGCGTTAATTAATTACGTAGACTATTTTACGTTGAGCCCAAGTTCGTCAAGTCAAAACGTTCCGCAAATGAATAGAAGCGAGACGAGACTCATCACTTTATTCAGACTGTTTATTATTTATGTTTTAAATATAACTACGTGGCAGTGTCGGGTGTAAAATCAGCATTTTGAGCGTGGGCCGACACGGGGTGGCATGGCGTCGTAAATTGCTGGATTACCAAGCTCGGGCTCTTACCACGGGCTCGCGCTAATGAAACGTGCTAAAAACATGTCGGATTTGTGTCCTGCGTGTATTACAAGATAGTAAAAAATGGGTTTTGAATATTCTTACTTTTTGTGCTACCTTGTGCGCTTTCTGTGCTCAGAGAGGAAACTGAAAGCCTATTTGTATGTTAAAGAAGTTTTCACATGAACCAATACAGTCACAGCAGCTTGGCTGTTTGTTTATATGGGTGCTATAATAAAAACCCCAATTTTGTTAAATGATTCTGAAACAACGTGTATCAAATAAAATTCTATCGCCAGACTTTCTCATATCCCGTTTTAATAATCCTAGAATGCATAGTGCCTGTTTCACCAAACTTGAGAAGCGTATCAGATATGATGGTCAGCCAAATGCTCAAAATAAATAAAATAAGCCTTCATTTCGCTGACCTTAAAAAAATCCAAGTGCTGAAATAGATTAGAATAAATGAAATAATTTAAAAAAAATTGTTTAACAGATTTGTATTTATAGTGCACTAAAAGCTAAAAAATATTAAGTAGGTCGTAAGTACCAGTCATCAAACCATCTCATCACTCTAGCTAAGACATTGATATAAATACCACAAGGGCAAAATATCTTGCCCTTTGTACTACCGATACCGACAGGCCTAGTAGATTTTTATCCGTGTTACTACCGGTAGTACCACGGTTTTTATCGATGCATTTATTTACACGTTTATGGTGAAAGTAGTAGGGGTGCCGACGACTCTGTTTTATAGTGATGAATGAATGCTTTGTTTACAGGGTGACTCTCCGTTCGGGAAGTCCGAGGCTTACATAAAACTCGAGCAGCTCGGTGAGGGTTCCTACGCTACGGTTTACAAAGGATATAGCAAGTGAGTACTGAATTATATTATCTGCTTTTGTCATCTCTTTGTGAATTATAGCTTTTATGACCGCGGACGGGATGCTAATGACGAAACTGGGTTGGTTTAGAAGACGAAATGAGGTTTCACGTAATATTTTATAAATATTTTGGACAATCCACACGACACTATCTAGCCCCAAACTAAGCAGAGCTTGTACTATGGGAACTAGATAGCTGGTAGAATACTTTTTTTTTTACGTACTTAGAATACAATATAACACCCAGACAGAGAACAATCATTTGTGTTCACCACACAAATATTTGTTCTCGGTGGGGATCGAACCCACGGCCTACGGCGCAGAAGGCAGAGCTACTACCAACTGAGCTGTAAGGCCATTTTCGCTTTGAAAATGTGGCTTTTGTAAAAGACGTGACAATTAAGATGGGATAATCCTTCCAAACGAGACGGTACATGCCGTATACCTATCACGAGTAAGAGTGAAAGGTAGCTACGGCGTATGAAAGAGAGGTAATGATAGGCGCCGCCATTTATAGATTAGTTTATTGGCGCGGGTTATACCTTCTTGCATGGAAGAATATTCGAATAAGAATGTCTTATGAATAAAATATGGAACACCAATATATTACACGGTTTATCGCGATACCTTTGTTATTTTTTCCGACGTTTCATCCATGTGGCAACAGTACAATGTGATTCTTTCATGAAAAGTATAACGTTAATAGAAAAACTAAATGGTAAAACTAATACATTTTCCGAAATATAGGTTATGTGGTTTGCATTTATGCTCGCGAACAAAACATTATATATTCTTATAACAATTCTTTTACGAAATAACAAGAACTACTTGATTAAAAACATTATCTGCTAAACCCCGAGTAAAAGATAATAAATAGCTTTCCCAAGATTAAAGATAGGTGTATAAACGAAAAGCATTTAATTAAACAGACTTTTTTATTTAAGAATTTAACAAACTTACAATGGCAATCACTTTTCGTTTAGTGCTTTTCAATTACATAATTATCTGATGATATTTATCCTTATTTTTATCATACTGGTTGCACAATCAAAAAGTTAAAAATATGACCTAACCAAATTAAACGACGACAGTTTAGTTACGTAATGTTGAAATTGTATCCCTAAAATTTAGCCTTTTGGATATGTTCGGGTTCTAAAATTATAATCTGGTTTTTGCTTATGAAGTTGAAAAAAGCAAATAGGTGTAAAAGCAAGTTACAAAAGTAGTTTTTTTAAATAAGCATAAAGTTTTTTAGAAATTTTGAGCCGACATTCACCAGGATAAGAAATCCTGGGTAAGCTGCTCTAGTAATTTTCTACTGTTTAAAAATGCATTGTGTTTATAATATTTATTTAATGAAGATGTCACCTACCCTCTTATTCATAATCCTTGACACTTCAAAGCGGTTGTTAAATATTCTCGTTCCTTCCATCAACAAAAAGAAAATGGCAAATACTTTTATCGGTCATTTCAGCTATTAAAGCTCTTAAAACGTTTGTCAAAAGCGGTCGACGTCGTCGCATCATCTTCGTCCTCAGTCGATAAAACAGCTAAATTGATGGACCAATTTTAAATTGCAATAAACAAGCTTCCATAGTAGATTTAGTGCGGCACTTTTGACCTTTTGTTCCTGGTTGTTCGACCTTGAGTTTGTCAGCAGTCTCTGTGACCTTTACAGTCTTCGCTAATTTATGGTTTCTCGCATCATTTTGAGGAAGTAACGAACGGAAGTTTTCGTGTTATATAACATTTTTAATTGTTTTTATGAAACACGTTTCTTTTACACGCCCAAGTTGATTGGTTGACAAGTCTATTAGGAATAAGCTTTGTTACGCGTGGCACATAATTGCTTTGCTTGAGCGAAAGTTTTAGCAAAGCTCGAAAGTTACGAACCGAAGATTTGAACCCACAACCTTCCCCTCGATACGGAGGTATGCTAAAACCACCTACGCTGTCGGATCAAAATCAAAAATGTATTCAGTTGGATTGCAAGAATCACTTTGAAACGTCTTTAAGCTAGGTGAGTCTAGGTGTCAGTTCCACGCGACCAAGCCTAGAAGAACAGGCAACAAACTACGGCTCGGTTCCTACTGTTTTATTATAATTATGGTCCTTTTAAAAATTAAATAAATAATCCATGAAGTATCCTGAAGTTCTAATCCTCACACGGTACAACATACTAATGCGATCATAGCATCAATTTGAAGAAGAAACAACCGTCTTAAAAATGTTAGACATCAAACAAACATTATGAAAGCCGTAAGCTTCCTATTTACGCTCCATAATTGGGTGTCATTAATTAGGGGGCAAAAGACAGCTTCATTCAACTGTAATGGTGTTTCCACGCCATTTAACTTTTTTCAGCAAGAATCTTGACGAAAGAAATCTGTTGTATTTTATTTTAATAAATGTTTTTGCCAAACATGATAAGAAACTTGGCAGGAAAAAAAATTAATAAGAAGAAGTAAGAAATTTGACCAGCATTAAAAAATATTAACCCTTCAAAGCGATTATGACCACTTTCAGCTAGCGTTAAATGTTAATTTAAAATAGTCTAAACAACAAAAAAAAACCCTTCATCAGCTACTAATAACGCTGGCTGGAAGTAGATATAGGGAGTGCTATCTAGTTGAATCTACGTCTGTGTGGAGTGTGGTGGCAAGCAAGCACTGCAGTTGTGTTTACTAACGCTATTACAGGAACAACTAATGAAGAGACACAAGTTAGGCTTAGGCCCCATTTATGCGTTGCGGCGTCGTTGACGTATTTTTAGTGACAAGTTTCATTATGCGTTGCTTTGTCGCACACGAAGTTTTAACGGATCGACGGACGATAACTTACGATATCCCGGACTGGTATAGTTTGATACACTATATGCTTTTGTAGTCAACGTTATCGTCGCCGACAGAATTGTCGATATTGGGTAACGACACAGTGTGGGGTGAAGCAGGATTGCTGGTGTATTACAAGCTGTTGGTTATAATCGTGTCACATTCCGATATCGTCGGACGATATCGTTGTCGTCCGAGCTGACGAGTGCCGGTGTCGTTATCGTCGCAGTGTATAAACGTCTATTGTCGAATGAAGACTGTTACACTGAATAGACGCTGCGCTGCGGCGATGTGCGTCGCCCTAGGGGGGGCGGCGTACAATGCGTTGCGTCGACCCGTTGCGTTGCGACAACGCAACGCATCGTATAAATGGGTCCTCACCCTTACGGCCCCAAAACATAAATTATTGAATTAGCAATCGCGGTACCATAGGTTCAGTCGAGTGTGGTTAGAAACGGAAGTTCTCCGTTCATTGCCTGTGAATATTGAATGAAGTGCGCCGCATCCAATGAACCAGTATTAAGCGTGCTCGCGCCAAATTGTCGTAGGTATTCATAACGCCAAAGTTTCTTCAGTTGTTGAACCTTGATGTGGAATGCTTCAAAGTTAAGATTAATTTATTCATAGCAGCTTCAATGCACGAGAAGGGCTTGCAAGGAAGACAAAACAATGTACCTTACAAAATTCCGTGAACCTCGATACAAATCTATACCTTCTTTGGTTCAAGTCATCATAAAACTGACGAAAAACGGGGAGGATAGGTTTTTTTTTCCATCAATAACGAGTGTGTTTTTGTCAACAGTTTAACACATCAAGTCGTAGCGCTAAAAGAGATCAGACTGCAGGAAGAAGAAGGCGCACCATTCACGGCGATACGAGAAGCGTCTTTGCTGAAGGAGTTGAAACACAGCAACATTGTCACACTACACGATATTGTGCACACGAGGGAAACTCTCACATTCGTATTCGAGTTTGTGGTGAGTACTTTTACTAGAGAGAATGCAAATAGAATGAAATGGATGAATGGAAAGAGTGAACAAAGCGTGCAAAAGGTATCACTACTGAAGGAGTTGAAACACAGCAACATTGTCACACTGCACGATATCGTGCACACGAGGGAGACTCTCACATTCGTATTCGAGTTTGTGGTGAGTACTTAGACTAGAGAGAATACAAATAAAATGAAATGGATGAACGGAAAGAGTGAACTAAGCGTGCAAAAGGTATCACTACTGAAGGAGTTGAAACACAGCAACATTGTCACACTACCCGATATTGTGCACACGAGGGAGACTGACATTCGTATTCGAGTTTGTGGTGAGTACTTTTACTAGAGAGAATGAAAATAAAATGGATGAACGGAAAGAGTGAAATAATCGTGCAAAAGGTATCACTACTGAAGGAGTTGAAACACAGCAACATTGTCACACTACCCGATATCGTGCACACGAGGGAGACTGACATTCGTATTCGAGTTTGTGGTGAGTACTTTTACTAGAGAGAATGCAAATAAAATGGATGAACGGAAAGAGTAAACTATTCGTGCAAAAGGTATCACTACTGAAGGAGTTGAAACACAGAAACATTGTCACACTACCCGATATTGTGCACACGAGGGAGACTCACATTCGTATTCGAGTTTGTGGTGAGTACTTAGACTAGAGAGAATACAAATAAAATGAAATGGATGAATGGAAAGAGTGAACAAAGCGTGCAAACGGTATCACTACTGAAGGAGTTGAAACACAGCAACATTGTCACACTACCCGATATCGTGCACACGAGGGAGACTCACATTCGTATTCGAGTTTGTGGTGAGTACTTAGACTAGAGAGAATACAAATGAAATGGATGAATGGAAAGAGTGAACAAATCCTGCAAAAGGTATAACGTAGAATGAGTAAAACACAGCTCGTACTTGTAGTACCTACTCGTATCCGTTAAACTTGTGCTCGTTGGTGTATACTTCGGAATAGGAAATGAATTCATAAAGAAGGAGGTTCTCAATTCGTCTGTATTTTTTTTGTCTGTTTCTCGAGTTTTTAGGGTTCCCGGAAAAAAAACGGAACCCTTATAGATTCGTCATGTCTGTCTGTCTGTCTGTCCGTCCGTGTCACAGCCACTTTTCTCCGAAACTATAAGAGCTACACTGATGAAATTTGGTAAGTAGATGTATTTTGTGAACCGCATTAAGATTTTCTCACAAACATAAAAAATAACAATAAATTTTGGGGTCCCCATACTTAGAACTGAAATTCAAAAAACTTTTTTTCATCAAACCCATACGTGTGGGGTATTTATGAATAGGTCTTCAAAAATGATGTTGAGGTTTCTTATATCGTTTTTTTCTAAACTAAATAGTTTGCGCGAGAGACACTTCCAAAGTGGAAAAAAGTTGCTCCCCCCCCTCTAACTTCTAAATAAGAGAATGATAAAACTAGAAAAAATATATGTTGTACATTACTATGCAAACTTTCAACGATATTTGGTTTGAACGAGATCTAGTCAGTAGTTTTTTTTTATACGTCATAAATCGTAAACCGCAAAATACTCTTCGACGAACTACAATAACCTTTATATATTATGTTACTTGATGCTACGGAACCCTTCATGGGCGAGTCCGTCTCGCACTTGGCTGCTTTTTTTCATGCTTTGCTATAAGTTTTTTATAGAACGATAATAATAAATACATATTTGGCTACTTGCCACTTTGCTTTTACCACTTTTCATAGAATACTGTAAAAGGTTCGCAAAAAGTGAAACCGCCCAAGAAACAGTGCCGTTTCAAAAGGCTGTAATGTAAGAAAAAACCTCGCCGGCGTTTCTTGAATTCTTTATAACCCCCTAGAGCCTGATCTTGAATTCCTGACATAGTGTCGTGGCCGCGTTACTTTGACCCAAATGCATCGTACGTGCTGTCCCCTTCTTTATCTTTTGTCCTTTTCGTTTTTTCTTTCAGCAGCAGCTCGCAATATTGGATGTCGGCATTACTGGCACCCGTGTCTTTTTGTGTGAAGTTATTTCGTTTCAAACTTCCTCGATCCTCTTTTTAATTTCAGAATATCTTTAACCATTGCACATTTGTTTGTAAATTGTAAATTATTTTAGTGACCAAAAGGGCATATTAATTAATATCTGTGACTTGCTACAACTCAACCATAAGGTGGTTTCATTTCCATACAAATCGATTTTAACATGCTAAAGATATTTTAGTGTACAATTAGACTCTAATCGCCCAAAAATGGAAAAAACTGTTTGTATTGAAATAGAGCACGCTTAGCTATAATCCACTTGCCTCTTAGGTAGTAGAGCTCCTTGTGAAGGACTCGTCTGGGAAAGTACTACCACCTATTTCTGCCGTGAAGCAGCATCGCTGTGTATCGGTTTGAAGGGTGTGGGTGCCGGTGTAATTAAGGGCACGAGAGGCGAAACATCTGTAAGCTTCAAGTTGATGGATGCAGGGCAGTGCATCGTAGGGCACGTTCTTGACGTGCGTGACCTGCGAGGCAATGCTTTGTTATAGACGATGGTTACCGCTTATACTTATGTTGGTTGATGGTGGACGCGGTTGGTGGGCCATATGCTTGTTCCATCAGCTATTAGTATAAAAAATATTTATACTAATAGCTGATGGAAAAAAATTGTTCACTCCTGACTTGAATATACCAAGATTGTAATGCTCCGGAAATATTAAACAAAAAAATCTGGTTTGTTATACGAGCACAGACATGGTCAAGAACTTTCTGACCCCAGTTTAATGGGACCTGTAGACCAACAGAGTTTGACTACTCCAATAAATTATAGTCTACGTCCACAGTTAAACACGAGCCGTAGTTATTGCATTCCGCTCGTCACTCAGCGACTGTAATATTATTTTTATTGGGCTCGGAGGAGCTTTTATAGACGTTATTGAAAGGAATCCGATATGATGAAAACCTTTGAATGACGCTTCGATAACATGGCTAGTCGTAACTTTTTTTAGCGATACCTATTTATTTTTGATGTGGAATATAAATAGCACTTTATACAAGTCATCATTATCATTTTATAGATTAAAGGCCTGCGCACATCTAGGCGCTGGCGATCAGCTGAAACGCTGTCATATTTGACAGCGTTTCAGCTGATCGCCAGCGCCTAGATGTACGCAGGCCATAAAGATGAAGCTAAATAAAAACCGATATAAATCGAGCTCTCATTTGATTAATTTCTAATACCGGTTAAATAGTCGATGAATTAACATTATCTTTGTTACAGGACACAGACCTATCACAATACATGGAGAGGCATCCAGGAGGGCTCAACCATCACAACGTGAGACTGTTCATGTACCAACTGCTGAGGGGACTATCGTACTGCCATAGGAGAAGAGTTTTACACAGGTACTCCATAGCTCTCAAGTAACTAGTTTTAGGTATTCTAAGCATGTATTTACAAAAAAAAATGTATAAGTATTATATCAGCTATCTGGTTCCTATAGTTCTTCTGGTATCTGGTTCCTTAATTTAGGGCTAGTTTTTTTTTATACAACTAAGTTAGCAAACAAGAATACCTGATGGAAAGCGGTTACCTTAGCCTATGGACGCATGCAAAACCAAAAGCATCACTCGCGCGTTGCTGACCCCATAAATATTTTAAAACGCTCTTTTTGAAGAACCCCATACTGTAGATAGCGTTATTTGTATTGGTTACAATATTTATTATTCTTATTTGTATCTAATTGATTCGAAAGCAAGATAAGCTAACCTTCGGGCGGCCTAAAACCTTCGTCACTAGAGAAGCCACAAGCTTAAACTTCCTCTGGTTCCCATATTACAAGCTCTGCTTAGTTTGGGGCTGGGTAGTGTTGTGTGTTGTCCACAATATTTATTTATTTAAACAAATTATAGTTTATACTTTACAGTTTTTACACTGAGACGAAATGTTAAGTTTAGTAAGCTTAATTAAGTTGTCAACAAAGAAAGACAAGTAATAAAAACAACGAACAACAGTGTAATTACCCATATCGGCGCTTCTATTCGAAATGTTCCCAGTCAATACACGCAATGTCATTCGACGAACGTGACCCTTCGCTATCACATTACATAGAAACGTTTGCGAAAAGGCGTTTAAGGAAAACAAATTACGTTACTTACTTCTAACTTTTCAATGTGGTTTTGTAATGGTATGAGTGCTCATGTTTTTTTTGCAAATACTTGGAATATCTATATTTATAAAAGAAAGTCGTGTTAGTTACACTATTTATAACTCAAGAACGGTGGAACCGATTTGGCAGAAAATTAGTGGGGAGGTAGGGAGAACCGGGAGAAGGACATAGGATACTTTTTATCCCAAAAGGCAACGGGAACGGGGTGTTACGGGAACGGGCGAGCAAAGCCGCGGGCGGCCACTAGTAATATAATAAACTAACGTATATGTTCACCACACAAATAATTTTGTTCTCGGTGGGGATCGATCCCACGACCTACGGCGTAGAAGGCAGAGTTACTTACTTCCAGTTGAGCTGAGAGCCCAGTCAAATTGCTAACAAACAAAAATGACGCTTAAGTTTGCAATAAAAAAATATACTATCGAACAAGATAGTTACTGAAACTTCCTTCAATTTTGTTCTTGTCCATAAACTTTCTCCGTACATCTCCCTAACCCCCTTACCTATGTATTGAGTTTTATTGCCTTCCCAACAGGGACGTGAAACCCCAGAATTTATTAATAAGTTTACACGGCGAGCTGAAACTCGCCGACTTCGGGCTAGCGCGGGCCAAGTCCGTGCCAAGCCACACGTACTCGCACGAAGTCGTCACGTTATGGTACCGGCCACCGGGTAAGTTAATAACCATCTTAATTATCTCCAAGTTTTAGTTCGCCTCATCTAGAACTTTGTGAAATTGCCAAAAGTTAGCCTTTGATGGGTTGGCAGTTTTGAACTGCATGAAGTCAAAAGACTCTGCATAGTTTGAAACACAGTTTAATAACCTATCCTTAACTTCATGTATGCCCGGGTCTACGAGCGTTCGTTAGTTGAGCTACAAATTGTCGTCTGTTGAAAAATCTCCGAAGTCATTTCCTAAAGTTACAGCCACAATTTGCATGAAGCCAATGAGATAAATAAGAGATTGATGACGCTTTTTTAGAATAAACGTAATGAACCGAGCATTCATAAACTGGGTATTTTTTTCTTTAGTATCTATTCCTAATCATGTTTGGTGGTTATATTTTATCATTAATATTTTGTTATTTCAAAACGAATGTGACTAGACATTTAGGTAGATATTTCGTTTATTTTTTTAATAAACATTCCCGAGAATACAATAGACAATGCAGTCCGATCAACTCCGATCCATGTCTATCTTGTTGTAATATTGTATAGAATTTAGAAGCGTTGCAGTAATAAATGTATTTGTTTAGATGTGCTACTGGGCAGCACGGAATACTCGACGTCATTAGACATGTGGGGAGTCGGCTGTATATTTGTGGAAATGCTGTGCGGAGTGCCCACCTTCCCTGGTGTCAGAGACACACACGACCAGTTGGATAAAATATTTAAGGTATGCGCTTGTGTTAGACTATTTTAGATAAAGCAAGAATTCTAAAGTTATTTTAAGTTTTTCATTCTTGGTCTCGTTTCTTGGTGTTCTCTAAAGCTTTCGATTGTGTTGAACATAGCGTGTAGCGTTGTGTATAAACATTTGCAAAATTTTATTACTTAGTGTAACTTTTGATCAGGTTTTAGGTTTTGTGAAATACTAAATAGTATTAAGAACTATATAATACTAGTTCGACATTTATACAAAATGTTTACCAACTGACGCATTATTAGGTAGGTCCTACATTAAACAAGTGGTGGCTCTATGAGCTGTAGACCTCGCGTGCATACTAAAACAGAGCAATTAAATGATTCTGCGCATCAAGCCGAAGGTCCTCATCAGATCTTCAGCCAATTTTTATGAGACCACTAAAAGTTCATACGACGGACCTATACGGTACGGCCAGTAGCCAAATTGCCCCTTTTTGGAAAGTATCCCTTCAATCAAAAAATCTTTGACAACAAGAAAATTACAAAGTTTCGTCCAGTTCAGTTGACAAGTACGACCTGTTGGTGAGAACAGGCAGAGAACAGTGAGCTGGACAGACAGCTGAGCCAATTTCGAAACTATGACGCTTACCCCTCTCGAACAGTTGTCATTCTACGTAGTCTCATCCGAAGCAAAGGCTTTCATTCAAGTTAAATTCAAATTGGTTTAATTCAGACGTCACTGATCCATATTTAAGCCAACACATTACAAAATAATAAAATAAAATTAACAGCGAACAGTACCATCATCATTATCATTATCAGCCTGAAGAAGTCCACTGCTGTACATAGGCCTTGCCTACACATTTCCAGGAAGAACGATTCTGAGCCCTTTCCATCCATCGACTTTCCGCGATCCTAACGATGTCGTCGGACCATCTGGTGGATGGGCGCCCTACGCTTCATCTTCCGGTTCGTGGTCGCCATTCGAGAACCTTTATTCCCCAACGATTGTCGGTTCTTCGAGCTACCAATAGGTGCACAGTTTGATCGATCTCTTTCCTCACAAGCATGATGATTGTTTGTGCAGGTGGTCGGCACACCGACGGAGGAGAGTTGGAACGGCGTGTCCCGCCTCACGGGCCTGCGCGCGCACGTGACGCGATGGGGCGCCTGGCCGGCGCGTGCGCTGGGCGCTGCGTTCCCGCGGCTGCGCGACGCGGGGCGCGACGCCGAGCGGCTGGCGGCGGCGCTGCTGCAGCCGGACCCCGCGCGCCGGGCCGCCGCCCCCCGCGCGATAGTCTCGCCTTACTTCGCATCGCTGCCGGCGCGGCTCGCGGACTTACACGACGGTCAGTACTCTACACCACTGACAGGGCCCTATTTAATAAAGCTGTCAATTCGACATTTATTTTATGTCACGAAGCGACAAAATTGTAAAATTGATATATCAAAAATCCCTGATCATTCTCACTTCTCCAAGCCTGCGTAGCTCCTAGGGATGAAGATCTTGAACAAATTAGGCTAGCTATCCCAATTATTTATAACTAGACTAGAATTGATACACATACCACCATTCTAGATAGTCGTTGAAATTTAATAACGTGTTTTTTTATTGATAAATAGAAAGTATCAGCGAAGATTCACTGAGAAAGAGTAATGCTAATGACACAATCATGCGTTTCCTAAATTGTTTTGTTATTGTTGCAGAGGTGTCAATCTTCACAGTGGAAGGCATCAGCTTACACACAGAGACGCGGCACGCGACCATCAAATGAGCACCACCAGAATACGCATTTAGTTGAATCTGAGTACGCGGTCAGTCTGAGCACGGTTACTGGGTCAGTCTGGGCGCTTGGTTACTCTGAGTACTCGGTCAGTGGCGCTTGGTTAGTCTGAGTACTCAGTCAGGCTGGGTATGCTGGTTAGTCTGAGTACTCGGACTGTCTGAATAGTCTGATTAGACTAAGCAATCCGTCAGTCTGAGCATGTGTTTGACTACTCGTTCTGATCACTTGGTTAATCTGATAGTTGGTTAACTTGAATACTCGGTTAGTCTAAGCATTCATTGTTTTGAGCGTTTAGTCTTCACTACTCTTAGCCGATCTCAGTACTTAGTCTGAACAGGCGGTCGGTTGATCTGAGTACTTGGTTAGTTTGAGTATCGGATGGCCGGGCGACCGCGATGGTAGTTAGTACCTTTCAATTATAGTTTCAACGATCCAGTCGACCCGTTCGATGGACCGAGCCCGGCATCGAATGCCGCGTCAGTATTCGCTCATCGAACTCCTAGGGCGTTATTAATAATCCTGGCGTAGCGTTGGACTAGTTAATCCGTGTTTTGTCTCTTGCATTGACATGCAATTGTCAACTCGAGCAAATGTGACAAAACACGGATTAACTAGTCCAACGCTACGCCAGGATTATTAATAACGCCCCTATTGTTTTGTGTCCAGTTGCTCTCGGCTCTTAGTGCTTGTAAGCTTTGGAATATCCATCCATATAATTCAATTATTCTATGGTGACAAGGTAATAAGGTATGTTACGTCTTTATTAAACAGAGCGATGTGCCATGTATCTATAATCGAAGATGAATTATTGTTTTAAAAAGATTTTTATGCTGGAAATATAATGCTGATAATTTGTGAAAACTTTTTTGATGATGAGATGTTTATTTAAGTATTGTAAGGGAACTGTCTTTGATTCTGATTATTCTTATGAAAGCTATACGATGACGCCTAAAGCACGCTACAAACACGCTGCCTAACTCTTTACCGTTACATTTACATAAAAAAAATCGTGTGCCGGTGTCTAACTACCCGCGTTTTTTTTCAAAATACACACGAGTTTTAAATCAAGTTTCTATGTAAATGTAATGAAAAGGCAGCTGCGTTTATCTAAATCTTATGCACACATTCCTTCCACGGTGCTCAAATAGTTACATTAGTGCGAGAATTTTAGCTTTACTGGGCAAGTGGCAATCGAAAAGATAAATGCTGACCGTTAAATAACAGTCGTTTCGATTGACGCCTGTCTACGTTTGATAGTGATATTAAAATGTCTGCTCTTGAAAGGACATTTTGTCTGACACTTGTCTACGGCTTGCACGCTCGTATCGCTTCGAATCGCTAGCGACCAGTGATCAGATGAATTGAAATACCAAAATTATCTTGACAGATCTCAAGTTGAAGGGACCGTCCTACTGTAGAATACCTACTCGATAGGATATTCAATAAATAATAAATTTATTATCAATTTATTAGACACTTAGCGGGGACCACTTATCGAAGAATACTACCAAGTGTATATGAAAGAGATTAACTACTTAAATAGGGCGAATAATCGCGTTGTCTCTTTCTAACGCGTGGAGAATCATATAGCTTGACTCTTCACTTGTGAATAGCTCACCGAATTAAGTGGTCCCAACATTAATCTTAGAAGTCTATAGTGAAATATCTTAACAGATGGTATGGGAGGTAGATCCGTCTATATTAAAACTAGTAAAATATCCCGCTTAGATAAATACGTCAAAACTTGGCGATAGTTTTTAGATAGCACATTGGCAACTCGGGTCCTAACCTTTCCTCTCACTGGCCCTTTTAATACGCTCTTTCCGAGTATGTAAAAGGCCAGTGACCGTGCATAACCGATGTGGTGAAATAACCGTGGTTTCTCAACAGCAATGGCTCGCAATGTCGCTCGTTGTAATAGACGCTCTTAGTCTTAACTATGTAGATGCGTTTTTGATCGTAATTTTCTAGTTAAGATTGCGGTATGTGATTTGAGTAGTTAAAACGAACGGTAACACCAATTTGTGCCAACGCAAAGAGATTTTGTAGACAAAATGTAAATTGATAGCGACTAGGCGTATATCTGACCCCAGTAATTTGGCACTTGTCGATGAATTTGCTAGATGCGGTTACAAAACATCAAAACGCATTCAAGATTTGTACTAAGTAATAATAGTGTTCCTAATCAATAATTAGCTAGTATAAATATTTGCAGTTAGTATAAAATTTATCTTATTACATTTTTAACTAAACCGGTTACAATTTCTATATCATTAGCCGTCTTTGTTAAACTGGTTCGGTCAGTGATCTTACGTGGCCTTGTGAATTGTAAAGGAGCCAGTGTGGTGCATTTCTAGCCTTTTAGGGCGCGTTTTACCATCTCTGAGTCCTATCCGTCAGGTAAAAATATTTTCATATATTAAGACTTTTTTTTTCGGAAAATTTATAGCTATGTACTTACATTATATTATATTGGCTACGTTACAACAAAAAATTGACAAAAATAAGCAAAATATTTCAATATGGCGGCTACCCGGCATTATTTTTCTTATTTTTCTCTCGTTGTACCTGTTGTAGAGATACTATACTTTGAGATGGTAAAACCCGCCGTTAGTGTGCAAGTTGGTGCAATGTAAAGTGACTAGCCTTATTCAATTTAATAAACACTGCCATAAAAGTTAATATCTTGTCGAGTTGTCAGTGTGCCGGCGCGCAGGATCAGAATAGCATTTAAAGTAATCAATCTTTTTTAAAATTTAATCATCATTTATTGTATTATTTCCTATAGTATATAATTCTATATTATTTCATCATAATTACTAATTTACATGTGTATGTCTTGTGTTTGTATTTTTTATTAAATTACATTATGTCAAGTGGTATTTCGAATCTAACTGTAAATCAAATATTATGTATATCTTCGATTATTCAGATATGACTATAAATCATGTTTTAAAGAAGGTTTTCCATAAATATTTGTTAAAACCCAAAAAGTAGCAGAGTTTTATAGGTTAAAACTCTGCTACTTTTTGGGTTTTAACAAATATTTATGGATTTACTTGTTAAAGATGAATGTCTGATGAGGTCATCAGTGTGAAAATGATTCATCTTCAACAAGTTTTCTTACCAAAAAGTTTGGAATAAATAGTAAAACTTTTTGTTATGAAAACTTTTTTTGATCAAAATAATCTCTGTGAACTTTGTGCAATATTATTGCTCACAAATTTGTTAATTGCGATTTTTCTCTTCAAAACTGTTTGAGTGAAAGAGAGAGAGAGTTTGACGGTACGGCCCCGAAAGGATTACCAATGTTCCAATTCATGCAACGTTTATAAGCATGAGGGGGGGGGGGGGGGGGCTAATGAACATAATTCTATTCCGATTCGGCGCGTTTTAAGTTCGTAGCGAGAGCGTAGATCAAGTTAGTTAGTACCAAACGTGTACGAGCTTTAGGAGGGGTAAGTGCGGAGGGGGGCTTGGTTCGACGGCAATTAACGCGACAGTCACATAACAAGCCACCCTCTGAACTTACGAGCAGGGATGGAACCAGGTAAGCGAAGGGGGTATACTTAAAATACATCCAAAAAGATCCTAAGATTTCTAAAATTAATAGAATGAAATTTGTTTTTCGTATTTATCAATACAAGTAAATGTGGGTACCTAAACTTATGACAACAATACTTTTAGGTATTTTAGCGTGATATTTTAGAAAAAAAACTAAATCATGACTTTAATCCACAGGCAGTCGGTACTCTTAGTACCTACCCACTCAATATTACTTGAGAATATGTAAGGGGTTCATAGAGAAATATATCTTATATCAAAGTCTCGCCCTGGATCCGGCCCTGCTCACGAGTAGTCATCGAAATTCGGTTTCGAACACCAAAATAGTATGTAATTGTATAAGTAGTTTGTGAAACGCAATACATCTGTGTAACGTGTTGTTGAGTTTTATGTTTGTATTTGTTGCGGCTTCGTATGGAAACGAAATGTTGTGGTAGAATGGGAATTAAATCTCCAAATTTTAATATGCGTTGTATAGTGGCGGAATGAAAATGTTCGTTGATTTTCAACTTGATTTGTTCAACGTATCACGATCACATACTACCTTTTGAAACTGAATAGACAGAATACACCGATAAGTTAACGTCACAAATTATGTCAAAATGTGTTCATGATTAAGGCACTGGTGCAAACGAAAACCGACTCTAAGGCGACCGTACCACAGACACAATTACAAAATATAAGTCAAATATGTATTTACGCAATGGTATCAATCAAAGAATCAACGTCTTAAAGCTAGGTTATTCTAGTTGTCTATAAGGCTGTCTACACATGAATCGGAAACGTCTGGCGTGCGCTGCTGAAAGCGGTATAAATATTGAACCGTTCGTCAGTTTCTGTTGTCTGTTTGTTTCAGATGTATCTGATGGTACCTTTAAGTCCGCGTATCACTGGTCAATATCCGACCCCGAGTATGTCTGGCTTCTTTTGCCACGTCTGCCACATGTATGGAAAAAGCCTAAGCCTTTGCGTACAGAACTTCTTACTTCCATGTAAAGATTAGGTAAACACCACACAACACACTGTCAAAAAGGCGTTCGCGGTCGCGTCGCGGTACGGATATACGCACCAGTGATACGTAGACTTAAAGGTACCTACCATCAGAATGCATCTTGTAAGCAACATTAACTGACGAACGGTACAATATGCCTACCGCTTTCAGCAGCACATGCCACACGTTTCCGATTCTGTGGCCAGTTACGTTAAACTTTTCGCGTCCAGTGCACGCCAATTTTTCTGTTAGACGCTTTCTGGCTTTCTGCCCACGGCCATTTTCTGTAATATTTAAAATATTTGCAGTATGTATAGTCCTGTTCTGCCATAGCATTCCGTATTCAAAAGCCACGTTAGGATGCGAAGTTAATAATTCACCCGTTGAGTGAGGCACTGTGCGCACTTTGTGCGATTTATTAAAGAGTTTGAGCATTTATGAGAGGGATAGGAAAATGTTGTAAACAATTTGCATTTGTGTTTGCACAATACAAATGTGGCAGTAAACACACTTTGAAGAAACTTCATGATGATTCAAACCGCGCATCATTGCTTGATTTGGTTAGCCCAGAAATAACTTACCCATACTATAATAGTGCTAACACTAGAACACTCACAGTAGGATCGGTCCACAAACTGAAAGTCGCTCAGTGAGCTATGGAGAGGGCTATGCTCGGAGTTTCTCTAAGGTTAAAATCGGGAACGAGGTTATCCGACAAAGAACCAAGGTAGTCGACATAGCTCAAAGGATTAGTAAGCTTAAGTGGCAGTGGCCGGTCATGTTTGCCGTAGAACAGACAATCGTGGTGCAAACGAATACTAGAGTGGAGATCGTTTTTAGGTAAGCGTAGTGTAGGACGCCCTCCGGCAAGGTGGGGCGACGATCTGCGAAATGTACTCCTCCAGTGCTGGCAAGCACTGGAGGAGAAGAGCCGAAGACCGGGCTCAGTGGCGCGTCTTGGGAGAGACCTACGTCCAGCAGTGGACTGATATAAGTTTTGTTTTTGGGATACGAGAAATTACCACAGTAGAAACCCACACAGTACCTACTAACAAGCGGGAGGTGATAAATTTGAAGTGTGTTTACTGTTAATATTGTATTGTTGCGATATAATGAACTGAATATGGGTGTTTGAAGGACGCTGTATGTATATAGACTACGGTTAGTTGTTATTTCTTAGTTTGGAGTCCTGAGATGCCATGCCTGTACGTTCCGCGATTTCGGAATCATAAGAGATTTATTTTATACGTTTAACTTCTAGATTAATTACATTTTTTTTATTTTACGTATCATGAATTCGATCCGCTGCTGGTTTAGTTTTCTATTTAATTTTAAAATGTATAAACAATGTACTTTTACTCGTTTAAAAAATTGTAAATACGATATTTGAACTGATAATAATAAAAGTTTTTATTTCTTATGAAACTGGCTTTTCTTTGTGTTTTTTCCTGAAGTATTTTAGGAGGATGAAAGTATTAGTTTTTTAGGTATTTTATTATAGAAAGATGGCTGTATGGCAGTATGTGCCTTAGGCTGATGGACGCAGGGCAGTTCATCGTAGGGCACGTTCCCGACGTGCGTGACCTACGAGGCAATGCTTTATTATAGGCGATAGTTACCACTTAACATCAGGCCATATGCTTGTTCCATCAGCTAATTGAATTAAAAAAACCTTCTCACGAGTAGGTACATTCTACATTTCAAAAACTGCCTTAAAAACAACCATGAATAACATGACCTTGTAAACGAAATAAAATTATGATAAGAGGCATGTGAAGAACGCCGTGAAACGTAGCTGGCAAAGCGCCAGACGATCGGACCTGCTCGCAAATAAAAGATTAGCTTCGGAAGTAGGTCACCTCAGGATCACCCAATGTATACCTGGGTAATGTAAGTGCCTAGAAGCTTCAACTCTGCTGTAAAAATGGTATGTTGGTCCTTCTTAGGCAATTTCCGTTCAATCTCAGTGGATCCATTTTCCAGACCCATAGTGGATCTTGCGAGATATTTTTTTCTGTGGATCGGTTTCCCAATCATTCAGATCTGATGAGAATTTTTATTGCTAATAGATTTGACTAGACAGTTTAAACCCTAATAGACATCACGGTCTATCTGTGTAAGTGCTTTTCATTTTCAGTATTAGTGAGTACTTACTTTTCATTTTCAATCTCGTAACGTGTTCATACCCGTTACGAAAAATGCTTCTATGTTCTGTTTTTGACCCTGTTTTCGTAGTATGTTGGAGACGCCTACATAATTCTAACATGCCAAAGAAAAGCTCGGGTGAAAATATAGCATCATTTGGACACTTCCATGTAAATTGGATTCAAGGTTGAAGTCAATCTCGTTAAGGCAAAAACCTATCAAGTAGGTACCTAAGCTGGAAGTTCTCGAATCAAATTCCGTGAATTTCTCTTGTAATTCGCAATGGAAAAGCTAGGTACCAACTTACGCCTTACCTATCCTTCCCACTAACCCCTCGCAACGTTCCTTGGTAAGCCAAGCTTCTCGCAAATAGAATAACTATTAAAGCTCGTGCTTGTCGTGAATTTCGTGGTTGGCACACCGCCAAGGGTCCTTACAGACCTTAGCGTTTACGATAGAACTGGTGAAATTGGGTCAAAGGATACTAGATTGCAGTGGAAGCTGCAACTTTAATGAGTTACAGTTGTGTTGAAGGGGTGTTAAGAGCGAAATATTTGGCTGGCCTCTCTGCTCAGTTGGTTTAACTCTTTCTGCGCCGTATTAGGTCGTGGGACGTCCGATCCCCATCGAGAAGTAATATTTGTGTGGTGAATGATGTTTGTTCTCTGTCTGGGGGTGTCATATTGTGTTCTAAGAATGTATTTACAAAAAAAGGCACTTGTCTGAGTCGGAATTCAAATCCGTTAAATAAAGCTTGCGTACATCCAAGCGTTCTGCGGTGGCGATCAGTGCAATAGTAGTCAACCTCATCATCATTTAACATCAAGTGAGATCGCCGTCGAGTTTTTAGCCTATATATTGTAAAAAAAAACATTGCGTATTTTTAAACATACTTCTAAATAATTATATGTTTAAAAAACTTGAGAAACCGACTTCATTGCCAAACGGCTAAACCGATTTTAATTAAATTTGTTTGGGACAGTCTGGACGTAAAAATAACCTTCCAAATAAAAAAATAATTTTCTAAATCGGTTCATAAATGACGGAGGCATGCAGTTACAAACATTAAAAAAAATATTTAAAAAAAAATGGCAACACCGATTTTAATAAAATTAAAATGGGACCAATCTGGAAGCAGTACCTTTCAGATAAAAAAATAATTTTTCAAATCGGCTCACAAATGACGAAGTTATGCGGTAACAAACATTAAAAAAAAAAATAAAAAAAAAAATAAAAAAAAACATACAACCGAATTGAGAACCTCCTCCTTTTTGATTGGAAGTCGGTTAAAAAGTAAGAGGTTCTCAAGTCAGTTGTTTTTTTACTGTTGGCACCGTGCCTACTTATCTACCGACTACAAATCAGTAAAACGTTCCACCTCAAGTAATTTCACTCAACCCGGGATTACTGAATCTCCATAACTTAATGAAAAGTTACACAAAGTTGGCATTATTCAGAGACAGTGGGGAGAAATTGGCATCAATCAAAACTCGCAGCTAAACGATATTCCGCTCTAATTGTCACCCTCGAAACCACCTCACAGCCTAAAACGGAATCAGCTGGCTTAATCAGCAAACCTCACGTTTTTATATGCGAACTATGTGCCAATAAACGACTAGTTTTGTAACTATAAACAGAACAAACATAAAACTTGGACTTTGTGAAGGTTTCTAATTGAAAGTTTTATATTTAAGAAGATACGACATTTAATTTTAAATGATTTTCAGAGTTTCGAACTGATAGAGCTTTTTTTACTATTCATAACTTACACTTGGCTGCCATCACACCTGATGGAAAGTGATCCTCACTTTCCATCACACCAATATATATAATTATATAATATTATATATACCTAGCTATAATCCACGTGCCCGCTCGAAATTTTAGTGTAGCGGCTACAATGTAACCGTTCGCTCTCTGTCTATTCGGTAAACAAAAATATTGTAGCTCTACGAAGTTACACTCAAACCAACCATATAGATCGATTTGGTCTGACGTTTTGGCCTAGGCTTTTCGTTTGTAGGTAATGCTATTGATGACTAGGTATAATAAAATAATTGAGTGTACTAGCTATACATATAAATGCTAAGGCTGTGTCTGGTAGGTGAGCCAGACTGACGACACAGTGAGGGAGAATTTCATCGAAAAATAAATAATTACGTCTCAGAAGGCATTATTTAAATGCTTCGAGGGTGCGATTTAATTTGCTAATAAATCGTTAAAGTTACTTATGAAGTAGGTAGGTACGTAATGATTTCATAATATGCTTGAAATTTTAGTGAGCTCAAGAAAATTCGATATTTATTTTTACTTGAATGTAGGCACGAAGTTATGTTCAGTACCCGAAGTTGGAGTTTTGCTAGCACATTTCGTCTACCAAATGTTGTTTTCGTGTGAGCACGTGTTTCTCTCTTTTATGTGAAAAATTGATGAGACATCAACTTTATCTACGTAACGAATTTTTGCTGTCTCATCTTTTCTCTATACAATAGAGAGAGACAAATAGGCGAACAACATTTGGTAGACGAAATGTGGTAGCAAAACTCCGACTTCGGGTACTGTATTTTACTGTTTGAATTTGAATAAGAAAGTTCGTATTATACAAAATGCCTATCCTAACATCAAAACTTATGCAAATACGAAACATGATAAACTTATAACTCCTAGTCAACCTAGTCCTAGATCAATAGAATTAAGTTACCCGAGTCCTAATGTAAGGGTCCATTTTACAAAAGTTCGTCTAGACATTTTTCCGATTATTCATCATATAGAGTTAGGTCATGACATGACGCATTTTATACAAATAAAATGTTTTATTTTTTCTGTTTGCCTCGCGTGTTGCCCGGATAAAAGCAGCGTACGTTATTTATTCCACATCACGAACTATATTTAATTTATTCCAAGTTTCACCTAAATTGGTCTAGTCACTGCGACGTGGTGGTGCTACGCAAAAAAATGTTTTAGGTACGAAAAGTATTTAGTTGTAGCAGCGTCGGACTGGCCATATAGTCGAAGTAACATTGCCCGGGCCCCAGCCTGCGTGGGCCCCCCACGGGACTAGCTTGCGGAACTTGGGGCAACCATAGGGTAGGAGGCCCGCGTAAGGTTAGGTCCCAGCTCTTGCGACCAAAAACTAGATGAAAAACTAGATCAGATACTTCGTTTATACAATTGCAGAGAAATTAAACACTCGGTTCGAAAGAATCAGTGCCACGATAAGAAGAAGAAGAAGATAAATTAAACGAAAAATTCGAAAAATAGTAGTAGTATCAATTTTGTAGGAAAACTGGTCTGCTGGTTCGAAATGACGTTACGATTTTTATTACTACCTACCTACCTAGCATTGATTTTACATCTTTTAAAATTCTGAAACGAAAAGTTGTTTAATGGCTCATGATGAATGATGAATGTGCAAGATAAGAATTTCAAGGTTCATACTTTTTAAGCAAGTGAGCAATTCTACCAACAAACTTGGCCAAACTTGAGACAAGCGATTAAGAATATCCTGTTATTCCTGCCCTTGCGCCCCAAAAGCAATTACGATTGCTTGCCATAATGAAAATATAACGGCTGAGAAAATGTAGAGGTCGTTTTAGGACACATTGCCACCCGGAAACTGTAGTCTACCCTCATATTACTCCTGAACACGCACGCTCTACATCACATACCTAGATGAAATAGTTTGGGAAATCTCCCCGCGCCCTCGCCTATTGTATTGTAACTAACTCAAAACATCTTGTCGCAACAGAATAGAAATGTAGGTATTGGTCAAAAAGTACATAAAATACCCTTTTTGTAGGTTTTCTAGGTACCCAAATTAGATATACAAATACCAGAAAATACAGACTGTAGAAATATATGTATATAAGTACTTCTTCTAGCTAGGTTCATCAATTATGTAAAAAAAGGGATCACAAAAAAAACTACCTTGTAATCTTTGAAACCAGGTTTCTGTGGTTAGATTTAAGCAAGAAGGTAAATAGATATAGATAAAATAAATCTACGTTGAACATAACTTGGGCCGTTAGGGCCCCCAAGGTCGGCATACTCATTTACTTATTTATGAGTGGTCCGTTTGTAAGTCAGTGGGATTTGGTGGGTAGGTACTAGGGCATGCAGTATCGGAACCATTCTCAGAACCGGGAATTTTCGCCCGATACTGGGCTTGGAACCGGGAATTCCCGGGAATTTCGATACTTTCGATACTGACGTAATTTTTTTAATAAAACTGACCGTAATGATATACAATGAAAGAACAACTACTGAAAAAAACACTTTGTATTATTGAGATATATTTTTTTATTCAGAACCGTAAATTAACCCACGCACAACCACAAAATACACGTTTTTTTTTTAAATTGTGAAGTTCCGTAGCACACTCCGAAATGTATCTTGTAAAATACCGATAGACTGGCAACTTTACGGCGATGTTCGAGACTTAGAAGCTTGGACTCGACTAGAGTGTCGCTACCAATGAGCCTTTTGGCTCGTCTCTCAAAAGCTTCAATGCCTCAAGCTGGTATTTGGCAGAGCTATCCCAGAGATGAGAACAGTACTCCATACACGACCGGACTTGTGCTTGGTACAGGTTAAGAAGCTGTCCCGGTGTGAAGTACTGTCTCACCTTCGATAGAATGTCTAGCTTCTTCGCAGCTGTCTTGGCTTTGGATTCTATGAACGAGCCAAAATTCAATTTACTGGTTAGCGTAAACCCTAGGGGTCTTATTAATAATCCTGGCGTAGCGTTGGACTAGTTGATCCGTGTTTTGTCTCTTGCATTGACATGCAATTGTCAACTCGAACAAATGTGACAAAACACGATTTAGCTACTTCAGCGTTGCGCCAGGATTATTAATAATATCCTAAAAGCTCTACTTAGTCTGAAATCGGAAGGGATACATTTTGGAAAGTAGAAGTCAGGTGAAATTGACTTTTCTTAGCGGAAAATAGACACGCCTGTGTTTTTGAAGCATTAAACTTCACCAAATTGGCATCGCCCCACTCTGCGACTACCTTCAGCGTTAATTTCATGCGTTCAATCATTGCCTCTCTTTGAGACTGGATCTGAGTTCCACTGGAACGTGCTTCAGGTATGTATCTCTCTACAACGGTGCTGTCGTCTGCATACCCAATGATACCGGGCCTAAGCAGATCGTTGATGTGCAGCAGGAAAAGTGTTGCAGAGAGAACTGACCCCTGAGGAACTCCGGCATTAATTGCCATTTGATCAGACGAGCAGCCGTCAACGTCTACTCAAATTGATCGGTCCCTCAGAAAGTCTGATACCCCAAACACATAAGCCAGTGGGTAATCCATACGTAGGAAGCTTGCTTAATAGACTGTCATGCCAAACCCGGTCAAAAGCCTTCGAGATATCCAGATAAACTTCTAAAGCTTCTCCGTTTCTCTCGATGGCTTCACTCCATAAGTGAGTGACATACGCTAGAAGGTCTCCTGTTGACCGATTTCGGCGAAATCCGTATAGGTCACTCAGGAGGACGGTCACTCAAGATATTCTCATTTATTTCGCGTATATTTTCATTATTATAATACTAAAACTCTCTGTGCGTGCACGCAACCGTCAGAGCTAGTTTAAATCAAAGTTAAATCGAATATCCATCAAATAAATCAACAGTTATCGACTGGCCTCTCAGCTCAGTTGGTAGTAGCTCTGCCTTCTGCGCCGTAGGTCGTGGGTTCGATTCCCACCGAGAACAAATACTTGTGTGGTGAACACGGATGTTTGTTCTCTGTCTGGGTGTTATATGGTATTCTAAGTATGTATTTACAAAAAAATAATTATATAAGTAGTATATCAGCTATCTGGTTCCCATAACACAAGCTCTGCTTAATTTGGGGCTAGATAGTGTTGTGTGGATTGTCCAAAATATTATAGTTAAACCTAACAGTAACCAACTATGTATGTTATCTAACTAAATCAGCTCAGCAAAGATATAGCGAAATATCAGCAAGGCGAAAGTTGAATGTAAAAGCATTTCCATCTTTCGTAAAGAAAGCCGTCCATGTTATTTTCGTTCTTTTTCTAACAGATTTTGTCATAAATAGTAACGAACATCTAACTAAATATGAAGATTGTATAATACAATATTAAACAATCTTCAATTCAGGTAAAATAAACATGTCATTTTCGTTTTGACTTGTGCGAAATTGTTGAGATATTATCTGAATGATGTAAATTATAGGTTTGTAATTTGTCAAAATATCTAGCAATGTAAACAGAAAAGTGAAACTGAACGCATAGCTAGTGTTTTTTATCGACATTTATTTATATCGTACTAGAAAACACCAATAATTGATCATTGTCATCAGTATCGAAAGTATCGAAAGTATCGGGAATTCCTTCGTAGAGAACCGATACTGGAAAAGTTCAAAATCAGCGATAATTCCCGGTACTTTCGATACTGATACTTCCCGGGAGCATGCCCTAGTAGGTACCCAAGGGTAGTGCGTAACCTACTGTTGCTTCAAGCTTTATAGCCCTTGGGATGGAACAGAAGTCTACTTTACGTTTTGTCAATACTTACCTTAGTATTATAAGTAGATTGTTACACAAGGGCATTTTGTGAGCTATTGCGAACAAGATCCTATTGATAGCTCGCAAAGGGCGCTAATAAATCGAGTGCACCCGATATATTTAAACGTTAGTTTGAGGGTGCAATATAGCTATTGTAATTATTAAACAGACTAAAGTAGAAACATTCTACTTTACATCATTCATGCGAGGTAAATAAAACATTGATGTATGACAAAATGTATACCTAATTTTTATTTGAGAAAAATAATTATTTATCAAAATATTATTAGTCGTAGACGCACATTAGCTAATGCACACAACTGTGTTACTACTATATTTTTTCAATAAAAAGTTTTTTTATCATTTTATAAGAAAAGAGATTGTTTCATCAAGGAGGTTTGATATGTTATGGTCTCTAACAATATCAAGCTATATCAAGCATAGTGTGATGGTTATGTGATTTGAAAATGGAACGCATTTACAATTACATTGAGCAGTTTGATTAGGTTACCTATCAGGTTTTTGTTTCGGTTATTTAAACAACTTGACTAGCCAAGTGGTTAAACGCATTAAACGTCTAGGCCAGGGATTCCGAAAGTCCTATCGACCCCTTGGGGTCGATATTGGTTTCCTAGGGGTCGACATAAACGAAAACTGATTTTGGGGGTCGACGAGGTCTATAGATCGACCCCTATTAAATTAACACAAGTTCTTATTTCAAACTTTCAAGTTAGGTAGCTAGGTACTGTATTGTTTATGTTGTACGTGTACTAAGAATAATTAATATTTTTGTAGGAAATAGCATTGTTGTAGTAATGTAAAGTCTCAAGTTCGTTCGATGAGAAAATGAAGTCAACTTTAAGCACTTAACCAAATGCAAAGTTTTCCAATTGTACCTTAGTGCCTAGGTATTTTGTATCAATAGGAAAAAACTAAAGATAAGCCCCCTTATTCATAATAGTCTGCTAAATTTTAAGTTTAGCTAAGTCTTCTTCTACTGACCTAAATCGAGAGAGACCTATGAAAATTAACACTCTGTAGCAGCTGTTTTAAGTTAGCGGACCATTGTGAATAAGGGGTTTGACCTTAAAAGTAGGTAATTTGGCCAAGGGGGTCTGAGGTAACTGTTCATTTTGGAAAAGGGGTCACTTGTCCAAAATAGTTTGGGAATCCCTGGTCTAGGCAGTTCATTAAATGGCGGATTTTTCAGCGTGCTGCGTCATAGAGAATATCCTCAATAAATTCGTCCAAGTTTGCAAGCACTCTTTTCATAGAGCAAAATAATGTTCCTGTCGAGTAGACTGTATGGAATAGGATTGACCTGCCAGCGCAAATAATTCTAACATTACCTTTGAATACATAAAAGTTCCTATTTCATAGCAAACTTTCCTTTTTAACTTGAATAAGTAGGTAAAATGAGAAGTAAGTGGTATCGGAAAAATATGAAAGAAAATATTGCGAGAATAAAAGTTAGAACAGAATTCCAGCAGACGCGAGCATTGCAAGCTAACCCTACTTAATGTAGGTATCAACAAGCTATCTCAAATTAAATGTTTGGACGTGTTTCTAAGTGCACTCCTTTGACATTCTTAGGGATCTTGAGCATGGAAATTGCAGTAGTATGTGTGGTCATGGTCATGTTTGAGTCTCATAAGTGGTCATGTGTGTTTCATAAATATGTAGTTATAAGTATGTGAGTTTCATATGTGAGTCTCATTTGGGTAATAAAAAGATCTACGCTTAAAAAACCCGATATGCAATCCGTGAAACGTCAACATAAAATTAGTTTAATCAACAACAATTAATTCAATACTTTTTATCCCGAAAAAGTAACAGGAACGAGACGAACGAAGCCGCGGGCGTCCGCTACTTGATAATGACTATTATTGCTATCGCTATTGCTTGCTTTAGGTAATAGCCTCGAACGTCGGCTAATATTTCCCTCATATTTTTATTAATTTGACTTGACCTTATTCGAAGATTAATTTATTTATTTGAGATAGACACTACGTTTTCCGCCCTAAATCTTTGACTTTTGACGGTTCTAATGACAGCCTGTCATGTTACCCTTCCGTCATTTCCCCTACCACCACCGCAGAGTGGCGCGTTTGAGGCAGCCATCTTTATTCTTCATTGGCGTTTTGTTTTCCGTCGAAGCAACATGTGTTCAGCAGATATCTCTGCGACTACAGTTGCTTAAAATATTTTAATCCTTGTTCATACAAAAGTGAAGAATTAATTCTTTTACTTAGTGAATAAGTGTGTTATACTGTGCAAAGAGGGAAAACCGTGAGTACCCTCTTTATATGAAACGTGTTCAATTTTAACGAAAAG
Organism: Thera britannica; assembly: GCA_939531255.2. Classification (NCBI taxonomy): domain Eukaryota; kingdom Metazoa; phylum Arthropoda; class Insecta; order Lepidoptera; family Geometridae; genus Thera; species Thera britannica. The sequence continues at coordinate 22,260,577 of OW618038.2, forward strand.
TTCGTTTGGATCACGTTATTACAGTTATGTAAATAACCAGTTATCCTGTATGTTTGTTGTGCATGTAAGTTTTAATGTGCACATTTTAATGTTCAAGTAATTTACACAAGCGGTAGCCCCACGTGCAGTAGCATAAGATGGCTATCGGTGATATCGAAATCTTAGTTTTGAGGTAAGTGATAATATGATAATGACGTCATAAATATCAATGGCCTTGCAATGAGGGAATGAATCGAACTCAAATCCTTTAACATCGAGAGGAAGCTAAAATGGGTAGCTGTCATGGAGTTGTTGAAAACTGGTGCTTAGGTTAGACGTCTTATGAGACTACGGTCTTACTCTTTAAACTCGTAAATTGTATCATACTCCAAGCTTCATAGACTTGGGATCAAACAAAGTGGGGAGAAATGTATGATACGATAAATCAATTATAATGCATATATTACTAAATGTGCCTACTGCATTGTGAAAAATAAATATTAATTTAAATATATAATTGCACGAAGTATATATTGTAATCTTCTCTCTTTTTCAATTAATTATACGAGTGCTGAAGTTAATTTTTGAGAATCTGAGTGGCAAAGCAGAAGAAACTCGGTTTTTTCATTTTTGCTATCCTCTTTATTATTTCACTTTACAAGTCGTATTATTACATGCGGAGTTTTGTATGTTTTATTTAAGTATTTTTGGCGGCTAAGGTGTTCTGTTCCCCAGAATCTGTCAGCTGCGCAAAGGTGACGCTAAGAATTTGGAAACGCTGTGTTCCAGCTGAGGGAACTCGTCAACCATAAGAAGAGGAATCGCTACCCAATCAAAGTAACAGCTGCCCCTCGCAGGGGTAGGCCGTTATTAAAACTATTCCAGCGCATGGAACGATATAAACTTTTAATGGACCTGAGTTCCTGATTCTGATGGGTTCTTGCAAAAGAAATTCAATTAAGCCGATAACCACCCCCCGCAGGGGTCTGGTGTTAGGCTAACTTTATTCCATCTTATGGAACTGTATACACTTCAGTGGACCAGGGCTCCTGAATCGGATGGGTTCTCGCAAAAGAAATCCAATCAAGCTAACAACCACCCCTCGCAGGGGTTAGGTGTTTGCCTAACGGTACTCCATCGCATGGAACTGTATACACTTCAGTGGACCAAGGCTCCTGAATCGGATGGGTTCTCGCAAAAGAAATCCAATCAAGCTAACAACCACCCCTCGCAGGGGTTAGGTGTTTGGCTAACGGTACTCCATCGCATGGAGCTATATAAACGGTGGCTGGACCACGGCTCTTGAATCTGATGCCTTCTCGCAAGGGAAATCCAATCAAGCTGACAACCACCCCTCGCAGGGGTTAGGTGTTTTGCTAACGGTACTCCATCGCATGGAGCTATATAAAAGGTAAGTGGACCATGGCTCCTGAATCTGATGGGTTCTCGCAAGAGAAATCCACTCAAGTTAACAACCACCCCTCGCATGGGTTAGGTGTTTACGTAAGGGTAATCCTTCGCATGGAGCGGTATGAGCGTTGAGGGACCATGGCTTCTGAATCTGATGAGTTAACGCAACAGAATACCAATCAAGCTAAGAGACACCCCTCTCAGAGGTTAGGTGTTTGGCTAACGGTTTTCCATCGCATGGAGCTGTATAAACGATGAGTGGATCATGACTCTTGAATCTGATGGGATCGCGCAAGAGAAATCCAATTAAGCTAACAACCACCCCTCGCAGGGGTGTTTGGTAACTGTATCCCATCGCATGTGTCTGTATAAAGTTTTAGTGGACATTGGCTCCTGAATATGATGTTTTTTTCGCAAGAAAAATCCAATCAAGCTAACAGCGGCCCCTCGCAGGGGTTTCGGGTTTTTGTGTGGTTATTGTGTTCCATCACGTGGGATTTGTGAATTTTGGTCTGGCCTGGCCTGGCCTGGCCCCAGAAAGTGCTGTTTCCTCACAATAGCAATCCGATCATTTTGAATATACACCCTTCGCAAATAGGTGTTTGTGAAAAAAAAAAAAAAAAAAAAAGCAGCACACCCTCACTGGGTGGTGGGAGATGTTTTTGTAAGGGTATAATGTCCTGAGAATAATAATAGAATAATTAGATACCAGTAAATGTTTATTAACAATAATGAGTTGTAATGTAACAATGGGACAGAACATCTGCTGCGCATTAGAGTACGCAAGAGCGTACTCTAATGTACCTACAAGCTTGTACTGATGAACAACTTGCACAGTTGTGTGTTGGCTCTAGTACTTACAGTCTACACTGTATGTAGTAAACTATGCGTTATATGTAGTGAAACAAGGTGCAGTAAATAAGTACCCCCATCTGTTTGTAAGCCCATCCTTTACGACGATGTTGTGCTGGCCAATAATTTTTTTATTGAAAGTAAAACCTAATTTTTGGGTTCTACCACTGATCTCATTTCGGAGTGCATTTTCACTTAAAAGTAGTTAGTGACACAGGTGCTTGTTACACCTACTGTATTACAAATATTTTTAGATGGTTACGCAAAATAAAAATACTTAGTTGGGTCAGAAGGTCGTGCATCTCTACGATCACAAACTCTTAAGTATTAAAGTCACTTATGCAGGGAAAACTTTAGTTGAGTTAGTGTGTGGTTCAGTGTATAATACAGGTATCTACCTATATCGTAGAGTGGTATATATGGTGTGGCTTAAAGAGCTACGCTTTGTGGATTGACCCTTTAAAAAAATTAAGTACCATGTAAGTCCAGCCTCTTTGAATATCGAAAATAAAGAATCTTAGTTGCCTCTAAAATGCAGGCTACCCACATTTATATACATATTTGTTTTTGTTTTTTAAAACTGTGGACGTGTGACCTACCAACTAAACTAAAAACTGAAATCTCGTCAAGCTGTTTCTTAACGTTCTGCATGGAACTGCCTACCCACATGGATGTGCTGCACTGTGTTTTTAGCTCCTAAGTGTAATTTTGTCGTAGAATCTAAAAGATTCGAAAATATGTGTCAAGTGCACAAAAGAAGCCTCCGTGAGGCGCACTTAAAATCCTTTCTCCACACTTCTTTTCGAAAGATCCAGTGACACTATATGAAGAAGACTAGGTACATGAGATATATTTCTGATAAAAGTAAATCATCTCGTCCACGGAGCGTCGAAGTATGTAATGGCATATAGTTCTAACCAATATTGTTACTATTCATCATCATCATCATCAGCCCGAAGAAGTCCACTGCTATTGTTATGCTGTTTTTAAAAATAGTGGTTGTAGTACCACTGATAAACATAATGGTTTCCAATTGTTTAATTCCTTGATACATCAGTAAACAAAAACATCCTTAGTACTTTAGCACAATTCTTGCTGAAAGCAAAAACCATGAAACCGTAGTTCCTACGTTCTGAAGCAGGCATGTTCTTCCAGATGTTCTTACTCCATGTCAATCAAACTATCCGGTTTGCGACGTTGGCAAAAATAAATTTTATAAATACTAAGTAAGTAAGTATGAGTAATGTTTATGTTTTACATAGGTACTAATAGTAAAACTGCCTCGCAGTAATATTATGCTCTTGGCTCAAGAGGACTCACATTATGGTTACACATTAGATCGCATACCTTATCATCATCATCAGATGGTTACATATTTGATCGTATTCCTTCTAGTATGGTGTTTATCCTGTATTTGACAATTGATTACAGTGATAATTTATGGTTAAAAACTCTCATCAGTATTTTACTGATCATTCATCATCATCATGAACTGGAAAGAAACTATGATAAGTGCAATATTTTATTTATCACCAGTCAAATCGTTTAATATGTTTTTATTACAATAACAGTATTAATTTAGCTAGTCCGCAACACCCGCATAAGTCCGCATAGGTCAGGAGGTTGGATTAGCAGGCTGCTATTACAGCACCTTCAGAAGTTCCTCCAAGCTGGATAGAAAAGGTTATTCTGGAAAATTATTTTGGGCTGAACGAGAGGGTAGTGAGTTAAAAAGTGTCATTTTTAGTTAACGCAAAAATCTTGCTTAGCTATGTTTCCAATGATATGCAAGTATATTGATGTTTCCAATGCCATTGCATTATGGCCCGGGTTGTCATCATAACCAACCCAAAGAAATTCATAGCTGGACTTAGGCCTTCTTCATAAGTTGGTTAGTCATGAGGGGGTTGGTCTATTAACCCTATGTATGTCAGACTTTCTTAATTATTATGACCACGATCACTTTTGATGCAAAACCTGACAGGTTTTTCATAGTACCTACTTTAACTTTGTTAAAGTTAGCCACATTTTATAGTGTTTGCTATAAGAATAATTTCTTAGGTTCTTTGGTAGATAATAACGTTTTACTATTGTAGGTATACTTACCTACTTGAGGTTGTAAAATATTTTGATGTCACATGTTCACATTGGCGTCAGAGTTGCTACCACCACCAGGCGATAACAAACAGGTCTCAAATAAATAAATTAATCTTCGAATAAGGTCAAGTCAAATTAATAGCAGCGTTTTACCTACCAATAAAACGCATATTAATTTACTTACCTTATTCGAAGATTATACTTTCAATTCTGCCTGGTGATTTTCGACGCAATGAAGAATAAAGATGGCTGCCTCAAACGCGCCACTCTGCGGTGGTGGTAGGGGAAATGACGGAAGGGTAACATGACAGGCTGTCATTAGAACCGTCAAAAGTCAAAGATTTAGGGCGGAAAACGTAGTGTCTATCTCAAATAAATAAATTAATCTTCGAATAAGGTAAGTAAATTAATATGCGTTTTATTGGTAGGTAAAACGCTGCTATTATAACAATATTGAAGTTGACTGTGAAAAACTTCTTATTCAATATCCTGTATCGAATATAAAGTAAACACATTCAGGATTAGGGATATAGTCCTTTACGGAACTATTGAAGCGTGGAAATCAGTTTGAAAATGTAATTTCACGTCGCCGGCTGCTCCCATATTCCTCATAATTCAATTTGCCTGGCGAATCGATCAGCGCCAGGAAATACCCTCGCAGACGTCTCGGCTCTTTTAAATTCAAAGATATAATTTAAATGCCGTTGCAAGTATCCACTAAGCAATAGGAATGCGGAAAAGTTTTAGGTAATAACGCAAAGTTTTATGAGGATAGGCTGTCTAACCTCCTCATTCAGAATGCCAGACACTTTTTACCGGTTCGCTATATGTGTTGCCATCTCTATTTGCTGTCATGAAAGTGCATAAGGCGATACCCTGATTTGTAAGAAAATGTTTCCGATGGAGATGGAAGAAAAATTATACTTACCATTTTCTTCAAAGGCAATGTCGACCGACTTGTCTATTGACTGACTTGACTAAACCATTTTATTTCTTCTCCTTAATTAGATGGCATCTGTCCATTCGGTCAATTTTGCAAGGATATTTTAAAAAGTTTAAAAAGGCACAAACAACCATTACAGCTTTATTCTAAAACATGAAAGCCTGCATCCCGTTGGATTAGAGGCGTGACCTAGTTATTATGGCGGTTCGCGCCTTCACACCCCATCAGCTTGCCTCAAACGGACGATTTAGCTCACAAGTGCTCTGCCACTATTGTGGACGGCGTACAATAACACCTAATGGGTAAAGCCTTGCGCACTTCTAAGCGTTCTGCGGTGGCGATCAGTGAAACGCTTTCAAATATCACTGTTTGTGCTAATGTGCAAGAATCTAGATCATTACTGATTCAAGCACATGAGAAATGTTTCAAAGGAAAGCATCCTTCGAGTGCCTACTAATACAATTTTGTATATTTGCCCTGTAATAAAAGCTGGCTTAGACCCGTATTCAAACAGTGCATATGTCTGTCGAGCCTCATGCATTCTCAACAAGAATTTTTGGTTAAAATATCCTTGATTCTCAAGCATAGATTTTTGTGACAGTGACCATTGAAAATTTACAAAAATCTATGCTTGAGCATAGATGAGCAGTGCTCAAGCACTGTTTTTGAATACGGGCCTTAGTATACCATCGTCAGAACCAAGCACTTAACACAAGACTTATTTAGGTGAATGTTTGACGGTGAGTACATTCCGATCGATATGGTCTTTGTAGGCATCTGTAAAATGAGACGATCTGAGAATATAAAAGAGGTTTTAATATAGGTAGGTAAGTGACAAAGTCCACGCGGTGCCGTTAAAATGCACGCGCCGCGTGTTCTCGGTGGATTTGGATTTTTCCGGGTTTCAGTCTTCAACTTCTGTAGGCCTACCATGAGCTCTGTCTGGCTCTGGTTTTGAGTCTGTGTGAGTGCCCACCAGTGCATTATACTGTGTGTGTGACGTTTTGACGTAGGATTTATTTAGTCAACACTCACACAGACTCAAAACCAGAACCAGGGACAGAGCCAGACAGAGCTCATGGCAGGCCTACAGAAGTTGAAGACTGGACCGGCCTTTCGCTAGGCAAAAACCGAACGTACACTGTCACTTACCTCTACCTACCTAAATAATAAAACTTCTCTTACACTTCGATCATCTCATTTTACAGCGTCTACGCGAGCGTGCTACGGTGCTACGAAAAATGCTACGCGTTCTTTTACTGCTTGTATATAATTATCAACTTTGTTGAACGTATGTATGTTTTTTTATAATAAAATAACTTCATAATTCCTATTACCTTTTCTCATTAAAATATATTATTTCTTCTTTCTTAACAAACATTTCAAGATTTCTATAGTACCCAACAAGCTGTATTACATATTTATTTACACATAGGATATCTTCCAACAAAATAATACTCAAAAAGTTATAAACCGCAGTCACTCGACGACCACAGGAACCATAAAACTGCAAATAAACACTCACCGTCTACCAAGGGACGGAATATTGAAATATAACGTCATCAAGAGGCAGGCACGACGACGACGGAGAAAATGGCGTATTTATTCATTTTAAGTAACTTGCTTTTTACTTAATGGCCCTATGTTCCCCGTCTCGGCTTTGTTTACGTGAAGTTTTGTTTTGTAATCTAGTGGTACATAAAATGTTTGATAACAACTGAGGTTGACAGGCTCTCGCTTCTGTGCTTCAGAGTTGTTCTGTGATGTGTCACGGCCAGGACACACGACGCGTTGTGGCATAAAATACAGCATTGCTTGGTGGCAGAAATAGGCTTAAAGACAGTGCTTTCCCGAACGAACTTCTTCACAAAGAGTCGTACTAAGTACTATGAGCTGTAGACCTCGCGAGCACACCAAAAGTGAGCAATTTACAGTATTTTTAGCTATGCTTAATTTTTATAAAACCGACTTAAAGTACTTTAAAAAAAAAAAAAACACCGAATTGGATCTCATCCGGCTGAGATATCCAGTAGCCCGCCTCTTTTTCTGTTTCTTTCTGGAAGAGTACCCCTCCAAACCCTGACGACGATAAATTTCATGTAACCAAGTTTCGTCCAGATCAGTTGAAAAATACGACCTGTAGGCGATAGAACAAGCTGACAGACAACCGTCTAATCTCGAAATTAACACGCTTCGCTCGCTCGGTCAATAACACGTCTATTAATATACTAACTTACTGATACACTTGCTATGTATTCCAACTTTTACGAGATGTCGATATCGCTGCCGAGCCGCAACGTTGCTGCTTGTGACGCAACTCTAACGCGCCGCACCGTGTGGCTTGCACCTCACTCTGTTTTCATATTTTCCAACACTGCACGCAACACTCGTACCGAAATTTACGAAGGGGGAATACAACCAGGCTTTTACATTACCTAATTTTCCATGACGTTCAAGATGTTTTTGTCACAAACATAAGTAGTAGGATACCAGTCAGAAACGAAATATTCCTACACAATTCTCGGCTCATCTCGGATCATTTTGCAATTTTATTTTTTTGCTTGATTTCGAAGAGACAATGGATGATTTCCTTGAGTAATTCATCGACGACCTCATCGTAGAAGCCTCGACAGCTATCGATATACGGAAAACTTAGAAAAAGTGCGGAGTTGTGCATTGCCAATGTGTATTTAAGGGTCATTGAAAATCTCGGTCGGCCCGAGAATAAGGCTCCTGAAGCACTTTGGAGCGCTAGAGCTCCAACGTACGGCTCATACAAACTTACAGAAATTGAACTTACAGCTATAAAAACACAGACACAATTATTATTATACAACATGAAATAATTAAAAAGAAAATATAAAAATTACATTTTATAAGAAACTAGAAAATTTTATAATGAACTCTGTTTTCCACCTGAAAGTATTACAGGTAGAAAACAGAGTTCAGATCACCGACCGCAGGCAATGTGCCCAAAAGGCTGGCAACGTTACCTCTTTGAATAGCTAAGCTAATTCTTTGCCCTAGGTAAGCGCCAGCCCTTTGGTCACCAGTCTAAAAAATAATATTTTTGTACAAAATACTCATGAGGTGATCCAGTGGACCATCGCAAACTATCAAGATATGTACTTACTGATCCGAATCCTACCTGAAACGTCCCCAAGACAGCTGTATAAAAGATTAATATTTATTTGCGAGGCAATCGGTTCACGGTACAGAAAACTATAATAAAAGTAGGAAAGTCAATTACTTCTCGTCTGCAGAACTCCAATCTGGCGATCCAATATCTGCGCAATATCCGCTGGCACCAGTATAATATATTTACCTTTACCTATTTACTACACTGGTATCTTTGCCGTCACATTAGCTGACTGGCCTCTCAGCTCAGTTGGTAGTAGCTCTGCCTTCTGCGCCGTAGGTCGTTAGTTGGATCCCCACCGAGAACAAATATGTGTGTGGTGTTTGTTGTTTGTTCTCTGTCTGGGTGTTATACACCACTATTATGTAACTACAAAAAAAAAATAGGGTAATGTAGTAGGGGTAAAACATTATGAATGTGCAATCAGAATTTTTAGTATCGATAAAATGACAAAGTTATTAAATGTTAAAATTTTCAGAAATCCTGCATAAAATTATGGACATATTATTAGTTACGTAGTACTAGAGAGAGAAAAAAATACGCTGTTCGGTTCCGCTTGGTATTTAGCGTTTATGAATGAAATGATTTTTGTTTGTTCAATCATTTCCCAATATTTGACAAAAAATTGTGGTTATTTAAAGATATTATTTTTATGACTTAATTTTATTTTTTTGTGTATGTGTCAGCAGCCAATATCGGCATTTTTTTTTGGTAATTACAAAATAGTGGTGTATTGTATTATAAGTATGTTTTTACATTAAAAATATGGGTAAATATTTTATCAGCTAACTGGTTCCAATAGTACAGCTCTGCTTAATTTTGGGGCTAGATAGAGTTGTGAGGATTGTCCACTATATTTATTAAATTTGTTTCTTGCTTATTCAAACAACTTTGGCCAGCATAATTTATTACAATACATCCATAATTTGTTACTACTAGAAAAAAATGAAGGACTTATCCAGCGGAGGTCACTGTCAGTTTTTTGTAATATTTTTTGTGAATTTCAATTAGTTTTTTGCCAAAAACCGGACGAAGTTTATGGCATACACTATCCTTACTGGAAAATACTTCACAAGGCAACTTCGTTTTGTTTTGGGCCCTATTTTGCGGTCTTTTTTTCCAGTTAGTAGAAGTTTTTTCACAATCGCTATAAACATAAAGTATATCGACTCGCAACCACCCGTCGCATCATGAATTCATACGATGCTATAAAATACAGCACCCACTTGAAAATAATGATGCAAAAATAGAATTTTGTGCCGTCTTACTGCAGGGGCAGCACGGGAAAATATGAAATATTGACTGCAAGCCACGGAAATACATCTCATGGAACTGAACTAAGTATAATAAGTACATCGTTTTTTATTTTTATAAAGCGCTTTGTTCTTTAGCCTCTAGCTAGATAGATAGATAAAAACTTGTCTAAGTACACCACACACATAAAAAAAAAAAAAAGTACAGAGATACATACAAAACAAAATCTTAATTAACATCAAAATAAAAACTAGCAATGAAAATTAAGGTAGTGTAGTAGATAGATAACATTTTATTCATTACCATGACACAAAGAAATACAGTATTTAGCTTAAAAATAAACATTCACAGTAAAACAATGGGCGGCCTTATCGATAACAGCGATCTCTACCAGGTAACCTTGGGATGGACAGAATCGAACATAAACAAGAGAGAGAGTTTGACTCTAGCCTCTAGCTAAACCTATTTCTGTCAATTTTTTGTAAACATTCATACATCGTCTTCCAAAAAAAACTAGTCTAAATCTATCGTTTCAACACACTCTAGCAAAACATGTTGTAAAGGCCTGCGCACATCTAGGAGATAGCGAGAGCGATCAGCGGAAATGCTGTCAATTATCGCTGTCATATTCGACAACAATATTTAAAAGTTTGATTCGATCGGATACTTTCACACACAGGACAGCAAATACGTTTTTGCATACGCAAGCTTTCACTCCTTTCTCTCTTTCTATAAATTGAAAAAAAAATAATTAAATAACCATTCTCTCTTCATACAGGGCCGCGGCATGCAAGCGCATAGGAGGAGGTTCGCAGACTTCACATAACTATACCTGCCGACCATATTTCATGCAAATCTCCTAAATCCCTTCAAATCCACGATTGGGTTCATAGCCATTTTGATCGAGCCGCGTATGAAGGGGATAAGTTGAAACTGCAATTTGATAATGCTTCTAGAATGTATACTTAGGTAGTAAAAGTTGAAGTTATTGTAAAGAATAAGGGAATTTTGCTGTGTTGTTCTACGCTGCCCAAATCCCACAAACCGACACACTACAAATTAGCATCCCAGTATAATGTAATAAGTGCGACTTATTTTTAATTTTATCATATTTTTAATCTTTTTTACACATCACCATTGAAGCAAATAAATGATTTATGAAAATATCTGCCGTGCTTCGCTATATGAGAAAGTGAGCACATGAACCACCTGATGTTGAGCGGTTACCTCTGCATATATTTATTATCATAATTAGCACGCCCATCGAAAACACGGAACACCGTGTTCCTTGATGTATACGCTAAAAACGTAAATGCACTTTGTATAAATATTTTTAGACATTTTTTTTGCCGTATACAGTAATATCTTTCAACCAATAAACAGAGACCCTTGCTGGACATAAGTGCAATCTCATGGCTGTATAGGAGACATCTACTTTACCTAACTATAAAGCCATCAGTGTCAACAGCAGGAAGTACCTCCCCGCCGGTAAACTGCGACTTACCCTAAGAGGAAATTTAAATGGATATTTTTATTTTTTAGGAGTTTGGGGTTTTGGCAAGTTTGGAAGGGAGTTTCAGGATGGCTCTAGGTCTAGATCTACTTTATGACCTACCTAAAAACAACTGCTAGAAGCTTAGAGCCAGGCTGTTTGAGCTGCAACTGCAAAGAAACTAAAATCCTAAGGCCGTGCAAAGCATACAATTGGCTTGCTTTGCTGATGAATCCCGCACGTCGAAACTCGAATAAATTCATGTAAAAGAATCAATGGGGGGGGATTATGGTCATTTAATCATTGGTCAGTCATGAAATGCCTACTTTCCGGCTTCATCATAAGACGATGGTGAAACCAGAAGTTATAAATTCAACTATATATAAAGTATTAAACTAGAGACTCGCCCCGGCTTTGCACGGGTTAAAAATGTAGTTTGACACTCACAAAGCTCACAAATAACGTGGCTTTCTAATGGTAAAAATGAAAATGAAAGAGCACTGGTGGTCTAGTGGTAGCGGCCCTTCCGATCCGAAGGTCGTGGGTTCAAATCCAGTCGTGTACCAATGAGTTTTTCTGTCAATTTATGTACAAAATGCTAGTGCTCTCAAACGGTGAAGGAAAACATCGTGAGGAAACCCGCGGCTTAATCAGCTCCGCACGTATTGACCATGTCTTTCCTGTGGATTAGGCTGACTAAGCTGTCAGGATGGTATGGGTGCTGGGCAAGCCTATTCAAGAACGTGATACCTTTTAGCGATACAGTTTATATTAAATACAGAACAAGAATGTCTCTGTTTTTTTTGCAACTCAAATAAGCTGCCTCTCCTGAATAAAACGGAACACTTAGAAACCTTTGAAATTGTGAAGGCGGAAAGCCTTATACTTCACAAGGCTTTGGTGGTAAAAACATCATGCTTTTCCGACGACGATCAGAGTACCCCGAGACGGAGTTTTGTCACTTTTCGTCTACGAAATGTTGTTTTCGTTTCGCCCATTTGTCTCTCTCTATTGTATGGAGAAAAGATGAGACTGCAAAAATACGTTACGGAGAAACGATTGAAACGAGGTGTTGTCTCGTCAATTTTCCATACAGTAGAAAGAGACAGGTACTCACACGACAACAACATTTGGTAGGCGAAATGTTGTAAATGCACTGGGACTAACCCTTCGGGGATGAAAAACGACAGTAATCAAAAGGGTGAACGTAGGTACGTACATGAGTGGTAAAAAGGGTGGAAAAGTGCACTAAATCGTTTTTATTGCATTTTATTACGTTTCGCTAGCGCCCCACTGTATTTAATGGTCCAAAAGAATTTACATATGAAAACTCTTCGGCATCTATAGAAATTTTTATAGCGCCATAATTTTACCTTGATGTGTTTTTTTACATTATATTTTGCAAATGATCAATTATAAATCGTTTTATCACAGTAAAGGCCTCGGTTTTTTTGCCGTTACTTTACGTACTCATAATAACCGACAGTACTAGTAATAATATGCTCCGAATAATATGTCCAGCAGTGGCCTTCTTCAGGCTGATGATGATGATAGGTTAGCTTCTAGTTATTAGCGCCTGTGACTGTGTCGCAACGCTATCCGCTACATAAAAATATTCTCATCTCTAAAAGTAACTACTTTATATTTGTAAAATACCGTAGGTACTTATTAAAATATACACATAGGTAATTATATCAGCCGAACACTTCAGTAATTTTCAAGTAGGTTAAAAATACTCACCGAATGGATTTAAATCACAAAAAAATACTTGGATGTCAAAAACAAAACTCAAACCTGAAACATCTTTATTTTACTGTTTTATTTTAGCCTGAATCGTCGCACAGATGGCAGGGCAAAGGCCTTTCCCTGAAACTTTTGTTTTTCAGGCATAATATTTGATTTTAAAAATAGCCTTAGTTGACAGCAGTAGAAATAAATATACGAACAACTTGTTTTCAATCTCATTAAAATGTAAAAGTTTGTATGAATACAAAATGTTTTGTTATTTATTCCGAAATGTCCTTCCGAATTTGGGGAAACGAATACTGGGGGGTACTCTCCAAAGCGATAAACGAAGTTTCTTACGACATTTCGAGTTACATTACGCGGCACGCAGTAACTCGACGCAAAAGGTATCTCAATGCAGCATATGCCACGCAATGTACATCAAAATGACAATTTGAAATTTAGTTTATGGTTTTGTGGAGTACCCCCCTGTTTCAAATACTAACTAATGAGCATTACGATCACGTGCGAATTTAATGAAACTTTGCTCCAAGTTATTGTTTGTTTGCGGTGCCTCGAAGCAAGTTTAAATAATTATCTGAAGTTAGACAAAAACATTAGAAAGATGTACGAGAAAAACGCAGCGCAGAACTGAAAGGTGAAATGGAGAGATATATGCTATCACTTTTATCTACCAGCTAACCTTAGGTTTGTACGAAAAACATTTTGAGAGTAGTTATAGGTAGATAATTATGCTTTTTTACTGTGATATTATTTTATCACGAATTCAAGTAAGTATAGCTTAAAAATATTGGACAAGCTAAATTTTATAATAAAGTTTAAAATGGACAGAAAAAACTTTACCAAAACGCTCGACCTGCGCTTCTTCGCCAATAAAGTCTTTGAGTCAGTTATTGAATCGTGATTTCACGATTCACGATTATATTCGACCTAAGGTCATATCGATTGGATTAATTAGAGATAACTTAACTTACAACAGTCTCCTAAAGTTTATGAGTATTTATTGCCGTTTCTTACAATCTCTGGGTAATAAATACCAAAGAGTAAACTTTGAGAAACGTCTCAAACCTAAGTAACTCTTGTAAAGTGTACTTTTTAAACTATCGCGGTCATTAGGTACACATACTAAAATGTGCTAAATGTATTTATTGCACGGTTTTTTATTGTGCATAATGATTGCCTTTATTTATTTAAATTTCCCAACGTTTTCAGCTTTGTTGCAATAACCGTCTTCTCGGGCAGACTGATAGGGAAATACAAAGCCCCTGGGGCCAAATTCTCGGGCCGATCTCGATCATTTTGCAATTTTATTTTATTGCTTCTTTCGAAGAGAGAATGGCAGATTTCTTTGAGTAATTCATCAACGACCTCATCGTAGAAGCCTCGACAGCTACGATATACGGATTCTAGAAAAAGTGCGGGGTTGTGCAATGCCAAAAATAAAATAATCGCTTAGAAAATCTCGGTCGGCCCGAGAATTAGGCCCCTGAACAGCTGCAACTACTTGACATGTTAGAGTAGAATCCTAGTGTAGTAATTATTGTTGACAAGGCCTCCTTACAGCCGCATCATTATTTAAAATGTGTATTTTGAGGATCTTTTTTATTTTATTTTAATCTTAATGTTTTTTTTTTTGACAAAGCCCCTATACAGCGGCGTCTTTACCTATTGTGCAGGGTGTGCGGTGCACACGGGCGCAGCGTCCTAGGGGGCGCCGAGCGCTGCGGACCACTACGGAGCCCCACGGCGCTCGGCGCCCTCTATGACCACTACGGAGCCCCACTTGGCGGGCGCCTTGGCCGGGCGCCGCACTTTCAATTACCAACTTAAAAAGAGCTCCGCACTGCATAGATTTTGTATAGCATCTTGAGTTCTTCTAATATTTGATGAATACCATCATAGAGGGCGCCGAAGGCCATGGCGCTCGGCGGCCTTTTCTCCTTTCAGAGAAAGAATTTTCCAATTTTCTTTCTAAATGCATTTCTAAGCTATAAAATAAACACACCCTCCAAGTTTCATGCTTCTAGAACTAACGGCTTAGGCTGTGCGTTGATTTTTCTTAAAACCATTTTCCCCCTTTTTCTCCTCTAAAGGAAAGAATTTTCCAATATCTTTTCTTAGTGCACCTATAAGCTATAAAAGGAACACACCCTCCAAGTTTCATGCTTCTAAGACTAACAGTTTAGGCTGTGCGTTGATTGTCAGTCAGTCAGTTTATATATTTAGAAGAAAGAAGAAGAAGAAGAAGATAGTCATGTCAACATCATAATCGGATACGTTTTGGCTTGTTATATAGTAAACACCAGAACACCTTACATAATTCTAAATACATTCAACAGCACATCGTGGTAACCAAACTGAAAAATTTCTTCTTAAAAATCTCCGAACAAGTTTATTACCCATTGGGGAAATTTGACAGTTTATGGTAACTTGATGTGCTGCTATTTTACTTGTACTTTGTATCCATTCCATTTTGAACGCGCGCTTACTAGGGGGCGCTTGGGTAATGTTTGCCCACGGGCGCTACATGGGCTCGAGACGCCTCTGCCCCTATACAGCTGCAACACAAATTATGTTCAGATATTTTATTGTTATTATGTTATACCTATGACGTTAAGTGTTCTATAAGTCCCTATGGTTTTAATAAATGTATTGATTGATTGATTGACAATAAGAATATACACACAGAGCACCAAACACGCTTTCTTCTTTATTTCGTGAATATACACACAGAGCACCAAACACGCTTTTGCTTACGCAAAGAATATACACGATTAATACCCGTGTAATAGAATTCAGCGTGTAAAAAAATTCGTGAGTCTGGATTTTCTTCTCGTTTTTACGCGTAATACTTCAACCGCAAAACACATCCTTACACTAAAGGCGATATTGAATTCTTTCACCGGCATCCCGACTACAGAGAGGGTATTCCGGCAAATGGTCCATTCTGCCCGGAATATAAGGCAAATTGCTCGACTGGCCTTAGGCACAGCTCTCAGTAACCAGCTGCTACAACATTTCGGTTCAACTACACAAATAGCTCAAATGTAACGGATTGTTTTGGGATTGGAATAAAGGTAATATACCATGCAAAAATCGTCTATAATACAACAAGGATTGTCAAAAAATAGTGCATCGTGTTAATTATTACAAAGCAAGCGAAACATTCGAAGCATATCTACGAAAACTTGTAAACGCGCTACGCGTTGTAGCAGACGAGCTACGCGATGTAGAAGACGTGCTACGCTTTGTAGCAAACGTGCTACGCGTTATAGCAGAAGTGATTATAATATTATAGTAGATTTCTTTGAGGTTTGTAGAAATTCTCGCGACTTCGCTTGTATTATTTTTAAACAACCTTGAACCTACTAAATGACCAATTAGGGACGAAATTTAAAAACTCCTGATGCGAATGCTCAAAACTCCGAAATAAAACCTAATGGTGTTTTTAAACTAAGTTATCTATTACACGATATTTATCAAGTAATATCTTGTGTTATGATCGAGAACGTTTTAATGTAATTAATCTTAGTTCAAAAAGTACTAAGCCCTTATAAAACTTTACAAGAAAAAACTGTTGTACATCCGGCAAATATTTAATCGGTCGATTAGTCATCCGTGGAACCGGGCGAAGTAATTTCTCCAAAGTTCTAGGTTGTGGTTTACTACTAGATTTATTTTAGAAAATTGTAGTGATGTAGCTGTATATCAGTCCTAGTTTTGCCTCCGGATACTCCCAAATAGCCAAGTAGTGCACTAGGGGCGGAAAGATACTGCGCTCGGCAGAACACTTGATACTTACTGTATGCATATGCATTGTTATGTTGGAAAGAAAAAATGTGCATTTATTTTGGAAGTCGGTAAAAAGATCTCTCTGTGGTCGGCACTTCATGACTGAAGATCGTGATCCCTAGGATGTCCTTGTTGTACAGACTGGACGGCCTGCCTCCAGCGCGTCCTATTTGTAGCCATGTTCACCACATCATAAAACTGGCTTCTCCCCACCACGTTCCTATCTTTAAGTTGGTCAGTCCACCTAGTTGGGGATCTACCGCGAGATCGTCTTCCTTCCACGTTCCCAACGATGACCAGTTTTTCAAGGCTAAAAAGACAAGGCGGTAAAAAGATACAAGCCAGAAAATGAAGAAACAAAATAAGAATAAGAAGGTAGGTACAATAATGACAAACACTCACTTAATTGACTGGTTTCTCCACTCAGTTGGTAGTAGCTCTGCCTTCTGTGCCGGTCGTGGGTTCGATACGCAGCAAGAACAAATATTTGTGTGCTGAACACAGAAGTTTGTTCTTTTTCAGGTGTTATAAGTTCTGTATTCTAAGAATTATTTACAAAAGAATATAAGTATTATACCAGCTATATGGTTTCCATAGTACAAGTTCTGCTTAATTTGGGGCAAGATAGCGTTGTGTGGATTGTCCACAATATTTATTTTAAAAGAGCATTAAGGTTTACTTAAAACATCAGGCTGTGCTGTGCTTATTTCTGTTTTAAATTAAAATAATTTCTTTAGAGAATCACAGAGCTAATTTCTCTTTAGCCCTATTAATAAAGGAATTAAAAATTACCATACATTTTTTAATTATTTCGTGGCCAATGCATACGAACTACGTTTTAACCATCTGTAAAAAAAGAGATCTTAAATTCAGTTCTATACATTTTAAGAGACGTGCCCAAACTTTGTTTCTACAAAAAGAAGTATAAAGTATCAGATAATATAACAGAAAGTAACTCCACTACAGACAAATAAATATAAAAGAAACGGAGTGCGGCTTCCGAGCGTACAGTCAACACACTTTGAAATGCAAATGCCACTTTTCGAAGTTACAGGCTTCTACTGAAGTTTAAGCCTATACAGATTCTGGCATGACAAGGTGTGATTCGGCTGGTAAAACGAAAAAAACAACGAAAAGAATCCAACGAAAAGATTTGACAGACAACAATTGACAGTTGTTTTGAGAGGTAAACTACTGCCAATCCGTGAAATTGAAATCGGTTCTTAGCGTGTCTTGGGGGATATCATCAAATGTCATCTCCACTCTCCATAGATCGTTGCTGCACACAATTTTATTGTTAGATAGAGATTTTTCTAAAATATGTTCAGTGATTATTACTGTATTGCAACAACCTTACAGGGCAAAGGCTTGCGCACATCTAGTCGTTGACGATGGCGATCAGCTGAAACGCTGTCAAATATGACAGCAATATTTGACAGTGATTCAGTCGCCATCGCCATTGCCTAGATGTGTTCAGGCATTAAATTATGTGTTGCTTCTAAAAACTAGTCCTAAGATCTGGCAATGTTAATTATACATGCTGATATTACTTTATGCTAGTTTTATATCGTCAGAAATATTGAATTGTCCCCGCCAGAAGTTATTTGATGGTATCACGAGTAGATATAATAGCAACCGCCATAATGGCACTATTGGTGCGTTATGGTTGTTGGCTACGTAAATTTAGGCGATGGCGATCGGTGAAACGCTGTCAAATAAAATAATTAATAAATAAGTACAGTAAATGTAATATCATCATCATCATCATCATCATTGGCCTGATCTATTACAGATGATTTAAATTATGACAATTGATTTTTTTTTAATCATCTGTAAATGTAATCTATATATATAAATCTTTCGTGTCACAATTTGGAACGCGATAAACTCCGAAACTACTGAACGGATTTCGATAAAATTTTGGAACTGCCTAAAATATGGTCGGACTTAAAATATAGGATAGTTTATATTCAATATTTAGGTGTTATTCATTTATAAGGGGCAAAAGTTTCGAAATCTATGTCTATCCCTTTCTATCACGTAGGGACTTATATATGTCTATCCCTTTCTATCGCTTAGGGATTTTTATGAAAATTCTCGACTTTGACGAGGAAAGAACGCTCTAGAATGTCTTTGAGGTTCTGGAATGATCAAATTTAATTCGAAGACTGAAATTATTCGGCTAGCATCCGGAATGCATCCAAACGTTAGTAATCCAGAATTATACAGGGTGTAATCGTTAAGTGTGCACAGGCGATTATTCCGTAACTATTGCAGATATCAAAAAACTTTAAACTGATATCGAAAGTACTTTACCTAATGAGTAAAATGACATTAATAACTTTTTAAAAATAAAACGAGAAATATCCAAAAAAATTACATTAATCACTCCCATACATTTAGTATGAGATAGTAGAAAGGTTTTAGTTTCCAGTTTAGTTGTGTTGTAATGAATTTCTTACGAAACAATTATAATGGCTTAATAGCCAATAATAGTGCAACCCTTTGGCCTGCCAGATCCCCGGATCTCACGCCTTGTGATTTCTTCCTATGGGGATTTGTCAAAGACCACGTGTACGCTGAGAGAGTACACAGCCTAGAAGAGTTACAGAATCGTGTACGTCGTGCATTTGCATTAATTACTCCGCAAATGTTAAGGAAAGTTCATTTAGAAACTGTAAATAGAGCTCGTCATTGTATTGCACAAGGAGGACGTCACTTCGAACATATGCTTTGAACACAAAATTTTGTACTTACTAAGAAATAAAATGTATGGGAGTGATTAATGTAATTTTTTTGGATATTTCTCGTTTTATTTTTAAAAAGTTATTAATGTAATTTTACTCATTAGGTCAAGTACTTTCGATATCAGTTTAAAGTTTTTTGATATCTGCAATAGTTACGGAATAATCGCCTGTGCACACTTAACGATTACACCCTGTATAGAATACTCAAATATACCCATGCAAACGGTTTTGAATTCTAGATTTGGACAAAATGTTCTAGAAAATAGTGCCCCTAAACGTTATAGAATGTTCTTTCATCATCATCATCAATTGATATCAGTCCACTGCTGGACGTAGGTTCACCTTGAGTAACAAAGGCTATATTTGTGTGTTTAAAAAATAAATGTCCACCCGTGCGAAGCCGGGACAGGCAGCTAGTATAATAATAATGGTAAATGCGCTAAGGTGTTATTTGTTATTTTGGCTAAATTTTTATTGGGCGATTCTGGACCTCTGGCCAGCCATGACATAGTCCGTGAGTAAGCCGAATCGTAAAGTCTAGAATGGGAGGCAGATTACTTACAATATCAACCAAAGATCTCTCAACAGTGCCTTACTGCCTTTGTTTGTGAAATATATTTTTTAAGGAAAAGTTAATGATGTGTGTTACTTAACTAGCTACTTATTTAGATACTAGCAATCCGCCCTGACTTTGCACGGGTGGAAAAATTCAAAGGCAGCTTACATTTTTCATTTTTGTCTAAATTACACCCGAGTGAAGCCGGAGTGGGTCGCTAGTAATAATTATAGCCTATGTTCTCAGGGGTAAAGTAGCTTTCTAATCTATATTGTTTAATTGTGTAAATAAATATTATCTTTGGTAAATAGTATTATCTATACTAATATTATAAAGCTAAAGAATTCGATTGTATGTTTGGTTGAACGCGATAATTTCGGAAACTGCTGGTCCGAATTGAAAAATTATTTTTGTGTTGGATGGTCCATTTATAGAAGAAGGCTATAATAATATCGCCATGAGAACCAGGTTTCTAAGTTCTTGAAGACTTGAAGGGCCGTCGAGGCACATCCAATCATGACCTTAGTATACCACTATTTGCATTTAGTATGCTATAGGTACGTGACGGGTTGCAAGCTAAACGCCATTGTTAAAGTACTTACCATTATAAATGCTTAATTTAAGCCCCAAGCATAGGCATGAGTGATCAAAACGATATATTTTTTCATTCATTGTAGAATTCCAATAAAACAAGCCACGCTGAATCGCGTTAAACTGAAAAATACGATGAAATTACTTAATCTTGCTACAGCAAAATGAACTTTATGTCTAAAAAATACGAGTGGTTATCCAATAAAGATTATGGTTAAGAAAATAATGTCGGGTTTCGATGTCGTTAATTGATTGTTACTTTTGCTAACGTCGACTTTTATTGCCATAGGCCTTATTAGGTGGTATTGTTTTATCGCGTGAGAACGAAGCTTTATTCTGTTTTGAGGTACAGCCGGCTACATAAATTAATTAAGAAATTAATAAAATTGATGATTGATGATTATTAATTGGCCTTTTAGACTAAAATTACAAAAAAAACATTAGGAGTGAAAAAATCGCAAGCAATCCGATACGTTGTAGAATCTAAAACAGTGTGAAAAATTGTGCCTTTCACCACACTGCACTGGTTTTAAAGTGACTAGTGACACGATCAAAAGAAGAGCCTAAAAATTCAAGCCAAAAAGCATTTATTCAGTTGAGTCTCAAGAGAGAGAATATTCCGAGTACTCGTGAGGTATAAAGAACATATTTTGTAAATAGATATATTAATTAATGCTCGAAGTTGTGCCCACACAATTCTTGGCGAAAGCGGAAGGGTACTAATAAGGGGTCAATGAACTTACCTCCGCCAAAGACTCTTCGACTAACCTAACCTTCTTGATCAGCTGTTCAAGTCCGTCCACTGTATCACTCTGTATCACTGTACTCTGTCCACTGTATCACTATACACGCTTTCTTATTCTACGATCCAAATTGTAAGTTCCTTTGTGTAAATAAATTTTCGGATACCAGAACTGAACAGATACAAAATGTTTTAGTTATACCATATCCCTAGGTATTACCAGTAATTTTTTTCTAACCTATAGGTACTATCCCGCAAAGGTCTATCCCAAGATTTTCCCTAATCACTAGCTTTATTAAAAAAATACTCGGTACACTTCACCTACTCGGTATTGAAGGAGTTTAGATCATCTCACCAGCGTTTTTTATTAGCAATTTTTATCCAAGCTCTGTCTGGCTCTGTCTCTGGATTTAGTTTTAAGTCTGTATGAGTGCTGACTAAATAAACCCCACGCCGAAACGTCAGACATATTGTATAATACACTCACACAAACTCAAAACCAGAGCCAGAGACAGGGCCAGACAGAGCTTGTGGTAGGCCTACAGTTCTGTGTGTGTGAACACAGAAAAGATATTATTATGAACTCATCAACTCTTCTTGATTCCAGTAGAATTACACTTCAGGGTAATTTCTGGGTAATTATGAAGGGTGCAGGTATTTTGATAGCTTCTGAGGGTTTCTCGTTACCTAAATAGCTTTATCGAGTTCATTGAGGCGTTTTGGTTCCTTTTTCAAACAATTTATTTAACGTTTAAACGTTATGTAGCTAAATGGGAAGTGCAGTTTTCTGTGATAAAAACGTTTCCATTAAATAAGTAGTTATGGTATATTAATAATAACTAGCAGTTGGTGCCCGCTTCGCTCGGTATTTTTTTTTTTTGGTAAACTGTTGTTGTGTATTATATTTAAATACGAATTACTTACATACTGATTAAATATTAATATTTTTTAGCTCCAAACTAAGCAGAGCTTATACAATGTGAGCCAGATGGCTGATATGATACTTCAATACTTTTTTTTGTAAATACATACATATCATACAATAACAACACCCAGACAGAGAACAAACATCTATTTTCACCACACAAATATTTGTTCTCGGTGGGGATCGAACCCACGCCCCCCAGCTCAGAAGGCAGAGTTAGCACCAACTGGGCTGTAAAGGCACACAATGAGAGTGATATTTAACAGCGTTTCACTGATCGCCATCGCCATTGCCTAGATGTGCGCAGGCCCTTAGAACCTACCGCTTTCAAATCAGCAATCAACGTACCTATACCTTGTAATTGGATCCCAAACTAAGTGGTTTCCTAATAGGTCAAACCAATCTACCCAGCGTCGAATATCCTGGGAAGGTGAGCACAAAGCCAGCATACCGACCGGCCTACACTACAGACAAGTATTTTTATTATTGATTTGAGAGTTCTTTTTTCCAAAGGGTTTTGTGAACAAAACGCGAAAATTTCGACTAACAATATTTAGTTTTTACTTCACCCGATACAGAGAGTAAAAGAAAGTTGTATTAGTTACATATTCTTAGCTCAAGAACGCCCGAACCAGTTTGGATAGAAAATGGTGGGGAGGTAGCTTAGAACCAGGAGACCGTACATAGAATACTTTTTATGCCGAAAAAATTACGAGACCGAGGTGAGCGAAGCTGTCAAGTTCCGATGCAGCATAGGACCATTCGACAGGTGAGAAGTGGTTCGATGATGCACTGGCACTGAGGTGAGTGAAGGAACATCGGTGGGTTTTTAGTCAGTATGACAGAGAGTCTGACATCCCCTCCTACTCTTCCCCAATTAGGAGGCAAGCGTAACGCATTTTCCCCCGTAAAAAAAAAGGGCAAGTCGTAATAATAACTGACTTCAATGCTCTCCGAAGCCAAATGGTCCAAATAAAATTACATCCCTTCTATGTCCCTTCTATGTCCCTTGTGTGTGCCACAGCACGGTCCTAACGCTTCGACCCTGCACCTTCAGTTACCTGAGACATAAGGGATGGATGTCAAGCGATCATCCTATTTCACCCTCGTTTGTATACCCCAGGGTAGAAGCTCGGCGAAATTAATTATTATAATATATCTGTTGTCAACCGTTTGTTATTAGATTTTGTAAAATAATAACGTTGGGATCCAAAGTGTTGCTATTGCTACGTTTTTTAGATTCGTCTTTCGTCGATCTTGACATTTTTAACTGTGTAGGTACCTTTCTGTCATAGTATTTAATAATAGTAATAATAATAGTATAAGTAGAACTATCAAAATGTTGCATGCTCTTAAGGGCAGAATTGTGATAGTGTCACTTAATTAGCCTCAAACATCACAACTTCCTGACTCGGCACCCTTGTTCTAAATTAGAGCACTTGGTTTCAGTTATATTATAACAAACAAAAAAAATTCCAAACTCCGCAATTCTTAATTTATATGTAGGTACTCATTTAATTGGCTTTTGGACTATGAAGCATAAATTAAAACAGATGAAAAATTATTTCGATCTCAAGTTTTGAAGTATTTGATATTAAAAAGGTTTAATTTTACTGTTTCGTTCCGAGTTTGCGGAACGACCGCGTTTTTGTTTAATTAAATTTTGAACTCTCCATTGCAACGCTTTTCTTATAATCCAACTTTTAGATTACTTTTAGATACTTACAGACTTCTTAGTAAGTATTTCAAACAAAAATACCTTCCGCTACCGTCATAAAGAGCGCAAGTCAAACCACGCATAGAGAACGGTGAAATGAGAATGTACCTTACCTATTACTATTTAGTAATTACTTACCTATTTATCAGAAGCACAGTAATGTGAACCTTTAGTTGTGTGTTTTATGCCTTGCGTGTGTATTTTATGCTACAGAATAACCTGACCTCTAAACAAAATAAGTAAGTATCAGCTAAATACTAGGAAGTTTTGGACGGAAAAATGTATGGGAAACTTGAAGCTTTTCCGTGTGTTTCCTTCATCCGAATTATGTAGGTAACTCACTCGAGCACAACGGTTAAGCCGGGGCAGAAGGGTTACGTATCTATAAGTGACCTTGTTTATTTTCTTTTAATTCTTTTCCCTAGAAACCTCCAGCCTATTTGATAACTAACTTTTCCATTGATCTTTTTTGAGTTTAACTTATTTGACATCAAAGTAAGCGTTGCATCAAAACGGGAGCGGGGAATAAGTCAATCGACGAATTATTTTGTTTGATGGGAAAAGTAAAAATACCCGAGAATCAGAAACTGGGTTTATAAATGCTACTATGCTATTAAAAACCACTATTACCTACGCATCAAAAATTTTCAAAAGATAAACAGTGCTTAGAGTATTGCCTTAAATATTCTATCATGCACTCGCTCGCTAAACAAACAAACAGTGATTAATGATATGGCTAGTAATTTTGTAATGTTTTTAAGTCATTGTGTTTTTTTTATTTACACTGGCGCTGGAAACAAAGTCTTTTTGCCAAATCTCATTAAAGGACCTATGCTATTTCCATTAAAAGTGCAACAAAGCATTTGAATTTGAAAATGGAATTACTGCCCCTTGCCTGGCTACGTCACAGAGATGTAACGTAAATGGAATGCGACAACCCGTGCGCCCCTGACTACATCTACAGAATCACAGATTGGCATGTGTCTAGTCGATGCGGGTAATTCGAGTGACGCGTAGTGGCATGCCCTACGTGACTTACGATAGTTCGTTTGGTAATAGGTTATAGTCGGTAAACAAATAATACTAAACTGTTGTATACCTTCCTTGTTGTATACCTACCTACTCTTGTATACCTTCTTAGTAGGATCCCTTCCTTAAAATGAACGTGAAAAGTGGTACAAAAATTGAAGGGGCAGACAGCTGTCGATGACCTTATCACTTGGACACCTTTTGAAATATATAAAATGCAAACAACTATCTGTTGTGCAATCCGTTTGCACACAGTTTAGCAATAAATTCAGTTTGTTCCCAACACTTTTTGCTACTAAAAAGTTTGCTTTTCTGGTTTTTTAACTTTTTAGTAAGTTCAGTTATTTTAATCTTTCGAAAGCTGAAAGTGTTTGAGCGTGAAGTAGTTTGACGGGGTTCAGCGTCTTAGTGATTTTATATCTTTAATAATGTTAAAGTGTGTGAGCTAGAAGTTTTTTCAGCTTAATCTACATTGGAGCTTTGTCACGATTTTTTTTAGAGTTTTATACGATTAGCAGGTTAACATGTTTCTGTAGGTATGACCTTAAGGACGATTGTGCACTACAAGGAATTTTACTGTCCGGCAGTCCGATTTTGTACGGTCCGATATGGCACGCCAGATAATGTATAAAATATAGGACGGTAAAATTACGTATAGTGCACAAACTAGTATATACATTATATGGCGTGCCATATCGGACCGTAAAAAATCGGACTGCCGGACAGTAAAATTCCTTGTAGTGCACAATCGCCCTAAGTCTAGAGGCACGTTGTGCTGCTTGCTCTAAGGCTCACTTCAGCAGTCCTTAATATTCATACCTTTAATACTACACTAGAGTTCTAGAGCAGCGTAGACCTTTCTGATCAAATTACAACTCCGTCATACCCTGCGAGTACCAGCGTTAAGTCTCCCGGGACAATGGTATGCAAAAGCCAGCCAAAATGCGCGTCTAAAAACATAAGCAAGTTCAAATATAATGCTAACCAATATATAAAGCACCTTTTCTTCCGTACACGTTTTGTTGGGATCTCAATATACTTACAAAAGTGATTTTTCAGGGTAAAAATAATGCTTTTACCTACTGGTTACAGCCTCTTTTTTAGTTAGCTCGCGCTTTTTGCGACATTGCACTTAGTAAAAACCTTAAAATAATAAATAAATACAGTGCGAATTCAGCTTCATCTTACATGAAACCCTCCAGGGACAGTGGAATGCAAGAGTTATCGAGTCAGAATGCGCGTTGTTGAGAAATATGGAAATGTTCTTTGTCTCGTCCGTTGCATTGATGTGATGGAAATCACATTTCAAATCTCAAGAGATACTTCTTTCTCGTGCGTTTAAATGACGCTGTGCTTTTGCTGCTTAAAAATAACTATTATAAAGTTAGTACCTAGTTCCTACTAGCAGCATTATTTTGTTTCACATTTGGGAATTTTAAATTGGATTGTTGAACCCTTGCGCATATCTAAGCGTTCTGGTGTGGCGATCAGTGAAACGATGTCAAATATGAAAGCGATATTTGACAGCGTTTCTGTCAAATATCGAAAATATCTGCTTTTTATTCAATACAAAATCATATAAAGCCCGGGTTTCAAGGATGACTAATTGCCTAATTAATTTGTGACATTTGTTTAACTCAAATTTTTGCCCGTTAAATTTGAGTTAAAACAACTGTCAAATATACAAAAAACAGAAAATCTATATTTTCTTAAGTTTGAAACCTTCGTTTCTTCATTTTCAGCCGCATTTGCATGTAATTTTGAAATATAAGCGTATGTGAGTGCAAGGAAAACGCAATTACGCAAGGAAAACATCGTGACTTGATCATTGTAACCTAAGCCTTCATCTACTGCGAAGCCCAAGGGATGTCAATAGCTCTCGTATTTATTTGCAAATACAAACAGATAGAAATGCAATCTAAATCAGTATTCTTTTTTATGTACGCCACCGCAGAACGCTAAGATGTGACGTTTTAATACAAAACAAAACATCTGTTGCATAACTCTTGCAAAAATTTTAAGTTAAGCAACTGTGTGATTGGTCGATTATTGCTTTTGTATAATGTTCCTCATTCAGCTCACCTATTCTTGAACCTCCTTATTTCGTTTTAAGTTCTGTGTAAAACTGCTAACAAGGATAAACTTTTCAAAGCATAAAATTGAAGCAGGTACCTACCTACTTAGGTAGGTACCTACTGTGTCGATAGCTTTTAGTAAAATTGATTACTTCCGGCGTGAACTTCAATCCATTCACGTCTTGTTTTTCCACCGCCATGCGCGAGGGTGACAATGCTTGATTGGAAATCCCGGGATATTTTCAGGTAAAATCAAAACGTCAGTGAACGACTGGCGTCAACCCATTGCAGTGGGTGTGAGTGAGTGATTTTGTATCATGTGCTCGTGTTATTTTAGACGATTTAATAACGTTTTGGAAAAAAAACCTCCTATAGGTATTTAGGGGGTTTAGGGCCAATGCTGCTTCTAACTACATAATCTACTTTTCTTGAGGATAGTCCAGCAATAAACACATGTTCCACATACTTATTTATTTTCACCAAGGCTACATGTTCGCACAGTGTGAGCGGGGAGAGACGACTGGCGACGCGACATTGAATTCCAACGCGTCACGTCAGCCCGATTCCTGTGGCTAAGTACTTAGCCGCCACAAGGTACATAATAAATTTATAGTTCTTTCTTATAAATATATCTGTGATAGCAAAAAGTAGGTAAGTTTAATTTTACTTAAATATGTTTTGTTCGTGATTTTGAATGATAGTCAAAGTTTTTTTTTCAAACCAAATAAAAACAGTCATGATAAATTATCATTTTACGAACCAGATAAGTAAACTCAGAGCTAGGAATTTAGGCACGTTTAGAGGACGCTTCAAATCGAACAATTTTAATAAAAAAACTGACTATTTCGTTGCGTTTCATTTAAACGTGCCCTCAAAGCTTGCGGCTTACCAAAGTGATCTATTTCCATAACGATGCTACAGTAAAAGCACGCAGTAAGCATTCAATCTGCGCTCAAGGCTCTACCAATCATCGTTTGCTCGTTAAAAGGATCAAGTTGCGGCATTCTGCCAGCAAGATTGATTAGATGCTCGCCTGCTCATTTTCATTAAGCCATTTTGCTGAAGGCTATTTGATACATAATTTATTCTATATACTTATGAAAGGTAAACTGTAAATTACGTAACAAAACACTTGCGATTAAAAATACTTACGATTGGAGGTAGGTACTTGTATTATGTGTTTACCTTGTTTAATGTAATACCTAGGTAGGAACTTAATTAAATTTAGGTTATTATCCACCAAATAATCTCTAATCAATCTGTTTTTACCTGTTTTATGTGTTTTGGCTATAAGAAAATGCCAAGCTTCATGCTCTTTTTTTGGTATTAATTTATTTAGGTAAGAGTTGAATAAAAAACCTACGTGTTTTTGAAAGTTGGCCACCCTACCTGCCGTCTCAAGACGTTATTTACTGAACCGCCGAGTCTGGCGTGCTTTTGGTTATCCAGTGTACTTTCATGTACCTACCTACCTACCTACTTACAACAACTTAACGTCGCTTTATTCTGTACCTTTGAACCCACTTTGCCTTTAGCGAACCAATTTCCTAGAGAGTATAAAATCATTGGACGAGTAGACAATGGACTTTTCGTAGAAAAAACCCAGGAAATTTTCTCATTTTCCTTAACTTCCAGTCAAGTAACTTAAAATCCGTTCGATCGCGAATGAAAAAAAAGTGTGACCCGGAGAGGGGCTGAGTGAAGAGTCTATAGATGTTTGAACATTTTTTGGAATTATACTCTCGTTGAAGGGGTACCTGTTCTAAGATTACGATTCAAACGATACGTTCAAATGATTACATAACTAACACAATACATTATAAAACCTATATCTTTTGAAGAAATAAAATAAAATTATCCCCTTGAAGAAACCTACTTGTATATATGAATACATCATACTTCTAAAAGAAAATGACTAATCCAACGAAGAAAGTTATTTTGCCGGTAATTTTTTTACTTCCGGTGCGGATTAGAAATTTTCTGTCAGACGTTTTCTAAAAATATGCAGATGCATGGAACTTAAAATATGAAACTTAAATTAATTAGTAGGTACATACATGATTATTATATTATTCTATAAGAGCGTTCCCGTGGTTGTAGCCCGTGATTGAGATTTTTGTGAAGGAAAGTTTATGGGGCAAAGCGATTTTCCTCCCATGAAATTTTCTAGACTGACGCATCATGAATACAAATCTGCAAGTGCCAGGCAGTAAGTAAATAGTCGTAAAATTATTATTCTACATTGAGCGGGCCATGGCCCAGATTTAACCTCCCGCTGGTCTGCACTCAAACGTAAACGGTAACTTTATGAAACATCAAAAAAAGAGTTGTTCTATTGACCCGTAAAGTTGCTGAAATGGTTACCTAAAATTTATGCGACCCCTTTATAGAGTTTTTTGTTTTTTTTTTTGGCGTTGCATGGATTTTATAGAGTTTCAGGCAACAATCCGACTTGGTTCCTACGGTTTTTTTTAATATTATGATCCTTTTACAAAACAAATAATTATAAAAATAGCAGTGAAGCAGTGTGGTGCCACTCCAACATAGTGAAACGAACCAAGGCAATACAAGAGCAAAGTCAAGTCAATCATTTAATTTTCATTACTCATACTCTGAAAGTAGGTCTGAAGTTGCCTGAGGGGCCTAATTGAAAGTAAAACTTTCAGCCCTAGGGAGAATCGCTTTCTACTGACAGCTGTCAAATTATAAAAAAAAACAAGTTCTATTTTATTCAACCATGTTCCAACTTTCTAAAGTCTTTCTAACTGCAAGGAGGTCGTTGAACCAAATTCCAACTTTTTATTCAGCAAGTAGGTTGGAAACCCATTACAACAGTAAGAAGTTTAAAAAGTCTAATAAGATAGCGCAATGTAAAATTTAAATTTAAATAACATAAAGATAGTATTAAATAAATAATATATCTTCTAAATTACTTGATTAATATATAGCTTCAACTATTTATTTAAAATAACATAGATTTGACATTTACCATTTTTTAAATTATGAGAATGAAAATAATGGCTGAATAATGCTGGCGAGCCGAAGCCGAAGGCCCGCCAGAGAAAAAGAAAAAAAAAAACCGGGAAGGCGGCAATTCAATCTTCATTTTCACAAATTTTTCTTTCATGTTTTTATTTTTACTTTCCTTGTATTCGTAATGAAAAGCACAGTGTTTACCTCGGGTGAAAGTCTTTTAAGTCCCTCCAGCTCCATTGGTGCCCTCGCTAACGCTCTGGCGCCAAACCCGTCTCGGGACTCAAAAAACGTGACTTTCAACACTCAGGTAACAATGTACTATTGATAACGATGTTGAGGGAGTTGTAAAAAAATATGTAATCCCCATTTTTTTTGCAGCGGCCATCTTCGTTACTTCGGACCGCTTTTCATCAAACAATACCTAATAGATATGAACAATCCCGACTGAATCACATATCAAACAAAAAAAACATCGTTTCATCCGCTCGGAACAAGGATATTTGCTCGGAAGCTACGGTTACTACGACGCTGACACACACACACACACATAGACACGTCAAACCTAGAACACCACACCCCGTCGTTTTTGCGTCGGGGGAAAAACGCTTGTATGGTAGGTAGGTATGTACCTAAAGGGGTATAAATAGGATAACCCCTTTGCATATAAGATAGTTATAGGCCTCAAAACCTACCTAATATGATAAGTCCTAACATCCCACTAACTAGGTATTTTATTTGTCTTGGGATTTGCTCACAAAGTGAACCTAAGAAAGTAAGTAGAGGTAAGGTGAGGCTAAGTAGGTATACCTACACAAAACAATACATTAATGTGTATTGACGGAAAAAAATATGTATAGGGTTCTACCGAGGTATACATATTTTACATTCCATTGTCAACATAATTTAATTATTTCTAGAGCCCTTCTCGGTCTAGACTTGTTGACTTTAGACACTAGTACCCGTTGGCCTGTTTAAACTACACCTAAAATTATCTGTAATGCTATGGGAATAAAATCGAAATTTGTATAATAAATGTAGGTATGTAGGGGAGAAGGAGGCACCTTAGAACATTTTTTACATTGTGTCTGTAAAATCTAAAATACACTAAATGCTAACGTTTACTTACCAATCTCTATCTATTACGTTACAACTTTTTTCTACATGAGCAAAGTAGCTATGCCGAAACCATACCTCCCACTCAGTTTTACGCTTTTACCGTGGTAGGTATATACAAAGGTTTTGCTTCATTTGCATTCAAACCTAAGTACATCGATAACTCGTTGGTAAGGTGCCTCTGTTCAAATGGGCTTCCTTCTCCCCTATACAGTATTTATTTAATTGTAAACTTTGAGAAGAGCTCTTGGTCGCAAGTCCGTCTGAAACGTGCTTTTTGGTAACGATGCCTCTTTCATTCGATATTTTAATATTTAGAATGAGTTTTGGACGCTGCCTGTGACGACTTATTTTCCAAAGAATCATCTTGTTCCTGCTACCATCAGTATAGGCTTTTTTGATAAGTACCTAAATCGTTTTTCCGGACTTTCAGAGGACCGGTCAACAATCGACTAACCCTCTTTCGGAACGTGAAGAGGCGTCAGACCGTGCCTGATTTTCCTTACAGCAGACCCGTGTGTTGCGACGACATTGATTGACCTGTTAACCATATGGCAGGAGCCTACCACCACCATGCCTATTTCTGCCGTGAAGCAGTAGGTACCTATTGCTGTGTTTCGATTCGAACTAATTCGAAGGGTGTGGGTGCCGGTGAAATTTGGCACGTGAGGCTGAAAATCTGTATGCCTCAAGTTGATGGACGCAGGAAAGAGCATCGTAGGGCACGTTCCTGACGTACGAGGCAATGCTTTTTTATAGGCGATGGTTACCACTTACCATCAGGTGGGCCATATGCTTGTTCCATCAACTAGTATAACTAGGATAACAAATTGACACCATGATCTGATTCTGTATACCTAAACAAGTGGACAAAATAAAACAACAGAGTAGGTAGGTACTTATATTCATCTCATTTTCATAATCTCGTGAAACCATCTATTGTGGTAAGTTTTTAGAGACATTTGAATAATAAATACTATCACAATTTGGTATTTTGAAAATCAAAATTTAGGCAAGAAACAATACTTTTCATTTCTTCGTACAATTGTTTTGTTTCTGAACGCTTGGCGGCAGGGCTATAACCTAAAAACAAGTAACAGTCTTCTTGTTGTGTCACTAATTCTTCGAAACCAACGTGTTGAAAGAATTTTAAGCGTTTCAAATGCTCCTTTCGTGCGCTTGGCACAACTGTTGAACTAAGGTTCTACATCATGCCGGTTTCCACACGAGATTTTCCTTCACCGTTTGAACGCACTGGCACAGTGCACATATTTTAGTAGGGATAAACCAGTCTAAAAATGCACACACCTCCACCACGTTTTCTTGACGTTAGCTCACAGCAAAGTACTTCAAAATGATCTTTGTGATGTAGGTAATAAAGAACAAATTTACTTTGATTGACTAAAGTAGTAGGACGTGCAGTTTAAGATTGGACGATCTCTAACAGATATAGCAATATACTCAGTTTCTTTCCCATTGCGTCAAAAACGCTGAATTACAAAGCTTAAATATTTCTAAAACAAGTGGCAATAACGCAGAGTACCTACCTAACAAATTACTTTACAAACACTTCCTAAATAATTTCATACAGACTGTACAGTTAGCGTCAAAGGCAGATTGGCATTTCTGGTTTGTATAGTTCATATATTTCTTAAAACAGCTCACTTCAATTTAAGTTGAAGAGCTTTATTTGAGCTGCAACTATTTACAAATGAAATTGCCAAAAAATCCAGAGAAAAGGGGAATTTAATAACTTAATTTGCCAATCTACTCTTGACGCTGACTTTACAGAAAAAATAACAATTAAAGTTATGGGATTCACAATATACAATTATACATTGACGTAAAAATGTTATAACAAGATGAATAACAATACAATGATGTGATATATTAACAATGTGCTATATTTACAATAAATTACTTATAGCTAATTACATTCACCAACTTTTCTGAGTTCATGTTTATATACATTTAGAAAAAGTGACATAAATACTTCTTACATAATCTACACTGGCTTACAGAATTAATAAAAATTATCACTTGTTAAATAAAGATATTAGACTGATTCTGAAAGTATTACACGGGTATTTATCGCATAATTATAATTAATGTTTTATAATTATGCAAAAGAATAATTACAAAACACTAGTGGCCGCCCGCGGCTTCGCTCGCCCGTTCCCGTAACACCCCGTTCCCGTTGCTTTTTCTGCCAAATCGGTTCCGCCGTTCTTGAGTTATAAATAGTGTAACTAACATGACTTTCTTTTATAAATATAGATTAATTATATATATATATGTACTATTGGACTGATTGTCTATGGTTATATAGTAGTACCGACAGAACTTTTATCTAACTTGCATTTGTGTGAAACTATCTACCTAATAAGTAAAATCAGTAATGAAAATCCTGCTTACAGCATAGTTACTATACAGTGTGTAAAAATACAGATCTCCAACATAATGCATCATAAAAAATAACAGCACGACTTTTATCCCTCTTCAGATCTCAAATAACCCTGAACCTACTCAAGATTGTAACAGTTTCCTTTTCTGCACTGTGGAGGTTATTTAATTTGGTTTTCTAAGTATTTCTGTAAATTATTATCTATATGACTCGATAGTTCACTGTTGTTAAATCACAAGTACTATAACTAAGTAATGTCCGATTCACACACCGATATTAGCCTAAGATGTGACACAAACCATCTGTTTGTAACCATTTCAATTTTCAATAATCCGTCTTTTTTGAAGCTAGCTCGGAGTCTTATAGACAGGATAACATGGCTTTTCCGAGGTAAAAGAGTTTATTCACAAAATAGAAAAGATATGCCTCGCGCACATCTAGATTGCCTCCGATGGCGATCAGTCTATCACCGTCAAATAAGTTCGCGGACGTGTGCAAAACTCTATGCTGAATCTGATCGCCCTCGCAGATCGTTCTAGATTATTTTTTTTAATGGAACAAGCATATGGCCCACTTAATGTCAAGTGGCAACCATAGCCTATAACAAAGCACTGCCTCGTAGGTCACGCACGTCAGGAACGTGCCCTACGATGCATTTCCCTGCGTCCATCAACTTGAGGCTAAACATGTCAGGCAAGATTAGTATCCTCGGCTAAGGTCCGGTGGTCGGTCATCAATATCGGCGCGGACGCTTGCGCCAATGCTTCCCGTCGTATTACGTGTACTCGTTGAACTGTGCTATAGCCGTCTTCACCCTGCAAAAGAAAGCTGTTATCAAGTTTCGAAAGAGGCGATAGTACGTTGCATACTGAATACACCTAACAATCTATCAGTCAAGACTGTTCACTTGGACGTTGGTGGCACCCGGTGGTCTTTACTGCCACACCAGGTTATCCGCCACGAACAGTATTCCTAGAGATTTACTGGATTAATTTGAACAATTCGTTTCGCCTACGTGTCTCTCTTTATAACCGACTTCAAATAAAAAAGGAGAAAGTTCTCAATTCGGTTGTTTTTTTTATGTTTGTAATCGCATAATTTTGTCATTTATAAGCCGATTTGAAAAAATATACATAATATGTCGAAAAATTTATGTGCAATAATGCCTGGGTTATGAGTGTGTTAATTTATGTGTGATTTGTGTTATTTGAGAGTACTGGCATAGGCCGGTGAAGGAAAACATCGTGCGGCGTGTCGTAAAAAAAACCTAAAAATGTTGGAACAACACGTGTCAAGCATCACGCAAAAAGGACCCACCAGCAGTCTACTTGCGGAAACCAGGCACAACAAGAGCGGTTTTTTTTATAGGGTTCACACCAGGTTACCCGCCACGAACAGCGCCGCCTCCTGGAGCTTGTGTGAGCGGGTATACACTGCAGTACGTACTTGTCGTGTAGATGCGCGGCTATGGGCCGGGTGCGCAGCAGGCGTAACGCTCGCAGCACGCCGAGCTCCGCCAGGCGCTGCTGGCGCGAGGAGGCGCCCGCCTCGCCGCGCCACACCAGGTTACCCGCCACGAACAGCGCCGCCTCCTGGAGCTTGCTCTCCGGGTGCGCCTGATTCATAAAAACAAATCATTCTAGAATATGATATATGAAATGAAAGACTAGGTCTTTGACTCTTGTTTCACTCGCCAATGATTGACCGTTAAATGTGGATATAAAGTACGGCGGATTCTGGGCCTGAAATGGAAATGGGCTGGTCACATGCAAAGGCTGGATCAAAACAGATGGCCACTAACTGGAGTCCGCGGGACAAAACACGTAAAAAAGGACGTCCCCCCAAAAGATGGAGCGAGGACATTGCGCTAATAGCCGGGAAACTCTGGACAAGGAAGGCAAGAGAAAGATCGGAATGGAAGCTCTAAATACAATTCTTTTGTAAATATATTATACTCAAAATCCATATACATAAAATGGATCCGCCTTGATCACGCCATGACGCGTGAATGACTGGACCGATTTGGCGGCAAATCGGTGAGGAAGTAGCTTAGAATCAGAAGACGGACACTTTTTACACGGGATTTTTATCTCGAAAAGGTAACGGGAACGGGGCGAGTGAAGCTGCTCTTATGATATAACACCCAGACAGAAAACAAGCATAACCACACAAATATTTGTTTTCGGCGGGGATCGAACCCACGCCCTCCAGCGAAGTCAGAGCTACTACCAACTGAGCTGCACGGGCTGACTACAATGCCAATTTGCATGCTTACCAAATAGTCGACTAGCTTTTTGAGTACATCTTCGTTCGCCATTATCAAATCTTTGGCCTTTTCACCGTCTCCGATGTTCCCCAGTATGCACAGAGCTTGTTCCTTCACTTCCACGGGATATGAGCCTTCTAGGACCACTATTACGGCCTGAGGAGTAAAATAATGTTTTTGAGCTGGTGACACAAATTTTAGGCGGCCCAAAGGCAAGTCAAATCAATTAATTAGGCTCAGTACTTCTATCTGTTGTGTGGGATGTACGCGATATCTTCATTTTATAAACTGAGCGAGCGAAGCTTTTTAGTTTCGAGATCTCGAGTCTCAGACCGAACGAAACTCCGCTCCGGTAAGCTGAGTCCCGAGTTTCGTCATAATGACTTCACAGATTTTTTTTGTTGTCGTGGATTCTTTATTGGAGGGGCATTCCCCCCAAAAAGGACCGACCTTAGGAGATCTGATTTGATTTCAACAATAAGTTTGTCTCATACAAATTTGGCAAAATCATAATATATGAAGATCTTCAGCATGATGAGCAGAACAGTAGCCAGAGTCTGAGTCTCAATCAGTTTGAACAATTAGTTTCGCCTACGTCTCTCCCTCTTTTGTATGAAGAAATGATGAGACAACAACTCAACAATTGTTGTCTCAATTGATCGTGTAAAACTCAGACTAGGGGTAGTTTCATAATTTGCTCACGTTTAGTGTGCTCGCTAGGTCTACAGCTTACAGAGCCTGTCTGATCGGTATGTATCTACCTGCATGACCTGCGAGGAATATTCGTCCATGATGACGTCGATGTGTTGCCGCGTGGACAGAAGGTTGCGAAGAAGGCCTAATGTCTTCATGATGACACGCGTATCGCCATCCGCTAATAGACAGAACATTTGCTCGGTGCCCAGGCAACTTAATATCCGCTGCTTGACTTTCTGATCAGCCTGAGGACAAAACCATTGTGAAATTATGATATGTTTTTTTAATGCATCTTCCTTCTTCTTTTCTTTTAAAGATTACATGGGTAAGAAAGTGAATACAGAGATGACGGCTGATAGAGAATATTTTGGGCCGACCTCACATAAAGGGGGTTAAGGACAGGAAGAAGAAGAATTATTTTTCTTATCTATTGTGTGATGAAAGGATTTTAAGTGCGCCTCGAAGAGGCTTCTTTCGTGCACTTGACACACATATTTTCAAACTTTTAAGGTTCTACGACGTGCTGGATTCCTCGCGATGTTTTTCTTCACCGTTTGAGAGCACTGGCATTGTACGAGCACGTACTCACAGTGACCTCATTAAAGTGCGCTTACAACGCACTTTAGGCCAATCATTAAATGCATCAAATCAGTTCGTGTTTGGTCGTCAAGGAGCGACTCACCATACCATCTTTTAATCACAGTTTCTTAATAATATATCAGTTAAAACTTACTGGAGTTTTTACTGATTGAAGATTAAGTACTAGCCAGGTTGTGCGGACCGTACAAACATAGTGTACATACATTTTTGAGCAGAGAAACTCATTGGAACATCTGGATTTAAGCCCACGACCTTAGGATCGGAGGCGGGGGCGCTACCACTAGACCAGCTATACTACAAATAATTTACCTGAAAAGCCATATTCATGAGCGCCCAAATCCCGTTGAGTCTAAGAGCCGCTTCAGGCCTTTTCGTCAAATTACACAGCATCTCTACGGCACCTAAAATAAGTTAAAACCAATTTTTATTAAAAATAATAAAAAGAAAAGCAGCCACGGGGCCTCCCAAGAAAACGTTGGCGGGACGATATCGACACCTTTGAGAGGAGATGGTGGTAGGAGGCGAGAGAGAGAGATAAGTGGAAGTCTTTGGGGGGAGACCTTTGACCAGCCGTGGGACAAAATAGGTTATTTAAAAAAAAAAGAACATTATTTAATCCAAATCGGTCTATTGATTACTGATTTAGTGCACTTTTTTTTTAAACATACTAAGGGCCGTATTTCTGAAACGTTTGAGTCCGAGTCGAGCCTCAAGCATAGATTTTAGGACATCTGAATTCCATTGAAAAAGACAAAAATCTATGCTCGACTCAGACTCAAGCACTGTATCTGCATACGGGCCTTACAATACCATATAACACCCAGACAGAAAACAAACATTTATGTCCACGCAAATATTTTTTCTCAGTGGGGATCGAACCCACGGCCTGCAGCGCAGAAAGCAGGGCTGAGCTGTGAGGGCTGTCTCGTGTGAGGACCGTCTCTCAAACCTTGATCTAACATTGGTTCTTTGGCCGGAGAGAACTCGAGCAGTAGATTGCAAAGAGTTGATGAGCCGACCGTGAGGAGTTCAGTGCCGGGAGACTCGTTCAGGAGATGCATCAGCGGCCGCCATACCACGTGGTCCTGAAATATATACATTATTATAATATATAATTTGACTGGCCTCTCAGCTCAGTTGGTAGTAGCTCTGCCTTCTGCGCCGCAGGTCGAGGGTTCGATCGATACCGAGAACACATATTTGTGTGGTGAACATAGATACTCTGTCTGGGTGTTATATTGTACTCTTAGGCCCGTATTCCGACACAGTGCTTGAGTCTCCTCAAGCATAGATTTTATGACAGTTCTCCATTGAAAAGTGTCAAAAATCTGTGCCTAAGGCTCGACTCAGACTCAAGCACTGGTTCGGAATATGGGTCTTAGTATGTATTTACAATAAAATGTATAACCATACAAACGTAGTACTGGTACTTTGATAACCAGATAAATTAAAATATTTGTAAAATAAATAACCTCACAATTTCATTGCTCAGGCGCGATCGATAGACCAATAAGAAAATAATCTACCTGAAAGGTCGTCCTCAGTTGCTGCACAGATCTTGAGAGCGAGTGTAGACACCTAACAGCCGCTAAGCGAACCTGAAAAAAGAAACAATATCTACCAGTCTTCCTACAAAATTGAGATAAAACACCATAATAATAAACTCACGAACCCACGGCCTACAAAGGCGCTACTACGAGTTCAGCTGTGAAAGATACTTACAGCCGGTTCAGTATGGTTCATTCCGTTAACGACATGCACCATAGCACCATGGGTCTCTATTATTTTCTTCCTAATATCTTCGTCATTGGCTCCGAGTGACGCGAAGCATTTGAACGCTCCTTGCTTCGCAGCGGCCGATTGACACGTCACAATGTCCGCTAATGACGTCATTAGGTGGTTGGAGATTGCCGCTAACCGTTGCAGTGATGTGTCCACCTGTCGAGTTTATAATGGTGTGACAAGAGCATGAACTGAGCCTCTTCGAGGTGCGCTTAAAATCCTTTCACCACACTGGGAGAGAGAGAGAATAATTAATAATTATTATTGTTGATTGTTCGCACACTGTCTAGCCCCAAATAAAGCAGAGTTTGTACTATGGGAACCAGGTAGGTGATTTATTACTTATTATGCTTTTTTTTGTAAATACATACAAGTGCTTACGACTAGAATACAATATAACACCCAGAGAACAAACATTTGTGTTTATTACACAAATATTTGCTCTCGGTGGGGATCGAACCCACGACGTACGGCGCCGAAGGCAAAGTTACTACCAACTGAGCTGAGAGGCTAATCATAATTGAATGAAGTGAAGTGATGGAGCACGTTCTAAACATGGACACATTGGAGGTATGGGTGATGGTTGAGCCATATGCATATTGAGTTGTTATTTCTGCTGTTTTTAGTTTTTTTTTTCTATTCGTTTATTTTACCAGCATTATATAACTCTGTTCCTGAAAATTTGTTGAGGTAAAATAAATGAGCCAATCCAGGTTACAATCGATATTTGTCATGCAAAGATATAGTGGGCATGACAAAGATTGACTTTTATAAAAATGACGAAACTCGATTGCACCAACAACAGCTTTTTCACAGGTTTTTACAAGGACTTTTGTGCACAGTAGTTATTTCTAGTGTATTGGGTAAGGATTAGCAGACATACATTTGTGGTCTTACCTCAGCCAAGTACGCCAGGGTCTCGGCCGCCGTCGCTCGGATTTCCTCCGGCATATCCTTGGTGCAGAGGCGAGCGAGGCATGGTAACGCTCCGAATACAACCCTGGAAACAACACATCAATCTAATATACAGCCTTATTTTGACACTACCAGAAAAAAAATACCAAAAAGAAGATGTTACAGCAGAAGGAAATTATAATAGCGCCGTCAGAACTTTTCAATCTCTATTTGTATGAACAACGGAATATTTACTATGATTTAACCATAAAAAGAATTTTAGATTTTATGGTTGTGGTTTGTTTGCAAACATTCAACATCGAATTTGGTTGGAGCATAGACTAGACTAGACTATCAAATTATTTATTTTTTGCCACACAAGGATCATTTACAATAGGCATGACGACTAATTTTCAAAATCTCTTCTATCATATTCAGAAGTATCTATTATGTCTAAAATATATCATATTTCTGTAGAAAATTAAGGTTTTTGTGTTATAAAAGTACATTTACATTTAAATTTTCAAATTCACGCCAAAACGCTCGCTGGTGTCATGGCGTCTGTTATTACGTCACGGTTAAGTATATCAACAGTAAACATTGGTGCTTTTGTACTAAATCGGAATGACGTTTACGTAAACGTGACGTAATTCGCTCTGACCGGTGTTTGAGCCATCATGGTGGATTAACACATAAATTATTAATCTCGACATTAATAAGAGAATAAATACATATATCAAAATCTTTGAATCCTTTTTCATTAGATCAGATAAATATTTTGGCGATACTTGATTGTCTTCATGCCTATTAACAATGACATAAAAATTGGCCGTCACTCAGCATAAAGTTATAGTAGCAAGTGTCACTATAAAGCTAGTCTTCCGTGACAAACTACTGACTCACCTATGGTCGTCGGCCGGCAGAGCACCGGCGCGGTGTATGAAGGTGAGACATCGCGCGGCGCCCATAGCGACCGCGAGCGGCTTGTCCCGAGCCACTAGCAACATCAGGAGCTCGGGCAGAGTTTTGTCACCGTGCCTGTAAATTTCAATAAATACTGACCGATATTTCACACTACGCCATCTAGCTTTAAACTATTGGAAATTTCATCATCCGCACTTGGTGTGCGGACTGGTTTACGCAATTAGGCCCGCCACCGGGCCCTTTTTGCGTGACGCTTAGACACGTGTTGTTCGAACTTTTTTAAGGTTCACACGCCGGTTTCCTCACGATGTTTCCTTCGACGTTTGAGAGTACTGGCACAGTGCACATAATTTTTTCGTCAGAAAAACTATTTGGTACCGGACTGGATTTGAAACCCGAAGATAAGAAGAGAAAACTCACTTAGTTTCGAGTGCGAGTTGCGCCACGTTAGCGTTTTCGAAGCACATGGCGGCTAATAGATCCAGCGCGGGCAACACGCGCGGGGCCGCTGGCGCGCTCTTGTTGGGCAGCAGAGCGGCCGCCGCGCCCGCAGCACCGGCGCAGCACAAGGCTTGCTGCTCGCTCGGCCCGCAGCACCAGATGGACAGGATTCGAACCACGCAGATACGGGCTGTGAGGGGACCTTCGCGCGCTATCTCTGCAAATTATATTCTTTAATGCACACAGAAATATTTACAAATAAGTAATAACAAAGGACATGTACATAGGCGAGCTTAACCCTAAACAGTTTTCTTCCAGCAAACCTTTGGTGCTAAGAGAAAGCTAATAGTAAAAAGGTAACAATCTGTACATATTCAAAGATTATGACTGACAGAAATATGAAAAACTAACTTTAATTTTCAAATTATAAGATTTTAAGTAAGATACAGTTATGATATAATTTTGGTAATCTATAATCGTCTTCTAGTCCTCATCCTACTAAGCAGTCGGCAAAACATGATACATTAATATCCACTTCATATTCTGGTAGCTTAATAACCACATGTGAGGTATGGAGCTATAGCGATGGTAAGTTTAGTGGTGATCATAATACAAATAATTAAACTAATACAATTAAAAGCTCTTAGATAACTACCCCATTGAGCGTCATAGCTTGCTTGGTGCTTACTTAGATCCATAATGTTTAGGAGGTAATCAGATGTGCTATGAGTGCTTAAAAAATATATATGCCTAGTCTAGGTTTTTCGTTTTTCTTAAAAGAAAAAAAGTAAGTATACAGGCCTTTACATCTATAGTAGATGATTTATATAGCGTCAGGGGCAACTGGTGATTACATAAGCCCTATTTGCGGGACGCTATAGTGCCTGGGACAGGATTTTAGATGGAATAGGCTTGCCCAGCACCTATACCATCCTGACAGCTCAGTTGGCCTAATCCACAGGAAAGACATGGTCAATACGTGAGCCGCGGGTTTCCTCATGATGTTTTCCTTCACCGTTTGAGAGCACTAGCATTGTGTAATTTTTCAACGGAAAATTTATGTTTTTTACTTACGTGTTAATCTTGAAAGCAGTCTGGTATCGGGTGGTAATGTTGAGATTGGGGCTGGGGGGTGCAAGAATATGCTTCTGAGAGCACAAAGTCCAGCTTCAATTAACTTAGTGCCTAATGGTGCAGTTTTTATTAACTCCACTAATGAGGTGGCTGCCCCATGCTCAACGAGGGATGTGACATTAACTGGTGTGCCTTTTGCTAATGAACCTGCAACAAAATTTATAATTTTAATACATTTACGCAAGCCGGGAAACCAAGGGCTGTATGCAGAAACAATGCTTGAGTCTGAGTTAGATCTCAAGCATAGATTTTTGTCATTTTTCTGTCATGGAGAACTGTCAAAAAATCTATTCTTGAGGCTCGACTCAGACTCAAGTGTTTCTGCATATTAACTAAAACTGCCTACTACTAACTAACTAAACTACTAACTCTGCTATTAATAGAAACTCCAATGACCAAAATACTTGTGTCCTTACATTTGTACAGTTCTTACAAAGTATTATGAAGGCAAAGTATACTTAACCTAACATGCATAGTAAATATTTGAGAGAAATAACAATTTTAACGTCACATAGCAAGGTGATAATTATCACACATCTATAATAGATGTATGTTTACAGTTAATAAGATATTTGAGTGCCTACCGATAGTAATAGTCGCATCAAGCCGTATGTTAGGATCCAGAGCTTCGTCTGACATGATCTGCAAAAGACGCGGCACCACTCCTTGCTCTATCACCGAGTTCTTCTGCCGGTTGCTTCCAATAACCGAGTTCTTCAAAGTGACCAGCGCGGCGGCAACCTTCCCACTGTCCGCTGAATACAACTCGTCAATATACGACCGGGAGCTCTCGATATCCTGCCGGAAATATCCTTGTAGGTTAGAATGAACAATTAGTAAAAGAGCGATGCACTAAGATATCTTACCATGAAGACGGTTATTTGCTGCATGTTTATTTGTATTTGTGTTGATTTACGCAGCATTAATGTTAAAAATAAACGATCAAAATTGCTTCGAGGCCGAGTACGCCGTCACTTCGCTTTTACACCATCATCTGTCAAGACAAGCAATATGTCAGCCTAGACAACCAAAAGGAATAGAAGTCAAAGTCAAGTCACTAAAAATGGTAGTATGTTATGCTGGGAGGCGACAATGTACATACATCATGAATCATGATTGTATCGTTCTGTATACTCTGACAAGTTTTTAGGAGCATTGCTTGCAAAGTTAAAGTAAATATTGCTTGGTAGTGCCACAGATAATATAATACAAGTCTGGTATTCTTCCTCCAAGGTTTTCCGCCGTTCGGGAAACTTTCACTCATTGAATGAAAATAAATAACATTCATTCAAATCAAATCATACAATCAAATCAAATCAATCAATCAATCAAACTTCTCAAAAAACTGAAAAAATCTCCGAAAATATAATTTGCAACAACATAATTTCGACTTGCACGGAAAGTAATGTATTGGTATTATTCTGAAATTTACCGATAAATGACATGGCTGATTCAGGGGTAGACACAAGCAATGAAAGCAGTGATAATCCAGTGTTCGACCTAGACCACAACCACTCTCAGTGTGTCTTTGAATTCAATCCTCCTGCTATTCCAATTAATCAGGCCGGGCAACCTATGCCCATTGAATTTTTCGGAGAGCCACATGACCATGTCGGCAAGATCAAATGTTTGACAAAAGCCAGGAAATACCGCTATGGGCGTATGGGGATTTGCTCATCAAAAAACCAAAAGCTTCGATTTGCTGCCTCCACAAACAACAGCGATCTTGTTGAAAAGCTTCTATCATCCGGTGCTGATCCTAATTCATCAGATGAACACAAGAGAAGTCCCCTTCACCTGGCGGCTTGCCGTGGGTATGTTGATGTGGTGAAACTACTTCTAAGACATGGTGCTAATCCCAACATCAAGGATACCCTAGGAAACACTCCCCTGCACTTGGCGGCGTGCACTAACCATATCCCAGTTGTGATGGAGTTGCTTGACGCTGGTACTGATGTCAGCTTGAATGATAAGAATGGCAGGAATCCCATTCAACTAGCTCAAAGTAAACTTAAACTGATTCAAACACGCCCATGTGGTGAAGGCCACTTAGGCGGGACCAAATGGCTTATTGGAGAGATCTGCTTGGTTGTAAACATGATGCTGAAGTATCTCAAGATTCAAAAGGCTGATGCCGGTGAATTGGAGTCTGTCCGTGAGAGATTGGAGCGCATCAGCACACGTGAGGAAGTAGATTGTGAAGTGCAAAATTTGTTGGACAGCCTCGACACTCTAAAGTTAAAATAAGTTTGTTAATATTCTACTTTTAAGATTACAACTGCCTGTAAGAGCTCATAACTCAGTAATGTTAGGTAGGTAATTAGATTTTATA
Source organism: Thera britannica (assembly GCA_939531255.2). Taxonomy (NCBI): domain Eukaryota; kingdom Metazoa; phylum Arthropoda; class Insecta; order Lepidoptera; family Geometridae; genus Thera; species Thera britannica. The sequence goes on from OW618038.2 coordinate 22,305,225, forward strand.
GAAGTTATATTACAAATAAACTCTTTATGTATTGAATTTCTGAATAAATATGATGTACCTATATAAATTTAAATTCAGAGCTAGGTTCAAAGTCATATTCATTTTCAAAGTTCATAAGGTAGAATTATTAAAATGATCAACATTAGGAGAAAATTTATGTTTTGTTATTTTTAAATCAATTTGTTATAATAATAATAACAAAGGTAGGTGGCAGGTATCATAAAACTTTTTGAAATAAACAAATTGATGATTCAAATTAATTTTTATCTTGCTATCTTGTATGCGGGTAATATAGGAAATGTAAGGGTACCTATATGTACATATAATATGTAGATTAAAATTGCGTATTTTAGTACGTAATATAATTGTTTATTACCAACAGTTTCATAAAATTACATTTTCTATAACATTAAAAAAAATAAAAATTGTAATGTAACATATTTTAAAAAAGTTAAATGTTACTGCATTTAAGTAATTTTTTGCTTAACCTACTTCAATAATTAGTTTCTTGGTAAATTAAAAATAAATAAAAAATCATGAAAATATAACATTTGCAGGAATGTCGTTATTTAAGAATCCTGAGCTATAAACAAGTTAGAAGTAAACACAGAACTCAAATATAGCTTGTGACTAAATCTTCTTAAAAAACTTGGTAATGCAACATTTTTCCCGTTGAGAATTTGGATTATGTGCCCTTTGCCAATAGGCATTTACATCTGAGCACTTCTATTTTTGGTGCCCTCGTAAAGCTGTCAGTCCAGGCTCTTGCAATCATATCAGTGCATCGTAGGGCACCCTGACGTACGTGACCTACGAGGCATTCTTTGTAGGTGATGGTTACCACTTAACATCTTGCTCCATTAGCTGGGCCCTGTTTAATAAAGCTGACAATTCGACATATGTCACAAAGCGACAAAATTGTGGAATTGTCGCGCTAAGGCTATTAATAAAAGTGGCAAATATGTCACAAAAGTGGGACAATTCCACAATTTTGTCGCTTTTGACATCTAAGTCGAATTCTCAGCTTTATTAAACAGGGGCCTGGGGGCTAATTCTCGGGCCGAACTCGATCATTTTGCAATTTTATTTTATTGCTTCTTTTCACAACCCCGCACTTTTTCTACGTTTTCCGTTTATCGTAGCTGTCGAGGCTTCTACGATGAGGTCGTCTATGAATTAATCAAGGAAATCATCCATTCCCTCTTCGAAAACAAGCAATAAAATAAAATTGCAAAATGATCGAGATCGGCCCGAGAATTAGCCCCCTGGTTGTTAACAAATAAAAAATTACGACAGCTTACAACATTATCACCATAGTTTACCAATCATCAAACTTACTTTATTAGGCAATACTGGGGTTTCTTTCGTTTTAACAGTTAGGTACTTCAAACTATTTGTAAAGGAATAGCATAGATACATTTGTTATATAAACTGTACAATTAGAAGAATGCAATAACTGTAATTGGGATGTATTTTGAACAAATATAAATATGGCAGAATATTCACTATCACAGAATCTATGTGCTAATCATTGTAATACTGTTAAAATATCTATGATACCATCTTCCCAACAAATCTTAAAATAAAATGATTAGGTACCTTATTAAATTCCCTTAGCCCCTTTCACCATACAATTAAAACCTAAAGGCAAGTTACAAATGGTTTTGATTCAGGGTCTGTATTCCAAAACGAAACTCAGCCTATGTTTATCAAGACTATACAAGTTTTGCTAAACTAAACATACCTTACACCTTGATCAAAGTTTGAGTTAAGCCCGTCACAAACGTAGCTAATAATATATATTAATACGCCGTGAGATAATATAAATTACGGTATTGGTTGGTGACGTCATTTACATATATTATAGCTGCGTGTGCGGTCACTTGGATATTTGGATAGAAAATATATAGTGTTATAATTTATATATTAATATAATATATTATAGCTACGTGTGTGACGGGCTTTAAGTTCTGGATTAACTGCCATAATCTAGCTTTTGGTATTTATTTCGTAAAACTAACATAATTAAAATGTGCTTATTAAATAATAACAGCCTTGAAGTATTTCCATCTGTAGTCATGTTATTGCACTAACATACATACAATGGTATATTTATCTAATAAATAATTTTGCAATAAAAAAATAACCGCAACGATCACAGATATTGTCATCACGACAGACAATACAAAATCAAAGCAAATAGTGCAGAAGTGCTTTCTAAAATAAATATATAAAATCAAATAAGTAGAAAAAGTATATTTTGTTTCTTTGCTTTGAGCTAGAGTAAGTAATGTTTAACGTGATAATAAAAGGAATAGTTTTTTTCTGAATAATTGAGGCTTTGAGCAACTTTTATATTGAAATCAATTCCGTATAGACAACAATTTATAGTGACAAAATGTTTGGCACTTATTAATGTGATACTTTTGACTAGCAACTTCATTATTGCAAAATCTAAACAATTACCTAAGTATTTTACTAAATGTATTTAGCGATACATTGTGATCTAAAGATCATTTTTACACAATATTACTTACCACAGACATTTTGGGCAGAGGAATGGAATAGAGCGATATTACTCGTCCTTTTGTTAAAGCCCATTTTTTCTTTAATTTAACTTAATTGTATCACAAATTAAAATTTAACAAGACCAAATATTATAAAAATAGTTAAAAATCACAATTAACCTTTTTGGTGGAATGTTAGCTAGATAATTCAATTTAATTAAAGATTTTTACAACGTTACGCCGCAGCCACCATCAATTATATTAACGTCTGCGAGCAGATTCAATAGGTACAGCCACTATAATAATTGTAACGTTTCGGCTCGGTTAATGTTGAGGTGACTACATCAGTCGTTACGTAACATTTGCTTCACGCTATTTATTATCCGGCACCAGAAGATTAACTATGTTTGGAAATATTTCAGCTTGAATAGGGCCATACTCAACGAGCTCACCGTCTACCGTCAGATTCCCGCTCGTTCCTTCGGGAACTATTCGGAATGCACTGACGGGGACCATTTTTAGGTGTTCAGTATTCATTTCCGCGTGACTTCCTTCACCCACGCCGATGAGGAACGAGAATAGCTGCGATCTGGAGATGCCGGCTTTAATTATAAGCATCCACATGATGCCATCGGATAGGAGGGAGCGCGGTGCGAACAGGAACTCTTCGCCGATGTAGGACTGATAGGCGACGTGGACCATGATGAATTCGCCTTCTTCCTGGACCCAGTGCGAGGGTAGAGAGGAGACGATGGCGGGGAGATGGGAGGCGGGACCATGCATGCAAGCGTGCACCGGCGACCGCATCTCGGAAGTACTGCTGGTAACGCTGTGGTACTCAGACCCGCGCGTGCTGTAAAACGCACTCCTCCGCGAATTGACGGAGTACCACGAATCGACCCTCTGGTGTTTACCATTCGTCGCATTCATAAATACCTCTGAGCTATTGTCGCAATCAATGAACGCTTCCGCGTCGGGGGAATCAAGTGCACCATCCTGACTAACGCTGTGGCTTAGGGTGACTGGTAATTTCGGTTTGGGAATGTTACTGACATCCTTTATTTTGGCGTAGCTCACCACGCCTTTGTACTTCCTGAGTCCGAGCAGCCTCGCAATGGCCCAGAGGGTGAATCTCTGGCCGCCGATGGCTCGTAGCCTTTCGCTTTCTATGTCAATGTCGGATAGCAGACCCCAACCGACAGACAGAAATGAAAACATAATCTGAAATAAAGACACAATAGATTAAAGTAGGTAGGTACCTCCATTAACTCACGACATTATCGCGACAAATGTTTAAGCGATAATGGCTTTAATCACATACGCAACTCACTAAGAAAGAAAATAGTAACATTCGTAAGATAATTTATCAACACTTAATTTATAAAAATGGCTGTGGTATACAGGGTGTCCCATAAGTCAACGTCCAACCGAAAACGGGTAATGCGCCAAGTCATGACAGTTATCAGAAAAATATAAAAAAAAAAATTTGTTATGTAACTTTCGAGTTATGAGTATTTTCAAAAAACAGGAAAAACGGACACCCTGTGATGATCTTTTAAGTCCTGTGACTACAAATATTAACTTTTCATGAAACTTTTTTCTGCAACGTAAGCATGAATAACCCTTCTGTAAATTACAATTCAAAATTAAGCCATAACTGCCTCAGTTTTCAATGAAATCGTGGAGTTTTGGCCAACATTTCATTTCAGATAATTACATCACCCAACTTTAACCGTATGTACTGCAAAAAAAATGTACTACACTATCATGGCAAGTAACTTTAAAAAATGGCGCATTTATCCAGGATTCCAAAATGGTATAATACTTGCTAGAGTACTCCTTAGTTTTGGAAATAAAAAATGTTTTTTCAACTAAACCGGATTTCCAATCAATTTTATTTCATGAGATAAAATGTTTGTACCCTTTAAATTATGGATTTAAAATGCCTACGCTGCGTTTTTAAGTCGCTCACAATTTACAGGTACAAATAAATACCATTTCAACAATGCAAGTAAACAGATAGAGCCACCATCTTGTCGAAAGAGTAATAACCATGGGTGTTCAAGTAGTTTGTTAGTTTGAGGTGAAAGTTTGAAATAAAATTAAATAGGATTATTAGATTCATATGAATCTGCACTTCAAGTATTAAATGGAACGCCTCAGAGCGAGGTAACGCCACATGAGTCATGTTTTTTCGTGCCTGCAGCCGGCTACATCGAATTATAAGACGTTTTCACGTCAATAACCATGTAATAAGACCGGCGACGGGTGAAGGCAAACTTTAGATTAAAATCACGATTGAAGTAATCCTATGATTGAGTTTTATTTCAAACTTTCACCTAAAACTAACAAATTACTTGAAAACTTTATTTACACTAAGAAACTTACAATTAAACCAATATTTACAAAATGTACAAAATACACAAGAAACAGTTGAGCTCTCTGCAGATCGTTACAAACGATCTAGAGATAGCTCAACTGATCCAACTTGAAAACCCATGGTTATTACTCTTTCGACAAGATGGTGGCTCTAACTGTTTATTTACATCGTCGAAATGATATTTACTTGTACCTGTGAATTGGGAGTCACTTAAAAATGCAGCGTAGGCATTTTAAACCCATGATTTAAAGGGTACAAACATTTTATCTAATGAAATAAAATTGATTGGAAATCCGGTTTAGTTGAAAAAACATTTTTTATTTCCAAAACTAAGGAGTACTCTAGCAAGTATTATACCATTTTGGAATCCTGGATAAATGCGCCATTTTTTAAAGTTACTTGCCATGATAGTGTAGTACATTTTTTTTGCGGTACAGACGGTTAAAGTTGGGTGATGTAATTATCTGAAATGAAATGTTGGCCAAAACTCCACGATTTCATTGAAAACTGAGGTAGTTATGGCTTAATTTTGAATTGTAATTTACAGAAGGGTTATTTATGCTTACGTTGCAAAAAAAAGTTTCATGAAAAATTAATATTTGTAGTCACAGGACTTAAAAGATCATCACAGGGTGTCAGTTTTTCTTGTTTTTTTAAAATACTCATAACTCGAAAATTACATGACAAATATTTTTTTTTATATTTTTTAGATAGCTGTCATGACTTGGCCTATCGTCCGTTTTCGGTTGGACGTTGACTTATGGGACACCCTGTATAAGCCACAAAATATTAGAAAAGTAACTGCTCCGAAACCTCCGTCTAGTACAGTGGTATTTTACGGATGATTTTTTGTAATCTTACAAAGTTAAAAGGTCATCTGGCGTTTGAATCAATAACATCATTGAGGAAAATTGTTTTTGATAAAGAACTGTAGGTAACTGGTAACTATACCTTCTGTCACAGAATAAAAATAATAGTAGATGTTGATGCCTATGTAGGTAACTAAAGTATTCTCTTCTCTACTGAATAAGTGAGTAAGTCACACATTAGGACAAAAGCATTTTGAAATGGCGTGACTGACGAATGTCAAGATGAAGGAGTGCATTGTTTGGAAAACATCTAAATTATGCTCTTTACTTCAGATGTTGTTCTTGCAGTAGGTAGTTACCTACCTATTATTACTTAGGTATATATCTACTTACTTTTATTGCAAACCGATTTATAATTTAAGCAAGCAATAGGTATATCTAGGACGTTTTCTGTTGAGTAATTTAGTTTAATGTTGAGGTACCTAGCACTGTTGATAGTAGGATCTTGTATGTAAATAATCATGTTTTACTTACTTTACTTTTAGTTTCTATTCGAACGACGTCCATTGGTGCAGATTTGTTTCTAGCCAATGCCATGGAAAAACCAGTTAGGTTCTGCGGTATATAAGGCTCGCTAGAACAAAAGAAACAAGTTTTAAATTACCTGCGTTCATTAATAATTGCGACAGAGGTTATGTATGTTGTCTAAGGAAGTCTCTTATCTACCTACCTACTTATATGGATTTGAATCTTCTAAAACAAAACGCAGGTAAGTTCATAAAGCCCGTCACACACGTAGCTATAATATGCCGTGCTATAATATATACTTACATTAATGAATATTTATATATATTAATTACGGTATAAGTTGGTATTATTATAGCTGCGTATATCGAAATATGCCTTGCTATAATTTATATTAATATTTATAATAGCTACGTGTGTGACAGGCTGAATATAAAAAGTATCTGATCCTTGGCTCTTGTAGGTTCATAATGCAAGTTCAAATATGTTTTAGCCACCAACCTATTTCAATCGATAATCATCACAAAAACTATGTTTTCTCACTATAACCGACCTTAATTAAAATTATTAGTGGGTATTATTAGTTAAATAGACCTTGCTCTAATGACCAGCAAACAGTTATAATTAGGTTAGATAGTATTGTTGTTTTTGGTTCGTGCATGTTGTGATAAAATCAGGTGTGATGTTTTGATTATTGATCGACGTTTTATATAGCTTAGATAATTATGTAGAGGTGTTTAATCAACATTCGAAGTACCCATCTCTTCTAGATGGTACCTTACATAATAAAACAAACAAGTGGGAGTGAGAGTCACGCTCTAAGGCTTCCTTTCTCGGAGTGATTATATTTCTTGACCGTAAAAACCTAATACGCGTTGATTATTACGAAATTTTGCGATCTCTCGTTCTTGATTAACATTCAAATGTTGAGGTAAATGAAGAAAGAACTTTCAATGAATGAATTTGTTGCTTTTGATTAAGTATTTATTGACTCTTTAATAATCAAAGTTCGTTGACTTATCTTTGATGCATGAAGTGAGAGCTTATCTATGCCCCAAGAGTGAGAGGCTTGAGTTTTTACGACACTGTAAAGTCTCTGACTATTATCTGCTGTATAATCTACATACTTCTTTAATGCATGGATTATTCATTTTATCATGATCTGACGCTAGATTTGTTTTCCGTAGGTAAATGAATAAATAAAAATAATATGCAGAAAACTGAGTCTCGCAACTCAGTTCTTCTACCGTAAGAAGTTGTGAGACGTAATACTAAGTCAGTTAATTTAGGCAGGCCTTACTAAAAGGTCCTTCTGTCTGTTTCTTATTTGTTTTTACGTAATTAGCTAACCTAACAACATCTTATAGTGACCATACCAATATTCAAAATCTTTTGTTTTAAATAAATAGATTAACTTGACTAAATGCATTTTCTGGGGCATTAACAGGGATATTTCTTCTGCTACGAAAAACCTGTGCGATATATCTTAACCAGATAAGATATCGGTCGTTCAATCAATTTTGGTGTCCCTTGTTTAAACCAGTATACTTTTTCACTGTTATCATCCTGGAGCCAATATTACGATATATCAGTCACTAGCTTTTAAAATAAAAAAATCTGACTGCTGCATCTCCTTTGTCTTTTTGTCTCCAGCCATATTCCAGCCTTTTGTATTATATATGATACAATTGATACAGTAGGTACATTTTAATTTGTGGCTTAACTTATAAAACATGTCAAAAGATAAACAGTGCTTAAACTATTGCCATCTTCTACGACTGGGTAACAGTGTTGTTATTGATACGGCAATTGCCGTAATATACGGTAATCCACGTATTTTTTTTTCAGAAAATACGGTATACGGCAGGCCTTTCAATGCCGTATCAAAAAATACGGCAATTGGCTGTAAGTGAAACGAAACGTTTTTTAACTAGCGCAGCGAAACGTACCACTCATAGCCGGGGAAATCCCGACACGCGACTAATTACAGAGTTCATATCACCGTATCGTGCCATCTCTTTCTCCTTAGTTTAAAAATGAATGAGACAACGTACTGAACTATTATTTAGGATTATCTAAAGCGCCCTGTAAACGACCAAATTTGTTTGACAAATATACGTGTTTGTCAAATTATTTGCTTAATGCTTATTGCTTAATGCTTATTTCGCTTAATGTACGAGGTGCAATGCAGCCTGTAAACAAATTTGTCAAACAAATTTGATCGTTTACAGGGCGCTTTAGTCGAACGAAAAGCTCATTCGCAAGGAACCTAATAATAGAGTTCATTAGTTTTTCGAAGAAATTCCTTTATTTGTGTTTATTTGTGATTTAAATTGATAACATGAGTGATTGTGAATTTGTGAATCTGCTGAAGGACCTTCTACGCCAAAAAATATATATACGGTAATTTAGTATGTTTTCCCTTAAAATACGGCAAATCAGCGTGTGACATACGGCAACCCAGATTTTTACGATAACAACGCTGCTGGGTAATGACAAACAGTGACAGATAGGGCTAACTTTAAGCAACGATTAAATTTAAATTGTGTTTATATGTACGGCTGTTGATGTATAAATTGTAAGAAGTTTCTTAGCCTTTTCAATGCACGAATGCTTCGTGTCGCCTTCCGGCTGGCTATGGCCTTTGACGAGAAATCTGCGAGTGATATTTACTCCAAACTTTTTACTTGCATAGGTACTGCATAGCAAACACTCCTGTTACGATTTTGACCAGTACAAGAGTGAGAATAAAATGTAATTAGGTGTTTTCCTTGTTCTGCTTCCTTTTTTAAATATTATGTAGCTGTAAAGACAACAATGAATAGCCTCCTCGTTTTGCAATTTGATAGTGCCAAACGTAGCAATATCTCTGGTTGGTCAGAATGTTATAAATAGCATAATGTACCATAATTTCTTTAATAGTAGAAATTAATCACTTCGGATTGAGACTATTATTGTGACTAGGTAATCGTTTTATATTTTTTCTGTGGCAGTATAAACTACTTTTTCTGTGATTCTCAAAGTGAACAAAATCATTGTTTTGCAAACAAATAATTTTATCAAATTGTCAAATCAATATAGGTAATTTATAGACTATTGTTTAATTTATTTTTTTTATTAATTGCATTATTTTAATGCAGAAAGACTAACGTACCTATGCGAAGCTACAATTATAATCAACAGCTTAATAATAAAATCCACCCAGTTTAGACAAGCAGAGATTACAATGTAGCGTGCTTGCTTAATTATTAACATTATAGTAAAGCCCCAATTTCTGGAAGCATAAAAGGTGTTGTAACTACTACACTAAAATATCAACCGCTTTCAGGCCAATATTAGGCGTAATCCTTACTTAAAATTATAAATGTATTATGTATAGTATTTCTCCACCTATCACGATAAAGGTGGAGAATGAATGTGCCTAAGTGTTCAAATAACTGTGTCTGTGATACATCTACCCTGCTTCTTCCTCCAATGGCTCTTCTAAAAATTTATAACGTTCATTGATATTGAATTTACTCACTATATAGACGTTTATTTGAACTTCGGCTTTTAGCAGTATAGTTATTATATTCTGTGGCAGTATTATCAGTACACCTGGCTTATTCAATGTTACCAAAATACTCTGCCGATATAATAAACAAGTTACTTACATACCTACCTAGTCTTATCAGTAGGTATATGTTGCACCTAATTACCTATTAGCTATCAAGCATATTGATTGAAGGTACTTCAGGATTTTCCTTAAGCTATATTTGGTACAATCGACGTTTGGACTGTTTCGCCAATGCGATGAGATATACCTACTAGGGTGCCAAGGTCTCGCTCGCACTCTTTGACCTTTAGAAATATACATCATCATCAGCCCGAAGAAGTCCACTGCTGGACATAGGCCTCCCCTACACATTTCCAGGAAGAATGATTCTGAGCCCTTTCCATCCATCGACTTCCCGCGATCTTAACAATGTCGTCGGTCCATCTGGTGGGCGCCCTATGGGTGGGCGCTTTGTCTTCCGGTTCGTGGTCGCCATTCGAGAACCTATATTCCCCAACGGTTGTCGGTTCTTCGAGCTATATGGCTTGCCCATTGCTTCAACTTGCTAACTCTACGAACTATGTCGGTGACCTTGGTTCTTCTACCAACTACTACTAGAAAAATACAATATCACTGAACTTATTTATCGAAAACCGCGAGAAACTAGGTAGACCGCATCTGGTGTGCAATCAGGGGCCCAATTCTCGGGAAGATCTCGATCATTTTGCAATTTTAATTTATTGCTTCTTTTCACAACCCCGCACTTTTTCTACGTTTTCCGTATATCGTAGCTGTCGAGGCTTCTACGATGAGGTCGTTGATGAATTACTCAAGGAAATCTGCCATTCTCTCTTGGAAAAGAAGCAATAAGATAAAATTGCAAAGTGATCGAGATCGGCCCGAGAATTAGGCCCCAGAAGCAAAAAATTGAATCCGTGAAACAACTTCTCGCTCACATTCTGTGACCTTTAGAAAGATACAAAATCACTGAACTTATTTATTGAAAGTCGTGAGAAACTAGATAATATATCGTGTAGAAGTAGCAAAGTACAGTACAGTTTAGCAAATGTTTAGCTAAAAGTTTTACCAACTGGTTTTCGAACATAAGTAAACTTTGCACAAAACTTAGATCGATACAACTAAATAGGTTTAATTAATTTATATCTTTCAAAAGGTCATCGACGGCATTTTCCTTAAATCATAGCCATAAGAATGTCACAACTAGCTAAGTAGGTACCAAACTGAACTAGGCTACGTTTAATTACTTAACACATTATTAAGTAAATGCCTACCCATAAATTGGTGCCTGTCTACCTTTAGTGTGATGATGAGTTGATGAGCGGTATGAGAATATATTATAAGTGCTACGAGAACTTAATACTAATTGCATTATCTACCAGTCATAATGCCTGATAGACCAAAACATGGTCAATATTGTTAATACCATCGATTTGTTTAGCTTATCTATAGATAATACCTTTCATCATGTACGAGGCCCTTAGACTGTTGCTTAATGATGAAGGAATCTTGTGTCAGTAAAAAGATAGTGAACATTAAAGTTATTGTATTAACCCACTTCATTAAAGTAATTTGGGATCAAGACAAGGTTAGATTGTACAATTTTTTTTTCTTGAACAGTCTTTAACTAGGTAGGTAATTAATATAACAAAATTTGGTAAAGTAAATTAAACTTTTCAAACCTTCAAAAATAAAAAAATAAAATCTCATCATCTTAACAACAGCTGTTTTTTAAATTATAACAAAATATCATTATATTGTTATGATTTAAAAAACAGTTATTGACCCTGACATCACAAATAGCAAGGAAGATCCATCTTTAAAATGTGTAAAAACTACATAAAAGTGCAATTTATTTGCTAGGAAGTAAACAAACATAACATGACGTAAATAACTTGTTTGAGTGAATGGTTAATTAATCCTTGGCTGCAAGGGCTGCAAGAAATTTAAATATTAAGTACTAGCGGACGCCTGCGGCTTTGTTCGCCAAGTTCTAGACATGTTTTTTAAAAGCCTTCCCCATCCATCCTGAAGCCATAGTGTTTAATAATTATGATGATATGACAGCAAGCTGGGCTGAAGCTGCTGGTTGGCAAGGTCTGAATGAACTGTTTAATAAATAGGCAAATTGAGTCGAAATCCTATTCTAAGCCTAAGAGCTTCCTGTTTTTAATTTTCGAGAAATAAAACCCTAAAAAGTGAGGGATAACAATGTAAATATTATTTAAAAAATACTGGTAAATTCAAGAAAATAACTTACTTAGAGAGGTGACAAATGGTCCTAGCCAGCCCATTGCCCGAGCCACATGGCATTATCGCCAGCGGTACTTCAGCCAAGGCCTGCTGCCAGTCCAGCCGTTCAAACATCCCATTGACGACCTCGAACAACACTCCGTCTCCACCGACGGCCACGATACCTCGCCAGCTGTATACATTCCGCGTTCGCACAAACTCTCGCGCGTACTGGGCATACTTGGTAATATGCAAGTCGTACGGAACTTCGGCTTCTTGCAACAACGGAGCTACCTTTGTCTGGAACAGCTCCCGAGCTTTTCCCGGACCTGACTTTGGGTTTAATAAGATCAACAGCCTCTTGTCATTGGGCGGTGGGACGTGACCTATTGGCAGATCTGTTATCAAACACCGTATTGTTGACCTCCACTTCTGCGCTTCTTTGTTATTATCTTCATACTTGTCGAAGGATCTGAAACGCAGTGTTATAGTTGTTCGCTCTCTTTTCAAGGTACGGCGACTACGTTTGAGGATGTAAGCGTAAATGTAGAGATATGCGCTGATATCGTTCTCATCGAGATCACCGCTGTTTTCCTCAACTACCTTCAGCTGCTGTTGACGTACGAAGGAACTGCACACGCAGGAACCCGCTCCAGGGCGCCGCCGCTTGCTTCTCATACATTTACTGCCTATGATATCGCGCAACGATATGGTCTGCTCTTTGGAGCTACCATCGGTTTCTTTAATAAGAGACAGCCCTTTAGATGTTAATCGAACACGGAATACTGAATTCTTCTTTGAGAGAATATAAAATGTTTCTTCGAGATAAACATGGTCTTTCGAAACTAAATCGCCTTCGATTACGCTCGGCACATCCTTCCCGTATTTTGGATCCGCCATGACTGAATTTGAATCGAGTTGTTTGAAAGAAAAGGAAAAAAATGTCATAATTATTAACTTGTCATTGTCAATCTAAAAAACACTTTTTTTAGCACTCTTTGGTGCAGTCCTTAAAAACATACCACCTCATCTTTCATTGCTGTATAAATATAATTCTCTATTTCTTGTCAAAAAAAGAGATTCGTTTTCAAAGGAAAGTGGTGGAATCATTTCAAAATAAACTAACGGATGGCTGACTCGATGATGCACCCACACGGAGCGGCACGGCCACGAATTTTACAGTGGTCCATGGGAAGACTGATGTGAAACTATTTTAGAGGGCTTGACACTGACAAGATTAACCGTTGAGTTGAGATGACGCGGACAGGTGAAGAGAGGTGGAGAAGAAGAAACAAATCACAAATTCACAATAGGCATGAAGACAGTAATCAAGTATCGCCAAAATATTTATCTCATCTAATAAAAAAGGATTCCAAGATTTTGAAAAATGTATTTATTCTCTTAATAATGTCGAGATTAATAATTTATTTGTTAAAATAAATCTACAAAATACAACAATCCGCCATGATGGCGTAAACACCGGTCAGAGCGAATTACGTCACGGCTATATAGACGTCATTCTGATTTAGTACAAAAGCACCAATGTTTACTGTTGATATCAAGGATGTTATATTATACTTCCAAGGTTGATATATATAGCCGTGACGTAATAACAGACGCCATGACACCAGCGAGCGTTTTGGCGTGAATTTGAAAATTTAAATTTAAATGTACTTTTATTGCACAAAAACCTTAATTTTCTACAGAAATATGATATATTTTAGACATAATAGATACTTCTGAATATGATAGAAGAGATTTTGAAAATTAGTCGTCATGCCTATTGTCAAATTTGTCAATGTCACATTGTCACATTCACATCCAACACGGGGTGCATCGAGCAGACAAACATCCTTGGAGCAGACAGAGGAGGGCTGCTTGAATTTCATTTCAATTAATGATAAAGTTTGTTTTCTTCAATTTCAGTCTTGGCGGTTCTAAGCTCGAAGATATCACTGCACTGCTCTGTAGATTAGTTAAAACTGACTTGACTGCCTGTATTCTTTCCTCTATAAAATCAAAACCTGTAACCTGTACTGTAACTAGTCAATCAAAGAGCATGCAGGCAGAGGCATTATAGATTTAGGTACATTAATGATGCTTAACAGACACTAAAAAAAATATTTATGCAACTTCTTGGCCTCTCAAAATGGTTTATAAAATATTGGAACTTTATAGTGGCATTGGCGGTATGCACTGTTCATGGAACGGTATGTATTATTTTAAAATAGATTTTTGTATGCAAGTGCATCTACTTATGATCTTAATTCCTATTTTGTTACAGAATCTGGTATACCGGGCCAAATTATCACTGCGGTTGATGTGAACACAGTGGCCAATGAGGTGTATAAGCACAATTTTCCTGACACCAATCTCATTTGCAGAAATATTCAATCATTGACTCCAAAGGAAATAGAGAAATTAGATGTGAACACAATACTCATGTCTCCACCTTGTCAACCTTTCTCCCGTAATGGAAAATACCTAGATAATAATGACCCTAGAGCTGATTCATTTATGTACTTGATCGAAATTCTACCAGAGTTACACAATATTCAGTATATTCTAATGGAAAATGTAAAGGGTTTTGAGAATTCTACAGTGAGAAGCCTGTTTATCAAAAAACTTGTGGAATGCAACTTTGTCTTCCAAGAATTTTTGTTATGTCCAACCACAGTCGGTGTACCAAATTCACGCCTGAGATATTATTGTGTTGCCCGAAAAGATAATGCAAGTTGGAGTTTTAAACGGAAAGATGAAATTGTAAGTAACTTAAAATTTGCAACGGTTTTAAAAACAATGCAATTGAAAATGCAACTAAGCTTCCTATTCGGAAGTTTAAAGCCTATGTTAAGAATAATTTAATAAAGAAAGCGTACTATACTCTAGATAGCTATATGAATGATAAAACTGCGTGGCCCAATGTCCCGGTCACTCTACCCATAGGAAGCTAACATGTCGATTTGCAATGTCTGTACCTACTATTTCGTATCTTATTTTTATATAAGCTGTGTAGATACTATAGTATAACTTTGAAGCGTAGCGTGTGCTGTCTTTGAAACTTTTGCTTTTGTATTATTGCATTGCATACGTCTGACTAAGTGAAGTGGCACCACACTGGAACTTCACTGCTATTATTTTAGACTATTTTTGATTTGTAAAAGGATCATATAAAAAAACAGTAGGAACCGAGACGTAGTTTGTTGCCTGTTCTTCTACGCTTGGTCGCGTGGAACTGGCACCTAGACTCACCTAGCTATAAGACGTTTCAAAGTGATTCTTGCATCGTAATGAATAAAAAATTATTGAGTTTGAGTTTGAGTTTGAATGCCAGACGCCAATATCAGACTAATTTGAATATTTCCTTTCAGATGGTGACACTTCCAAATAGTTATGCAGAGCCTTATTCTATTAACTCCATAATAGAAAATAATGTGCCTGACAAATACTTAGTGCCACAGAAACTATTAAAACGGGCAAATATTTTTGATATTTGTCATCGAGAGTCAAAACGGACTTGTTGTTTTACAAAAGCATATTCACATTATATTGAAGGCGCTGGGTCCTTTTACACAGATGTAAATCCGGAAACAATAAAAGACACAATCGAAAAGGCGAATTCCTTCGAACTGGGAAGTGATGACTTCATACAAGCAATATCAGAACTGAAATTAAGATATTTCACACCAAAAGAAGTGCTATCACTCATGACTTTCCCAGATACATACAGTTTCCCTACAACTGTGACCACTAAGCAATGTTACAGACTGCTCGGGAACAGTGTTAATATAAAAGTTATAAGTGAACTGTTGAAAATACTATTTAATTAATATTACCATGTATGTACAAAATTTATAAATAAATGTCCACTCAATGATCATACTTAAATCAAATAGAACCATTGCTTAATAACTGTAGAGCTCTTCTCTTGGCCCTATAATTTAGCACTCGAAGCCGCAGCATCACTGCAAGAGATGATACAGCTCCAATAACAAATGACCATATTGTGAACTTCCAATAAGCCCTCTCCTCTAAATAGGCTACTCGATCACAGCTGAAAACATAAATTAAATGTTACAAAACTTAACTAGATAACACAATACAACAACGACAAAAATATACAGCTATCAATCACACAGGCGACTCTCCATACAAACATAGTCCCCTATTTCCTCCCTGGATAATGCCTTATAGATCTAGAGTAACCATTTTGTCTCATAAAATCCAGATCTGCTATATTCATGCTCGTAACTTGTATGTTTTCCTTTTTTTCAGAAACTTATTGATAAAGAAAATATGAGCCTCATATGATCTACATGCAATATGAATTGGAGGTGATATTTTCTTTTACTCTAGAAGCATTATCCATGGAGGAAATAGGGGACTGTTTGTATGGAGAGTCGCCTGTGTGATTCCCTCTTAAAATAAAAATTTACCTTCTAGTAACAGTTTCACCACTTTCACATTTTAGTATTTCTTTAAAACTGGTATGTATGCATACTCCTATGCTCTTACTTCGTATTTCGAAATCTGAAATAATACAGTAGTAAATAAATAATCAGACACAGGGCTGTAGATAAAGATGTATCTGTTTCATTTTATTCAGTGAGTCTCATCCTGATTGTGAACTATGGATGGTATTTGGTAACATACTGTTTTTCAGAAGCTTTTGGAAGGCTTTTTTGGCATGACAGGTGGTGGCTGCTAATCTAGCCACCCAATGTCCTCCAGGGAAGTAAGCAGCTCGCTGTGTGGGTGCTATGTGTATGACTACTGTTTTTAGTAAAATGCCTTGTTTGTTTGGTACCTGAGCAAGGATGACATTCACTAATAATGGTGTAGGGCTGATGAATCCAACATGTCGAATTATTTTCGGTCGGAAATGTTTTATTTTTCAATCGGTGACTTCCTGATAGTGTGTCAGCTAAATGTGACTCTAGTATGAGCACAACCACAGTCAATCTGAAAACAATCAAGCTTTTTGAATCTTAACAAAGGTTGATGTCACATCGAGGAGATCTGAGAAAGAACTTACACTCCCAAACAAACTGTTCCGAGAATCATACACCTCTTAGAGCAGGTCTCGATCATTGTGTCCTTCCTTTTACTGTGTCTTGCATTACAAATACAACGTACTTTGAGTAATACTGAAAATTATCAAATAACAAATTCTGCCTTTTTCTTTTTACTTTTTTTTTTAGACTGAGTCTATTAATACAGCTACTGTACGAACAATTTATAATTATTAATACGGTTACCGTACGAACAATTTATAATTGTTAATACGGGTACTGCGGGGGGAGGGGGGGGGCACCATTCTTGAAATTAAGTAGGTATAAAAAAAAAAACCTTACAACCTACTGCTAATTTTGTGACATAAGTCGGAGTGCCCCGAGTTTGAATCTGGATTTTAAAAACACTTTACAGTCGCTTAAAAGGCGTAGTAAAGTTAAAATTTGGGTTGGCTTTAGTATTGTTAGGGAGGAGGAGGGACGGGGGAGGGGTCCTCTCTGCACTGACATGCACCATTCTTGAAATTAGATAGATAGATAGATAACACTTTATTATACACCACAAGAATAGGAACATACACATAGCGAAAAACTAAAACTATAGCGAAGCACAATGGGCGGTCTTATCACTATGAGCGATCTCTTCCAGACAACCTTTGGATGGACAGGATTTGAATAACGAGAAGGCGGTGCCATAAGGGCTTCTACACTATATATTATTATGAGAAATTATGATATATTTATGTAGGAACTATAGAAACATTACATATTATACCTATACATATACATACACAGTACATATACCTATAGTTTATAAACATGAATACATAGATAGCAACAATAATATAAACATACATAATTATACTGATAACATAGATAAATCATAATGAACCTCCTAATTCAACTGAATAGTGGCTGTGCAAAAGCTTTTTGAAGATGGGAAGGGATTTCGCTTTTCGAATATCAACAGGAAGAGAGTTCCAAAGGCGGGTAGCTTGTACAGTGAAAGAGCTTATAGAAAGAAGAAGAGTGGACAGGAGTACTAAGTTGTAGGGTTTCAGAAGATCGTAAGGTACGAGAGTTGGCGAGATGTAGGTATTCAAAGCGTTCTTTTAGATAAGGGGGGGTGGAGGGATTAAATAAGATACTGTACAAGAGGCAAAGGTGATGAGTATTCCTGCGAAAACGAAATTAAGTAGGTATAAACAAAAAAAAAACCTAACAACCTACTGTTACTTTTGTGACTTAATTCGGGGTGCCCCGAGTTTGAATAATATCCGTATGAATATACTCAAAATTGAATAAATGTACGAATAAATATAATTTATTCATCCAGCACCCGTACAAATAGTCACTTCCTTTTTTAGACTGCAAGGTGATAATCTGACAATCAGAAATAAATTCTGTTCTGTCAGTGTCCGTCCGTTGTTATTAGTGTCTTAGATAAATTAATGCTGGCAACTGTGTGAAAGTGCCACAGACACTGAAAATCAAATCTCGATATTCTTCCTCCAAGTTTTATTCAAGACCTCATTTTTCCTTCATTCGTTCGTTGGTATCTCTAAGTAGTCTGTGGTTCGTTGTTGGTTTCGTTCGGTTGGCCGGCGCCATGTTTGTAGAAAAGAAAACGTAAACGGAAAAGAAATCGGTTTTTTTTGTGAAAATATAGCGAAAGTACATCGTAATTATTGTGTTACCAAGAAAGTTATGTGAGTGATATTATTTTTTCGCATTTATTTGCCCAGTGACCTGCTACAGCAAATATCTTACGACCATGTCAATGGCTAATGAAAATACCATGGGTATTCGTCTTTACGTGACCCATGTGGATGGAGAGGATCATTTTCTAAAGCTAAGTGGTCAGCTTGATCAACAAGCACCGTTGATGATAGAGAGCCTATTCTTAGCGGCCCGTGAAAACTTGGAAAAAGGCCTAGGCGCTGTACCCGCTGCCGCTATTCATGATGGTGTTGTTTGTGCCGCCAAATACAAAGATGGAACATACTACAGGGCGAAAGTCGTTAACACATCTAACATTTCTACCGGCCTGGTTGGAGTGCATTTCATCGACTACGGGAACAAAGATATCATATCTCTCAGCGCCATCAGGTTCTTAGACCAGTATGATCCGATGTTTCTTCAGCTGCGAGGTCAGGCGACTGAGTACTACCTGTCTCGGTTGGTTCATCCATCAGGGAAATGGGAAGACCTTCTTTTGCAGAAACTGCAGACTTTGCTCTGTTACAATGAGTACTCTGCTACTATAGAATCTAATACTCGGATCCCATTGATATCTATTAACTACAAAGGGCAGCAAGATCTAGCTACTTATTTGGCTGCAAATCGTTTTGGAGTTGCCATACTGCTAGATCAGCAAGAACGATTGCTGATGGCTGAAAATTCACATGCACCCAACTGGCATCCCAGCTTTTCAAATGAGCAGCAGGCCTTCTTAGACCATGTTCCATTTTTGCTGAACCAAAATTTCCCATCCAATCCAGCATCTGCAATGAGATTGCAACAGAATACCCAAATGCCATATAATGGCACCATGCCAGTACCTTCCACATTAAGTCAAAGACTAGTTGTCAACAAAGTGTCAAGAAACACTGTCAACTTGAAGGCACCAGCAAGGCTGCCACAAGTAGCCCCACCCTCCCATAACTTGGCTCCCACTTCATCCCCTGGACTGCTAATGAAAGTTCCAGAAAAACCTATGTCGCATAAAAAATCATCCACCTACAAAAGCAGACTACTAGAAGCTAATGCCCAGCCGAAAGTGTTTGTCTCACATGCCGCGGAAGGCCCTGAACTATTTGCAGTCCAAATGGCAATGGATAGAAAAAAACTGCAAGAGATGACGGATGAGATAAATAAGAGACCACACAGTAGTCTTGCAGAGCCACCTATGATAGGAGCAGTTTGCCTGGGTCGGATGGCTGGTGTTATCTGTCGCGCTGTAGTCATGAACTTATCTGGATCACAATGCAAGTTGTTCTTTGTTGATTTCGGAAACACTGAAATGGTATCGTACTATGATATCTTTGATATACCTGAAGAGTTTGTGAAACCTAATGTTTTTGCAATGAGATTCTGCCTCTCAGGAGTCAAAACCCTAGAGAAAGGCCCCCATCTAAATGAAACATTCAAGCGACTTGTCAGTGGAAAAGTCCTGACTCTGAAGGTGGTGCCACCGGAAGGTCCACCATTGATACAGTACGGGGAACTGTACTTGGAAAACAAAAATGTGCTAGAGCTATTAATGGCAAATACGAAAGACAATTTGCAGTTCAAGTGGATGGAAATGCTGCCTTTAGGGAGTAGGCAATCGGTGCTAGTGTCTTATGTAGACAGTTGTATTAAGTTCTATGTCCAATTGTCCGACAAGATTGACAACTTGACAGCAGTGATGAAAGCGGTCAGAGCCCATTGCGAGAGCAGCAGTTCACCCGGAGAACTCCCAGTAGGAGCATCCTGCTGTGCACGATTCCCAGATGACAAGAACTGGTACCGAGCAAGGATACGTGATACCAAAGGCAAGAAGGTAGTTGTAGCCTATGTGGACTATGGAAATGAACAAGAGATTGATGTGTCTGACCTGAGAACTATAACAGCAGACTTGATCAAGTTACCAGCACAAGCACTGAAGTGTGCTCTGAAGGTGAGGCCAATTTTACTAGTCTAGTTTCTTTGTTTCCAACTTTTTTTGACTGTAATGAGCTTCCAACCTCTTGATTGCTATGGGATTCCGACCTCCATGTTTATAAAGAGTTTCCAACCTCCTTGATTGAAATGGGATATCAACCTCCTTGGTTTGCATTTTCAAATTCTTTGAAACTTTTTTTTGTATTAGTTTACATACTTATTTTATAAATAATGTATCATTGTGGTTATTAGCCATAATGTGGGCTAATGAGCAATTTTATGCTGACTTCAATTTCTATATTGTATTCTAAGAATGTTGTACTTAGCATGTTTCTTAGAGTCTCTTTTTATTTAAGGGGAAGACACTTTGTTGTTGCGTTCTTTATACGTAGCACTAGTTAACACTTACATTACAGTTCACTATTGTATTTACACTATCTCAAAAGGTTTATCCTGGACCCCGGACCCCGCGCAACATAACTCTGCGCGTGACAGATGGCGGAAAATGTAAAAAAAACTGACTTGAAATAATCACCCAATAACAAATACCTATGGATTTGCATTAGTCGTAATGCAAGTTCGATTTCCCCATTTATATTTGTATATTTCCAGTCCATTTTATTCTACTTTTCGCTATCTGTTACGCGCAGAACTATCTTACGCGGACTCTAACACTTGTTGATGGTGAACCAATTTTAATTTTTACATCTTATAGAAATAGCTTTTTTTCACAGGGTTTCGAAAACAGACCTGTGAAATCGGAAACGTCAAACCAATTGGAAATGCTGGCGCTAGAAAAAACTCTGATGGCCAACATTGTCGGAGTTCTTTCCAGCGATACAATGCTTGTAACACTGGTGGATGACACAGTCAGCCCTCCACTAGATGTGGCAAGGAAAATGGCCCAATACTCACAACCAAGAAGCTCTCTTGAGGTGAGTAAACTAATCTCATTTTTTATCCTATAAGCTGATGGAACAAACTTTTACTTCAAAAAGACGAAGATGGCACAAACATTACCCGTACAGGGCGTCGATTCCAGCAACACAAATCACTCAAGCGATAGCGTAAATCGATGTGAGTTGACAATTTTTGTTTGAAAAATTTGAAAATGGAACGCGGATTCAGCTATCACTCAATCTAGCCGTGTTGCTGGACAACTCGCATCGATTTAGGCGATCGCTTGTGTGATTTGTGTTGTTGGGATCGACGCCCAGATGTTAAACGTCATGTCCGTTATCAGACTCTGCTTGACATCCCCGGACAAGCTCTTACTACGAAGTTATAACGAATGTCTATTTGTAAAATGACTTAAGTTAATTTATTTTTTACATGCTATCACTAGGATCCTATAGGATATCATCGACGAGTATGTGCTTGTGTAAGTTTAGTATTCATACATTACTTTTTAATTACCTTCGTCCACCCTGATACGCGTATGAATTTTCCGGTTTTAGGCACTTATCCACCTGCGACGATGAGCGAGAAACGAGCACTCGCTGAGCGAGTTTTATCTTAAAGTGGTTGACAAAATAGTGGAGAAAGAGTTCCAGCGATCAAACATTATTGTGTCTCCTCTATTGACACAGTATCTTTGTCTTTTGTTCGTTTCTTTAACGAGAAATAAGAATTGATAGCGTATCGCTTGTTCGCCGGCGATCGGACAAGTGTCTAAACCTATTCCATTTTTAGGGTTCCGTAGCCAAATGGCAAAAACGGAACCCTTATAGATTCGTCATATCTGTCTGTCTGTCTGTCTGTCTGTCTGTCTGTCTGTCCGACCGTGTCACAGCCTTTTTTCTCCGAAACCATAAAAGCTAGACTGATGAAACTTGGTGAGTAGATGTATTCTGTGAACCGCATTAAGGTTTTTACATAAAAATAGAAAAAAAACTATAAATTTTGAGGGTCCCCGTACTTGAAACTGAAATTCAAAAATTTTTTTTTCATCAAACCCATACGTGTGGGGTATCTATGGATAGGTCTTTAAAAATGATATTGAGGTTTCTAATATCGTTTTTTTCTAAACTGAATAGTTTGCGCGAGAGACACTTCCAAAGTGGAAAAAAGTTGGTCCCCCCCCCTCTAACTTCTAAACTAAGAGAATGATAAATCCAAAAAATATATATGTTGTACATTACTATGCAAACTTTCAACGATATTTGGTTTGAACGAGATCTAGTCAGTAGTTTTTTTTTATACGTCATAAATCGTAAACCGCAAATTTTTTTTTCATCAACCCCATACGTGTGGGGTATCTATGAATAGGTCTTCAAAAATGATGTTGAGGTTTCTAATATAGTTTTTTTCTAAACTGAATAGTTTGCGCGAGAGACACTTCCAAAGTGGAAAAAAGTTGGTCCCCCCCCCTCTAACTTCTAAAATAAGAGAATGATAAATCCAAAAAAAATACATGTTGTACATTACTATGCAAACTTTCAACGATATTTGGTTTGAACGAGATCTAGTCAGTAGTTTTTTTTTTATACGTCATAAATCGTAAACCGCAATTTACCTTTCGACGAACTACAAAAACCTTTATATTATGTTAATTGATTCTACGGAACCCTTCATGGGCGAGTCCGACTCGCACTTGGCTGCTTTTTTTTATAAATCAATAAATTGAGAGAGAGAGAGAGGCCATGAATTAAATTAAAGCTTTTACCTAAATACCGTAATCAACAATCTTGATTTAAAGCCAAGTAGTTTGAATATGACTTTAATAAATGTGATTATTTATGTAGCCTAAAGTAACGACACCGACCCGCAAAGACGCACCTGAGAGCTACAGCTCCACAGACGAGAGCCCAGATGACGGCAGAAAGAGCTTCCGACGAGAAAAGAGTTTCAAAGAGGAACGCACCAGTCGACCACCCAGAGAAGAGAATCCAGACCTTCAGAGAGGTGGCAGCTTCAGAGGCAGGTTAGTATTATTATAGGTAGCGGCACATAACTTTAGCGCTGATCGTTATTACGTCAGAAGTCAAAAATGAGGTACCTGAGGGGGGCTAGCGGAATGAAGGGAGGGGGGCTAGCGGAATGAAGGGCGGGCGTGCGTAGCGCTGATTGTCTCTCCAGTCGCACTCCGCTCTCTGTACCAATAGGACACTCTGCACACATCCACACATCCAGTGTGCACGACATGGCACACTATAACGCATTCGCAGCTCGTATCGCTCAGCGCTAAAGTTATGTACATAATGTGCCGCTAGTCATAGCAACTTTGTTAGACAATTTCCGCATATAACCAAATGTTGCTTTCGAATAGTTTGGCCTGCGCACATCTAGGCGGTGGCGATGGTGATCAACGTCATATTTGACAGCGCTTGACTGATCGCCATCGCAGATCGCTTAGATGTCCGCAAGACTTCACTCATGCGTGTGACACATACACGCTGTTGTATTGTAGGCTGTTAATTTATTTGATAAATTGGCACACTGCCAACACAATTACCGAAACCGAAATTTATATTTATTTATTTAAATATACAAACGTGTTTAAAAATGAAAAGACTACGCTATGCGTGCATATTTTAAACCGACTTCATATAAAAAGGAGGTTCTCATTTACGTTGTTTTTTTTTTATGTTTATCATCGTGTAACTTCGTCATAATAAGAACCGATTTGTTTTTTTTATCTGAAAGTTTCAGATTTCAGATAGAACACATAGAAATTTTATCAAAATCAGTTCAGCAGTTTGGGCCATGAAGTCGGTTTCTCACGTTTTTTAAACTTTACTTATTCATGGTTCTGTTATGTTTTCTTGACAAAAAAATTGATTATCTGCATAAAATGATCTCTTGAAGCTGTCTCGATAGGAAATTGTAATAGATAACAATTGAAACTGTATCTAAAGACTACGCTACGCGTGCGTACTTTTCAGGGTTCCGTTTCTAAGTCGTGACAAAACCATACCGTGCTGGCTGCTGGCATAGCCGTTTTACAAGCTATTAGTAAAGTATCTTCTACTAAATCGCAGAATTTTATTTGGAGGAATACCCAAATTATTATTGTCTTCCTGAAAATGTAATATAAAAGAAACATTAAAAATATACGTATAAAGAGTGACCTTATCGTTAAGAGCAATCTTTTCCAGTCAACCTTTGGATGGAGAGAATTTAGGAAAAAACAGCGGTGTACAAAAGTATAATCTTGATATTGCTAAAATTGTATACCTACTAGAAACTTTACTTAAAACACAATCCCCCGAATACTGAAACGCAACTCAGATTTAAGCACGTCTCAAGCGACGAATATTTGACAGTTTTCAATGAAAATCTGTCAAATATTCGTCGCTTGAGACGTGCTTAAATCTGAGTTACTTACCCCCGAATACTGAAACGCAACTCAGATTTAAGAACGTCTCAAGCGACGAATATTTGACAGATTTTCATTGAAAACTGTCAAATATTCGTCGCTTGAGACGTTCTTAAATCTGAGTTGCGTTTCAGTATTCGGGGGTTAAACACATACTTACATGACGACGTAGGTATTAATGTACCCTAACTTATAGTAGTGGGCAACAAATATTGCACATCGGCTAATTTCGGCTTCATAGAGCGTATTGTGCGTCAGAAAGAGATAGCGCTCTACGAAAGTAGAAAAGCTGATGTGCAATATTTATTGCCTACAACCGTACTTATATCGCCATGCATTAAAAATGTCGGCTGGTTTTATAATAAAGCGAATGAAGGAACCCGTTACCTAAATGTGTTCGACACAAGATTGACTAGTAGCTCGCTGCAAAAAACCGTAATAATAGTGCTTTGAGTCATGGCTGTTTTGGCCTTCGCTTCGGTTCTTTGAACCCATAGCCAGATCATTCGGATAGACTGTTGACTTTTGTGTCGGAAGCTGCAGCGATATGTATCGCCGTAGGTAATGTGTCCATTGTTTTTGTGTTTTTTAAACTTATCTAGGCGCTACAGCCTCATATAAGTGTATAGTGTCTCTAATTCTGTGCAAACTTACCTACATTACATAGATTAAACGCATATCGTAGATTTAGATATAAAGTTGTGTAAAATTCACTGTTTTTTTAGTTCTTCTTATCGTGCCACTGATTCTTTTTGAATCCATTGTGATGAAAGGATTTTAAGTGCACCTCAGAGAGACAGTTTATATACCTACACTTAAGAACTATGTTTGTACACCTAAACTAAACCATGTGTATGCAAGAAATATATTGAGTGTTATATGGGGTGATAAAAAAAAACATCCAGTCATAGGATTTATAGGATTACATTTACTTCGTGTGTTGATGTGCCTAAAGTGTAAACTTTTGTTCTACAGAGATAACAAGGAAAGCTTTGACCGCTCTGGTCCAGGCCGACATAGCGAGAAGTTTGGTGGCCGACCCGACCGAGGAGACAGGAATGAGAGACCAGACCGGTAAGTGACGTACTAACAGTTATGAGTATTGATATTATGAGTAGTAGAGAGCTGGTGGCCTAGTGGTTGCGGCCCGCTTTCTGATCCCTAGATCGTGGGTTCAAATCCTGTCGTGGTACCAATGAGTTTTTCTGCCCAAAAATGTATGTGAACTATGCCAGTGCGGTTAAACGGTAAAGGAAAACATCGTGAGGAAACCGACATATCGTAGAACCTAAAAAGTTCCAAAAATATGTGTCAAGTGCACGAAAGGAACCTCTTTGAGGCACACTTAAAATCCTTTCACCACATTTGGTTCGACAGAATCAGTGACACGATAAGAAGAAGAAGATGTTATGAGTTAGTCAAGTCTAAGATGTTATGACAAGTCGAGTGCGATTACGACAAAGTTTTTCATTTATTAGGCGAGTCTATCTTGCACTTGTCCGGTTTTTTTTTATTATTTCGAGGTTACATATAACGGGATAGTCGGTGTGTATTTTCTGGGGTAATACAATGTTTCTATTTTATTTTTTGTCCAAACTTGAGTAACTGCAAAGTATCAACAAAAAGTATTTAAATTAGAGCAATATCTAAGTAAACAAAACTCAATTATAGGCGAGGTCCAAAACCATGGGAGACGAACCAAACATCTCCCCCGCAAAGCGCGGCCGACGATTGGAAAGAATCTTCCCCACCTGCCTACCAACCCCATCCTAAGCGAGAATACAACAGGGACAATAGAGACTTCAGGGACCGGGACAATAACAGAGATAACAGGGACAATAACAGAGACAGGTATGTTAAAATTACAGATTACGAAAGCAGTTAAAAATAGTTTTATATTTTTAAGTTTGTGATAAATGTGAGATTTCAACAAATTACTTCTCAGTTTAAACTTGAATGAAACTAACTTAAATATAAATGATATGACAAATTGTACATAATAACAAATTGAAATCTACCATTTAAAAATTGAACAATTATTTGAAATCTACCATTTAGCATCGAATAACCCAAATTAGAACAAATTGAACATAGTAACAAATAAAAATATACCATTTAAAAATTAAACAATTAATTGAAATCTACCATTTAGCATCGAATAACCGAAATGTTATGCAAATTGTAGTCCAGATATCTTAGTCAGTTTTTTTTATAACAATGACAGTTTTGAATGCGATTCGACAGAAGAAAACCTAGGTCGGAACCGCACGATAAACCAGCTCCGTGGCAGAACTGGAAGAAAGACGTTGGCGGTGCTGGTAAGAGGCTGAGACAGGCCGCTGAAGAGTCCTCGGCTGATACCCAGAATGTCACCGTTCAAAGAGGTTCTATCCAGGATAGACTGAAACGGTACCGTGGTGTGACTACTCCGCTCGAGACGTGTTTAAAACATCTATTTTGCGGGTTACCATGTATAGTTGGTTTAATAAAATTCACTTGGTGTCGTGAACAACTCAGATTTAATCATTCTTGACTATATAATACAAAGTACAGAGTAATATACAGGGTGGTTTTTTTAGAAGGGCGGTGATTGCCAAGTCTGAAACTACGAGAGTTATGAGGCTTCTAAAAGGGCCATGTTTTACTGCAATTGTGGCCGGCAACTATTGGTGTCTCTCTCTTACTCGCATGTTAGACAGAGACACCAAAAGTTGCCGGCCACATATTGCAATGACAATATGGCCCGTCTTCGAACCCTCGATTTATAAGAAAACACTAACTGCATTTTTTTTTTTTAAACTTACACGTTTACTTTAAATGTTTGAATAGGAGGTGAGTTTAAAAATATAAAAAGGGAAAATTTGCTATTCCATCGTCGGTTAAATCGTGTCTTACCACGTATCAGGTGAGATTTTAGCCAAAAGATGGTCTATATTATTATAATGTAAAAAAAAGCATTCATTTTATTTGCAATGATGAATCCTTATCAGCAACAGTATCCATTATAGTTCAATAATTCACGGTGTATTTTTTTCTTTTAAATCATTCGGGTTAATTTCCATCAAAAGTAAAACATTTTTGAAAAAACAAATATGCAATTTATTGTTTTCTTCTAAATCGAGGGCATGACTCCTTTCACGACTTTTCCCTAACTATCTTGGTTTCGGACTTTGCCATCACCGCCCTTCTCAAAAAAACACCCTGTATACATAACTAACAGTGACGGTAACCCGTAAAATACTGGTCTGGCAACCCTACGTCCCGTCCGATACGCTTTCACACCCATCAATATTAATGCTTTATCAATCTACTATTAATTCTAACTGCACATCGCGTGATCAGAATAATTCAATCATAAAGTTCTAGTAATCGGCACGCGTTTCTCTTTCTTCTCAACTAATTATATTGCAAACTAGTTAACTACATTCCATTTACATTATCATGTTATTAAAAATGTTTTAAAATTTCTCAATAAAAAAATTGTGTAAAATCAAGACACTATCTAGCCACAAATTAAGTTAAACTTGTACTATGGGAAACAGATACCGCAATGTATATTCTGCATTGCGTTTTGCCATTCGTGCATGACCAATAGAAACAATGACCTTGGTCATTTATGAGCTGATATTTTTTTTTACTGAAAGGTACTTTAAGATTAGTCCCCATAGAATTTCAACAAAAGCGGTTATTAGGCAGTTTGGGCATTAAACTCCTCAAGTTTTTCAAACGATTGTTATTCATTAGAATATTAATAATCAAAACTCTGAAACGGCTGTATTAATTTCAAGTAAAAATTAAGTTAAGAATATTTCGATCGGAGGTGCAACAAAAATTTAATTAAACAATATATCTCTCTTCTGTGAAAATAACAGGATAACGGTCTTATTGAAAAAAAAAAGAAACGTACTACAAAATAAAGCATTAATTTGTTAATTTCGCGTTTCCTCGCCCTATTTGCTTGATTGCGTATCAGTTTTACCGAGCGTTGCATTTTGTTTGATCTTGTTTTGAAATTCAATTGCACTTGTCATGTTTTTATCGTTTCAGCATTTGGTGAATTATCCTCTTTTGTTATGCTTGGTGTGGTTTTTTTTAGCGTTTCAATAAAATGTATTTACTCCAGTCTTGTTTTATTTAGTGCGATGGATCTTGATCTCTCAAAAGAAAATTAGAAAATGAAAACTAAGTCATATGGAACTGTTACAAGTTTCACTGGCGTCAAGGCACAGGCCATAAGTCTTAGAAGCATGCAATTTGAATGTATTACTATAAAATGAATTCGTTATTTTTCCTTCATCTTCCTGCCCTTATCCCACGCTAAGTAGGGTCGGCACAGCAGGTTTTCTTCTTTCAGTCACCTCTATCATTCATCATCTCAGTGCTCACTCCTTTCCTGCTCATGTTATCCTTGACGCAGTCCGTCCATCCATTTCCTTATTTTCCTTCTTTTATATAGGTTATGTATCAAAATATGGTGATCAAGATCCATCGTATGCACTGTACGCTGTTACTTATATCTTTGGTTCATACTGTTTGGCTTTTTGTATCCATATTCAACGTTTAACATACGTAACAAACTACATATAATTATACACTGCGTGTGCACAATGCAAGTAATTAGAGCGTGTATAGCACGAATCCATAATGCTGATAAAATCTGATAAAAAAATAGATTCACGATTCGACATTACTTCCTCTTGAAAATAACCTATCTCAAGGAAAATTCCCTTTTCAGTGACAGATTTAATCAGCCCGAAGAACGGGAGGAGAGAAAGAACGAAGAATGGGGCAACAGGAACAGAGAAAACCGACCACCGCGGGAAAACCGCGACAACCGCGACAACCGTGGCGAGAGGCGCGAATGGGTCGATAAGAAAGAGTGGGGTGAGAAGAAGGAATATGGCCAGAAACGAGACTTCAGAGAGAACAGAGGCGGAGGCGAGCGCCCTGAACGTAGCGACAGACCACCTAGAGGCAACTTCTCGCCGCGCGAACGAGCTGAGAAATCCTACGGCTCTGAAAAGAGCTTCAAGTCCCAAGACAGCACCGGTCGCACCGCACCATACAAACCTCGAAGCAACTTCACCGAGGTCCAATATAAGGAGCTTTCCGACCCCGTCGCCTTAGAAACGCCGTTCGCTGAGCCAAATGTGGAGCTCGGTGCGCAAAACGAAGTCTCCGTCACCTGGATTATATCCCCGGAAAGCTTCTACACTCAGATCCTGTCGCTGCAGCCAAAGTTCCTCGAAATGATGCACCAGATCCCTGAACTTTACAAAGGAGTGAAGCCTTTTAGTGGCAATGTCCCGGTGGGTTCTTCCATTCTAGCTCGCTACCCGACCGATGGAGTGTTGTACCGAGCGACCGTAGTATCCACCCAACCGCTCTCGAAATTCATCGTCCGGTACGTTGACTTTGGGAACAAGCAGCTGGTCGATGGTAGAGACATCTGGCAGCTAGATAGATCGTTGCTTGAACTCCCTAAAATGGCGGTCCACTGCTCGCTGATTGGCGTGTCGCCCAAGGACGGCGAATGGAAGGCTGACGCAGAAATAGATCTCTGTTTCAACGCGCCTCGATACCAGTGCTCGTTCCAAGAGTACGCTGAAGATCTGTATAAGGTGTCACTGTGGAATAATGGAGTTAGCGTCGCTGATACGCTTGTTGAGAAGCAACTAGCTTTGTTGTCTGAGCATCAGTCCTCTGTTGCGCTGAAAGGTAAGGAATAGCAACTATACCTCAACTAAAATAAACTATCCAAAACAATAGCTATTGAGCAACAAAAATGGGGTATGACGTTAATTTGTTGTACGTGAATACATCTCGTATCTTTGGGGCTTCCCCCTTCGCCGTGCGCGATGTGTTAGTCCTTACAAAGCGTAATAAATTCTTTGATTCTTTAGCTATCCAGTGGTGTAATTGAAATTTGGATGTGGATGATAGATTGTAGCTGCGACACTTAACTGTATCCCTCAGTTTTGTTATCATTAGTTTTTTTTAATTGCGTCCCTATGGAAGCAATGTTTGACGTAAGCACGCCAAAAGTTATAATGTTTGTTTCAGACGAGCCAATTGACATGACGATCATAGTCGGCCAGCAAATCATGTGCCGCGTAACCCACGTAGAATCCTTTGAAAAGTTCTATGTCCAACTTGACATAGAGAAGGCAGATCTGGTTGAAGAGACGATCGCGAACTATGACGAGTCTAAAGTAAGTGGTTCTTCAAGGTATCATAATTTAATGTGTTGATTAGATTTTTTTTTTTTTCATATTGATCATTTTGTTTGACGTATAACTAAGCACATGTAACGTGTCTAAAGATAAATAGATAAGTTTTTAGACCTCACCATGTAAAATAATCATTGCAGTAAATAATATGGTGCCACTGAAAACCAGCGCTACAAGGGTTACCGTGCCCTTGTAGCAAATGCTGAGTGGCTACCTTTTTTGCCGTCATGTAATCTAAGTTAAATACCTGTATACCTTTTATTTTTAAGTTGACGCAAAATAAATTATTTCTATTTCTATTTAATACGAGTATGAGTACCACCATAAATAAAAGATGATATCTATCTTGTTTTAGCTGACACCGCCCAGCGCGGATAGTATAACCGACGGCGTGCACTGCACAGTAAGACACGAAGGCAAGATATACCGCGCGATACTGTTGGACGTGTCCGATCAGGCTAACATCAAGGTGGTCCTGCCAGACTATGGGACTACTATCACTACTGCTGTGGATAACGTAAGTCTTCATCTATAACATCATTTATTGTATCCTAATAACTTTTCTGTTTCAATAACTGTTGCCTATTTTCTGGGAAGATCACTCTTTGTCATTTGCCTGGACGCTATGGAAAAATACACGATCTTGTTCCTGCCCTTATTTATCCCACTTTATCGAAAAATAAATGATATCAATGAAATAGATAAATAAGATTGTGGGAAAGGGTGGGGAATGGTTTTTTTAATACAGTTGCTCAAAAAGTGGCGTATTGCAGGGACGTTATAGCGTTCGGGATGTGGGCTATTACACACGCGTGCTTTTTTTTTACCATTCCCGCACTAGTGCTTTTTCTTTCCCAACTGTCAAAATAATGTCTAAAAAGAAAAACCAACCATGAAGTTTTTACTAAAAAAATTCATCGAAGTTTTTATGATTCATGCAAATACGTATTATTTGTAAAAAGAAGCTACTAATTTGTTTCATTAACAGATTTAATGATTTGATTGAATGAGTTATGTTAGGTTTCATTTCATTTCATCTCATTAAATTTCATTTTCAATTCATATCAATAAAAAAAATCTACTGAAGACTTGGCTGTATGGGTATAGTTCCCTTTGCCTTCCAGAATGAGTGAAGAAAAAAAAAAAATCTCTGCTTTATATTCTACGGTTGGCGCCATTTTTCAGAAATTTTCTTTGCGAGTTTATTTGTTTGTTGCACAAAATGAGTAATTTCGACCCTAGTTTTTTTGAATTAACACCACCGGAACTCAGTTTAATTGCACAAAATGCTTCGGAGAACATTTTACCGGAAAAGTCAAAAAGTCGCTACATGCATACATACGACGAACTTATTGCGTGGAGAGAAGAGAAAAAAGCAATAGTACATTGTTACCTGAGTGTTGAAAGTCACGTTTTTTGAGTCCCGAGACGGGTTTGGCGCCAGAGCGTTAGCGAGGGCGCCAATGGAGCTTGAGGGACTTAAAAGACTTTCACCCGAGGTAAACACTGTGCTTTTCATTACGAATACAAGGAAAGTAAAAATAAAAACATGAAAGAAAAATTTGTGAAAATGAAGATTGAATTGCCGCCTTCCCGGTTTTTTTTTTTTCTTTTTCTCTGGCGGGCCTTCGGCTTCGGCTCGCCAGCATTATTCAGCCATTATTTTCATTCTCATAATTTAAAAAATGGTAAATGTCAAATCTATGTTATTTTAAATAAATAGTTGAAGCTATATATTAATCAAGTAATTTAGAAGATATATTATTTATTTAATACTATCTTTATGTTATTTAAATTTAAATTTTACATTGCGCTATCTTATTAGACTTTTTAAACTTCTTACCGTTGTAATGGGTTTCCAACCTACTTGCTGAATAAAAAGTTGGAATTTGGTTCAACGACCTCCTTGCAGTTAGAAAGGCTTTAGAAAGTTGGAACATGGTTGAATAAAATAGAACTTGTTTTTTTTTATAATTTGACAGCTGTCAGTAGAAAGCGATTCTCCCTAGGGCTGAAAGTTTTACTTTCAATTAGGCCCCTTAGGCAACTTCAGACCTCCTTTCAGAGTATGAGTAATGAAAATGGTATTTTTATTATTTTATTAAATTGCTTAATTTTTTCGCAACTGTATTAAAAATAGTCGTTCAGTACACGTGCGGAACCGTCATTGCAACTTGTTCCGACTGTCAACCCTCGCCTTCGGCTCGGGTAGACATTTGTCGGAACTCTTTGCAATGACAGCCTTCCCGCACTTGTAATGAAATATACTATTCCCAGCTGTGAGATACAAGGCTCAATAAAACAAAAAGAAAATGGCTACCGTAAGTTAACAAAACGTATGGTGATGGAATATGGAAGTGGAACATAGCGCCCATGGGTGGCGGCGAATGGTGTTATACTTAACCAATAAAAAAATGTAGGTTCTCAATTTGCTTGTAATTGATTTAAAAATATTTTTTGCTGCCGAACTCCGTCTATCCTAATATTATAAAGAGGAAAGATTTATTTTTGTGTGTATGATTGTAAAAAATAAACTCAGAAACTAATGTGCCGATTTCAAAAATTCTTTCACCATTGAAAAGCTACATTCACCCTGAGTAAAATAAATGTCCACCCGTGCGAAGCCGGGACAGGCCGCTAGTCATTTGACAACAGGCGGTAATAAACCTACAGATTGGTCTGATAAATTTTTCACCAATTTGGGTAAGAAGTTGGTTTACATTTGTTTTTTAATTTTTTACAAAACCCTTGTTTTTCAGCTGATGATTCTACCCTCTGAACTGAGCGTGTACTACTACCAGTCTCTACACTCGAGTCTAAACAACTACTCTGAAACGTCCAAGAAACTGATGACTCTCGAAGAGTTGAAAGCGCTCCTCACCGGCAATAAGTTTATTGTCTATATCAACGATGTTGACGGCATTATGTGAGTACTTGTTTATATGAACTGCTGGAAGGGGAAGACCTCGAGCATGTATGAATAATGTTTTGCGAGTGAATGAAGTGAAAGAGGTATGTTAGGACCTAGGTAGATATGGGACCAGATAGTTGCTATAATACTTACAGTTCTTTTTTGTAACAACATGCTTAGTATTCTAGAATACAATAATTATAACATGTAGAATAAGGCGTGATTTTAGGTATGTATGTATAACATGTAGACAGAACAATATCTACATTCACCACACAAATATTTAATTTTGTTTTCGGTGTGGATTGTACCAATAATAATTTGGGAAACAAATGCCCTATGAGCACAAAGTTGTTACTTCCATTTCAAGAATTTGATTATGTCAACTTTTGATTACAGATTGGTGTCGACATTATACGACAAGACCACAGGACAAAAAGTGGCAATTTTCGAACCAGATGACGGCGCTTACGAAGAAGTAACAACCTTGTGTATGCGCTCAGTATTCAACTACAGCTTTGGCATGGCGTACGTTTCTCACGCTGAGAACTTGAATGAAATTTACCTGCAGAAATCTATGGATGGAGATAGGCTGGCACTGCTGTTGGACGACCTTTACAAGTTCTATGGAGAAGGTTAGGAATAAATGTATATTAGTATTTTGAATTCCTCGTGCTTTTCTGATAATTAGTTTAATTAGATAGTCATTGTTGTTTGTGTTTTCTTATTTAACATTTCTTGCCACCAGGAACACCCGAAGCGCTAACCACCTTCGAAGAAGAAAGCGTGTGCGTAGCCCAGTCCTTCGATAGCAATTGGTATCGAGCCACCATCCTCAGCGTGGAAGGCGACCAAGTGAAGGTCCACTTCACCGATTACGGTAACACAGAAACCGTCGCGAAAGAATCACTCAAGAAACTGGACAACAAGTTCTTGGAGCCGTGCGCCCTAGCACTGGTGGCGAGCCTGGGCCTCGTGGCGCTGCAGGAGAACGCGCTCGCCACTCTCCTCGCGTGGGCCACCGAGAAGGAAGTGCAGGTCACGCTCAGCTTCGGCAGCGACGGCTGGCTCGCCAATCTGCATCTGGACGGCGTCGACCTCTCTATGAAGCTGATCGCCGAGAAACTCGCCACTCCCCAGGTCGCTACCACCGACGAGGAAAAACCGCAAGCGGAACCGGAGACCCCGGCCGAGGAACCGATATCTCTACCGCCCGGCTGCACGCAAGTGTACATCAGCCACATCGACACGCCCGGACACTTCTGGCTGCAGATGGTCGACCACGTCGACAAGATCGAGGAGATCCAAGCGGAGCTGCAAGCCGACGCCGACTCGTACCCGGACGTCGAGACCCGCGACATGGGAACCCTGTGCGTCGCCAAATACCTCGCCGACGAGCAATGGTACCGCGCCGAGATCCTGGACGCGGACGCGGATATAACGACGGTGCGGTTCGTCGACTACGGCAACACGGACGTGCTCGACAACCAGCCTGGCCTCATCAAGGCGATCCCGGAGAAGCTGAGCGCGATCGAGCGGTACGGCGTGCGTGCCAGCGTCAACGCGGTACCCACCGGCACCGGCGAGTGGTCCGAGGCCGCTGCGGAGTCGTTCACGCAGCTGGTGGGTGACCTGGCCGCGCCCGTGGACGCGCTCGTCGTGCTCAAGGACGTGACCACGTACGTGGACGTGTTCGTCGGCGGACGGAACCTCACCGACACGCTGGTGGCGGAAGGTCACGCGGCGCGCGCCGAGCAGCCCGAGTGCGGGGGACTACCCTCGTGCTTCGCGAGCCACGTCAACTCGCCCTCCGAGTTCTGGGTGCAGCTGGAGTCGGCAACCTCCGACCTGCAGCTCATGGAGGAGGCCATGGTCGACGCGGAGACCTTCCCTGAGCTGAAGGACAAGGAGGAGGGCGTGGTTTGCGCCGCCAAGTATCCGGAGGACGGGGCTTGGTACCGAGCGCAGGTTATAGTGGACGGCTCCGAGGGCACCGAAGTCTTGTTTATGGATTACGGAAACGCCTCGATCACGAACGAACTCCGAAGCCTTCCCGATGACCTCAAAGTCAAGCCTGCATTATCACGAAAATGCGCCCTGCAGAAGCCCCGCGACATCAAAACGTGGTCGCGGAGATCGGAAGTCAAATTCAACGAGCTCGCCGCGGAGGGCGCGACGATATTCAACGTGCAGTTCATCGCATCTGGCGATATATCTATCGTTGAACTATATCTGGAGGGCAAGTCTGTCACGGAAGAGCTGGTCGACCTCTGTGAAGAGCAGACGGCGATCCCCGAGAGACCGACGCCGGTCGGACAGGACCTCCACAGCGGCGGGAAAATATGCTACGTGCAATCTGTCAGCGAGTTCTACGTGAACCTGGAAAGCACCGCGTCCGACCTCGCGAAGGTGACGGAGGCTCTGTGTGATGCGGAACAATTCGACTCCCACTCCGAACTGAAGGTGGGGTCGGTGTGCGCTGCCTTCTGGTCGGAAGACTCACAGTGGTACCGCGCGAGAATCCTAGAGTTCTGCGACGTTGGATATCACGTCCTGTTCATCGATTACGGCAACAAAGCCAAGTGCGAAGAGTTTAGGAAACTGCCCGAAGAGTTTGCACTGATGGAACCGCTGGCTAAATGCTGCCGCTTGGCTGGCGTGCCCGAAGACAGTGT
Organism: Thera britannica; assembly: GCA_939531255.2. Classification (NCBI taxonomy): domain Eukaryota; kingdom Metazoa; phylum Arthropoda; class Insecta; order Lepidoptera; family Geometridae; genus Thera; species Thera britannica. The sequence goes on from OW618038.2 coordinate 22,342,022, forward strand.
TTTCCAAGAAAACTGCAAAGCCAAACTGGACGATCTAGCTTTCGAAGATTTGACGCTCAAAATTGAGTTCTTGGACAGCTCGAAGGAACCGATGCTCGTTAAGATCGTGATGGACGATAAAGATGTTATTACTTTGGTCTCTTCAGAAAAATCAGTACCTGATGACCTCGTTGACAAGGAACCTGAGCTAGAAGGTCCAGATGTCTCAAATACATCTTTGATCTCTTCAGAAATCCAAGTAACTGAAGATGACGTCGAAAAAGAACCTGTGGTAGAAGTTCCAGCTATGATTGAGATTAGGAATGAGGAAAAGACAGATACACCTGAACAAACCGAACAACTTGCCAATAGTGAGGAATGCAAAGCAGAAAATATAGAATGCATAGCAGAAGAAACTGTTAAGACTGATGATAAAACTGATATTTCAGAAATTAAAGAAGAGTCTGTTACTAATACAATAGAAAAATACGAATTCGTCTCAGGAGATGAAGTTAAAAATGTTTCCGAGAATGACGAAAAAAAATCTGTAGATGGAACAGAAACGGCAGCTATTGAAATTGCAGCTGATAAAGGGTTAGTTAGTGAAACTGAAAAAGAAGAATTCGTAGATGCTGAGGAGCTTAACGTGTCCAATGAGCTCAATGAGAGCTTGGAAAGCAATCACACAGTCATTGAGAACAAATCCTTCGAAGCTGATGTCGACAGCTTGAGCGGTGATACTGCTCTCGAAAGAGACAGTAATGAAACCCCTGAAAAAGACATTTCATCTGAAACTTTAGAAAACTCGAATGATACAATTAAAACCCCAGACAGAGAAGAATCTAAAGAGTCTATCACGGACACAGGATACACAAGTGACGATAGATCTTCCGAAAAAGGCTCTCCAACCTCTGTTAAAACTGAATCTGATGTTACAAGCACAATAGTTGAAGAGCCCTGCAAATTATTTGAAAAAGTTGAGGCAAAGGAAGTACCTGAGAAGGACACTATTGAGGTCCCATTAACTGTCAAAGAAACAGCTAAGTCGAAGGAAGATATAGAATCTAAGGATGTCAAAACAGATAAAGGAAACGAACATCCAACTGAAGAAAATTTAAATAAAACTATTTAGGCTTCCTCATACATGTCACTTCACTACCATTTGTATTATAAACCCTCTCATTTAGCTAAGTTTAAACTAAAGACTTCATTGCGGGACAATGCTTGTGATATGTTTGCCTTTTATTATTTAACTGTGGACATGATTATGTGACAGACAAAAATGTCCTGTCACATTACGTCTTTTTATATGTTTTTACCATTTGATTGTTTCGTGTTGCTTTTATGTTAATTTCGTTGTTATTGTAATAAGTTTGTTTGCGTGTAATGGTCAGATTTATTTTAATCATATTGTGGTGAGTAAAAGGTCTTCGCCTTTAAGAAGCATTCATGAAAACTATGAATGGATGATTGTATGCAATTTGTAGTGAATGCACCATTCGTAAAGAAACATTGCTACTTAATTTGTTACGCTATGTAGAAATTACTATTGATTACTAATTTTTTTATTGATATGTACTATCTTTTGCAAATACGCAGTGCACACACACAAACAGTAGTTAAAGAATATAAGTTTTAAGCTACTTGACACCCAGTGGTTTGTGATGTTTTTTTTTATAATATTCTTTGTTGGTAAACATGAATAACCAGATTGCTAATCCTCTCAGTAAATTCTTAATAGAAATGTGCTCAATTTAGAAATGATTAACACATTGGTAGCTTTTATCTTTAACATCGTAATACTCACTAATTATGTAAATAATTAGATTTAGCTGAAAAGTAATTCTAAGACAAGCTTGGAATTCCAAAAGTTTTTAAGTAAAGGACATTCCCATAAACATTGGATGATGTGTATGGTACGTTGTATCGAAATGAATATAAAACAAAGTCACTGACTGTAATGGAAATAAATTGTGAAAATGTATAGCAATAACAGAACTTCCAATAAAAGCGTAGTCCTCTATTTTCATGAATGAAAAGTTTTTTTATATTCAGATAACCTTACATCATTACATCAGTTAAGTTTGCGATAGTGTTTAATTGTTCTTTTTTTAGATTATAATAAAGTTCTGTATTATATTTATTGGATTTTATTGTTTTTAAACCCTAGTCATACCCTAGTATTGAAGTTCTCGAATCGACTAGAAATCTGTTTATGAAACATACGACAACTGTCAAAATTGCTGCAAATTGCAAATTGAAACCCATGACCCGAGCCCATCGGGTCTTTACGCACAAAAAGATTTTTGAATATATCGATTAGTCACCCATGACCCGAGCACATCGGGTCTTTACGCACAAAAAGATTTTTGAATATATCGATTAGTCACCCATGACCCGAGCCCATCGGGTCTTTCCGCACAAAAAGATTTTTGAATATATCGATTAGTCACCCATGACCCGAGCCCATCGGGTCTTTAAGCACAAAAAGATTTTTGAATATATCGATTAGTCACCCATGACCCGAGCCCATCGGGTCTTTACGCACAAAAAGATTTTTGAATATATCGATTAGTCACCCATGACCCGAGCCCATCGGGTCTTTACGCACAAAAAGATTTTTGAATATATCGATTAGTCACCCATGACCCGAGCCCATCGGGTCTTTACGCACAAAAATATAGTTTTCCGTCATTTTGGGAAGTCACATAGAATAGCTTTTTGATTATAAATGTTTTTTTGGTGTTGTTTTGAGTTCCGGGTAATTTCGGTAGTATTTTAACCAACGAAGCCTTAGCACAAAGTGTGAGCAGTTGGAATGAGAGAGTATTATCTGATATAATCACTACAACGAAAATATTTTCAATCATTTTAAAGAAAAACGCCTAACGAAACGGATATTTTCCTTCGAAGCCAATGACGGCCGACTTGTCTATTGACCGACTTTACTAAAAACCTAAAAACTATTTATGTAATATCCTCGCATAACATTGGCAAAATTGATCAAAAATGTGCAGATACCATTAATTAAAGAAGAAGAATATAATAAAATATTTTATTCAATATTTTCACACAAACCTTTTAAATTAACAATATAAAAGCTTCATAACATCTAAATAATGTTATGTAATGTTCGCACAGAAAATATTACAAAAAAAGTATAAGTATCAAGATGTCCTGCATTGAGATATTATGTTCAAAGTTCATGCTTGCAACATAAATATTTAAAAAAACAGACAGAAATAACTTAATAAGAAGTTGACGTTTCATGCGTATCAAAAATGACATCTAAATTAATTATTACATCGTCAATGAAAATATCTACTGAGGCTTGTAGTCATCACTTTCCATTTTTCTATAAACTTTACATAAAAAATAGTTTTTTTACAAAATCTCACTCCTTGTCACTTAGACCTGTAATCTTAAAATCTTTCAGGTCTTCTTGACTTTCTAATATCAGTCCCTTTTCATTAGCGAGATGAAGTATTGATAATAAGGCCAGTGAAACACTAAGCGATTCACGCGCAGCTCCGTGTAGCTTATTTGGCAATTGGTTGTAAACGGTTTTGAACGTAGTTTCATCGACTTTTGGCTTTTCTGCATCAGAGTTATTTGTGAGCGTCTTCCATGCAGCGTGTTTTATCTGTTTCATGTCGATTTTTTTCGAACGCATCACAAACGGTATAAATGTTTTTGCCACCTGAAATGTAATAAAAGTAAATTAGGCAGTTTGTACGTTTTTTGACTAACGGTACACGTATAATGTATTGTACGTTCATGGTTCCAAAACAAGCACATAATGCCAGTGGTTCTAAAAAAAAGTCAAAGTCAATTTATATTTATTGCTTGAAATACATGTCGAAGAATTGTCCAATAATTATAATAAGTAATGTCCACATCGGCTTATGTCTAGGCATGCAATATTAAAATTTACAAGGCAATGTCATGAAAAAGATACAGCTATGATTGGCTAACCTTAGTAGGTGGTTCCAGCATCTCTCCTATTTCCTCTAACTCAGCCATTTTCACCTGATCGTGCAGATCCCCCGCAGCGGTGGCATCTTCATTACCCCATTCGTCACCATCCTGGAAAACGAAAAAGTTTTTATAAGTTATCATCATCATTTCAGCCCGGCCCCCACTGCTGGGTATAAAGCCCGGTTTCCACCGCGACCGGAACGGACCCATTCATGACTTCGTTAAACTCGCAAACGCAAACTGGATACTTGTATTTCCACCAACAAATAGTCGGGCGGAAAGAGCCGAGCGTGTAGAAAGAGTAGAAATGAGCTCGCTCAGTTCTAGGGAGCGGAGCGGAGTACTTTCGGACTCCGCTCAACTCGCAATTACAATTTATATAGTAGCGTTTCCACACAGAAAGTGGTGAGCGGGGCACTCGATAACATCGCAACAACACGACCACACGCAACCTGCTCAAAACTTCAACTGAACTCGTTCTCTGTGGAAATTATCTATTCGTTTTTCATTTCTCATTTTCCGTTCAGCTCAGTCCGCTCATTTCTCATGGCCAACTCTCTGTCAGTGGAAACGCAAACCTATTTCATTAAAAAGGAGTCCGTTCCGCCTAACCATTTTCCGCACATTACCCTTTCGCAGTGGAAACCGGGCTTAAGCCTCCTTCATTTTCTGCCAGCCTCCTCTGTCCTGTGCGTCTCTTGTCCAGGTGTTTCCTGCGACCCTTACGATGTCGTCGACCCATCGCGCTTTCAGACGCCCCAAATTTCTTCGGCCCGACTTCAGCCACCATTCAGTCAAGGAAAAAAACTTATATCAAGGAGAATTTGACTGGCCTCTCAGCTCAGTTGGTAGTAGCTCTGCCTTCTGCGCTGTAGGTCGTGGGTTCGATCCCCACCGAAAACAATTTTTGTGGTGAACACAGATGTTTGGGTGTTATATTGTATTCAAAGGCCCGTATTTCGAAACAGTGCTTGAGTCTAAGTCGAGCCCCAAGCACAGATTTATGACTCTTTTTCAATATCTATTTTCTGTATGTGTAAATGGTTTGAAATAAAATTATATTGAATTGAATTGAATAGAGAACTGTCATAAAATCTCAAGCACTGTTTAGGAATACGGGCCTAAGTATGTATTTATGAAACAAAAATGTATAAAGTGTTTTAACAGCTATTTGGGTCCCATACATATTACAAACTCTGCTTAATTTAGGGCTAGATAGTGTTGTGTGGATTGTCTATAATATTTATTTATTTTTCGCCGTCTGTCTGTGTTATAATGCGCGGACTCTACTAACTTGTACGTTGACGTGGCAGTAGGAAGCGTCGTTCTCGTTGTTATAGTCGTAGTCTCGTGCTTCCTCGACGGTCACGGGCTCCGGAAGCGTGCATGCCTCGTCACGCTTCCGAAGCATCATCACGTTCTGTCGGAGGAACAGCTTGCGGAAGTACGACTCATCCAGACCCCTGCGATATAATAAGCATATACAGGGTTATTCATTATTAGCTACACAAACTGACAGGGCCTAATTTTTGGGTCGTGAATATTTGTTTGGCAGAATCAATTTAATTCCTAAACTGATTTAAAGTTTTTGTATGAATTTTATTTTTATGAATTTCTTTACGACATATTGCATAATTATTGCGACGGAGAACAGGACGATGACCTATCGTCGCCACCCAGGCGGAGTGTCGCACGCGGCGCGCGGATCAAAAAAGTGATTTAGTAGTGATTGATTAGATATGAACTTTTAGATGTAACAACGCGCCAATGATTCGAAAAGATAATTTTCATCGATTTTATTTGTTGAACCTAATTCCTGAGTATTTGTAGCTAATAATGAATAACCCTGTATAGTACATATTATGATAATGTTATACAGTGAAAATAAGTCACATACCGGGCAACCTAAAGTTAAAACAGTAAAAAAGAATGATGCGTTTAGGATCTAAACACACCAACAAATAAAGGATACCAAAAAAAACTAGCATAGAAATCAAGCTAAGGTCAACACTGAGTAGGACCCCATAGATAGCAGTCGCCGTTGCCTTGAGGAAGACCAAAGAAAATTGGCCGAATTTAGCACAAGACTGGGCTGGGTGGAAGGAAAAGGTATTTGCCCAGCTTTTTGATAGCGCTATTCATAGTTTTTCTTGAATGAGCACTGGTGTCCTTGTGGTCGGCCTTCCGATCCTTAAGGTCTTGGGTTCAAATCCAGTGGTACACCAAAGAGTTTTCTGTCCAAAAAGGTATGTACACTATGCCAGTACTCTCGAACGGTGAAGGAAAACATCGTGAGGAAACCAGCACGTCGTTGAACCTAAAAAGTTAAAAAATAACTGTGTTATAAGAAGGCGCGAAAGGAGCCTCTTTCAAATCTTTTCAGCAAACTTGGTTCGAAAGAACCTGTGAACCGATAAGGTTTTTTTTTCTTATCACATTAAGTCGGTCTAATATCAGGGAATAAAGGAATCGCTCTGACCTGTCAATGGGCGTCTTGTAATTAGCTTCGTTCCACGTGTGTCCCGTAGCAAGCGTCTTCCTGCTGATCATGATCTTAGCGGGCGGCGCCACGTCATAGTCCCCCCCTCCCGTTCCTCCCGCGCCGGTTTTCGCGCGCCAGTCGTGCGCCAGCCCGCTGCAGAGGAAGTCGAGTTGACGCTTCGAACGCGCCTTCTTGGCTTCAAGGGTTTGTCGGCCAGACGTGCCCGCGGTACGCTCTGATGCTGAAACAAATGTACACGTTGCCCATTAAGATCTCACAAAATATATGTTTATTATGGAATTATATACATAGTAAGGTACACGATACCATTCGTAGAAATTAAAAAAAATCGGTTGTCTGTAAAGTCGGTTTACTGACGATAGTTGAACGTGACAACGTCATACAGCTGTCCACGCGGACGCATTGCTCACTCAAGTAGGAGAGAGACAGATGTCGAACGCTGCCGAACGCGGAGGCCGTGCGTGCCTCTTTGTCGCTCGTCCCGCGCTCTCGCTTGCACTTCAAGCCTCAAATGGAACGCCTCAGAGCGAGGTAACGCCGCACGAGTCATGTTTTTTCAAGCGTGCAGCCGGCACCATCGAATTATAAGACGTTGTCTCGTCAAAAGTATGGCGCATGTCCGTGAGTCGACAGCACATAGTTACCTCTGTTGTTCTTGAGTCGCCAGTGGCTGGGCCCGGCCCAGGCGGCGACGATGGCGGCGCAGTACGAGTATTCTAGCCGCGAGTCGGGCGCAGCTAGGGGCCGCATGTCCGTGAGTCTCGCGAGAGGCGCCGCGGCGGCTCGGGCCACGCACGCTGCGACGGCCACGTCCGTTTCCTCCTCGCTCTCGATCCCACCGAGCGGCTCGTCATCTGCGCAATACCAACGGCTCAAACATTCAAAAATGCAACATGATAGAAACAAAGAACCAACGACGTTTAAAGACTTTCTTTCTGAACAGTATAGCCCCCTCATTTAGTCTAGATAAAGACATGTTCCTATACCAAGATCTCGGCTCAAACATTCGAAAGTGCAACATGATAGTAACAAAGAACCAACGACTTTCAAGTTAAAAGACTTTCTTTCTGAACGTAGCCCCCTCATTTAGTCTAGATAAAGACATGTCCAACCACATCCGCATCTGTGTCACCATCCAGTCCACTGGAACATTGCTGGCTGGCTTGCTGGCGGGCTGGCTGGGATGAGGCTTGGCAGGTGGACAATACACAAAACACCCCATAGCGGGACGTCACTGCAGAACGTGATATACCTGATACCTCAGAAAATAAATATAAAAATTCTAGTTCCAGCTTTCAGGGTATTGCAGACTTACCATACAGATCATTATGCATCTCGTCTTGCGGTATGGGCTCCACTTCCGCGTTCACGTCGAAGGCTAGTGCTTGTTGTGATAGATTCAGACGATTTTCATCCACCCAATTGTTTACACGCTCATTACTGAAATTATTATTATATTATGAATTAATTCTGCAGACAGACGCCGACCTACTTTGTAACCAACTTCAAATAAAAAAACGAGGAGGTTCTCAATTCCGTTGTATTTTTTTTAAAAGGTTTGGTATCGCATAACTTCGTCATTTATGAACCGATTTGTTTTTTTTTATCTGAAAGGTTTAATAATAGGTCCTTTCAGATTGATCCCATAGAAGTTTCATCACGTCCTCATTCAAGTCCTTTCTCCAGTTTTGTACTTATATATTTTTAATTTAATTAATGTCCATATTAGAAAATAATAAAATAGTTTTAAACCCACCTTTCCTCCGTATCAGGGTCCCAATTGCTAATAGAGAAGCCGGTGAAAGGTTCGCAAATGTGATCGTCTTCAGTGATAGCCGGTATCACCTTCATCGATAGCGTGATCCTCTTCGTTAGATCTATCTCGTCGGAAATGTTTTCCTTGATCGGCTCTAGGAATGAGTTGTCAGTTCTGTAAAAAAATACCTATTTGAGACGATAAACATTGTGAATTAACCCAGGTGAACCGGTAAACCTACTAGCATTAGGAGGATCTTAGTCAGAGTTGCCAAAATGTTATTTTTGTAACATTTTATGTTACTTTTGACACTCTCATGTCACTTCCATGTTAGAAAAATTTTGTGTTTTAAAGTACCTACGTATTACAAAAAATAAAGTGTAAGTCCTAATAAAGTATTGTGTCATTTTCAATAGAATTTTTGTTGGTAATGTTACTTTTGTGTAAAAAAAATTTTTGGTTGGTTATGTTATTTTTCTCGTGAAAATTTTACTTTTTGGTCTGTCTCATGTTATATTTGACCATCTGCCACTGGCAACACTGATCTTATTACTATTCTACATTTAGGATATTATCAATTCCTTGAAATCATTATAATTCTGTAACAGACTGACTGACAATCAACACATAGCCTAAAGAATATGAAATTTGGAAGGTATATTCTTGGTTTAGTGTTAGGGCGCACTAATCTCTATCTAGAGATTCAAAAGAACTCAAACCCTATAGGGATGCAGCAGGAGCACTGGTGGTTTAGTGGTGGCGGCCCCGCCTTCCGATCCTAAGGTCGTGGGTTCAAACCAGTAGAGTACCAATGAGTTTTTCTGTCGAAAATTGTATGTGCACTATGCCAGTACTTGCAAAACGGCGAGGAAAACATAGTGAGCACGGCAACACGTGTCAAGCGTCACGCAAAAAGAATAAAGTCGCACAGAATTCCAGTTCTACTATATTTTCTACGAAATTACCTCAAAATCAACCCCAGCGTTTCGTCATTAATCGGTAATGTAGCATTGAATGCTCGGTTCGATGACGTCACATCTCCCGTTGTCGCTGCTAACCTCTCGAAGAAGGGGTCTGAAATGAGAAATTTTCTTTTTATTTATTCTGGCCGGCAAACAAGCTTTTAATAAATAAACTAGCGGCCATCCACGTGTTCACTCGCCCTGTTCCTGTTACTTTTTCGGGATAAAAAGTCTACCTACCTTTGTGCCAAATTTCATCGAGATCCGTTGGCGTTATTGAGTAACAAACATCCATTCATCCAAACAAACTTTCGCATTTATAATTTTAGTGGGATATTGTGAACAATCCATACAACACTATCAAGTCCCAAATTAAGCGGAGCTTGAACAATTACGACCACTCCCCGACTTTTGGCGAAGTTAGTCGATCTTTGCCGAAGAGGGGTCGATGACGTATATTATACAGGGTGTCCCATAAGTCAACGTCCAACCGAAAATGGGGGATGCGCCAAGTCATGACAGTTATCAGAAAAATATAAAAAAAAATATTTGTTATGTAACTTTCGAGTTATGAGTATTTAAGAAAAACAGGAAAAACTGACACCCTGTGATGATCTTTTAAGTCCTGTGACTACAAATATTAACTTTTCATAAAACTTTTTTCTGCAACGTAAGCATGAATAACCCTTCTGTAAATTACAATTCAAAATTAGGCCATAACTACCTCAGTTTTCAATGAAATCGTGGAGTTTTGGCCAACATTTCATTTCAGATAATTACATCACCCAACTTTAACCGTCAGTACCGCAAAAAAAATGTACTACACTATCATGGCAAGTAACTTTAAAAAATGGCGCATTTATCCAGGATTCCAAAATGGTATAATACTTGCTAGAGTACTCCTTAGTTTTGGAAATAAAAAATGTTTTTTCAACTAAACCGGATTTCCAATCAATTTTATTTCATGAGATAAAAATGTTTGTACCCTCTAAATTATGGACTTAAAATGCCTACGCTGTGTTTTTAAGTCACTCACAATTTACAGGTACAAGTAAATACCATTTCGACAATGCAAGTAAACAAATAGAGCCACCATCTTGTCAAAAGAGCAATAACCATAGGTGAAAGTTTGAAATAAAATTCAATAGGATTATTAGATTCATGTAGGACTGCACTTCAAGTATTAAATGGAACGCCTCAGAGCGAGGTAACGCCACATGAGTCATGTTTTTTCGTGCGTGCAGCCGGCTACATCGAATTATAAGACGTTGTCACGTCAATAACCATGTAATAAGACCGGCAACGGGCGAAGGAAATCTTTAGATTAAAATCACGATTGAAATAATCCTATGATTGAATTTTATTTCAAACTTTTACCTAAAACTAACAAATTACTTGAAAACTTTATTTACACTTAGAAACTTACAATTAAACAAATATTTACAAAATGTACAAAATACACAAAAAACAGTTGAGCTCTCCCGATCGTTACAAACGATCTAGAGATAGCTCAACTGATCCAACTTGAAAACCCATGGTTATTACTCTTTCGACAAGATGGTGGCTCTAACTGTTTATTTACATCGTCAAATGATATTTACTTGTACTTGTGAATTGTTAGTCACTTAAAAACGCAGCGTAGGTATTTTAAACCCATGATTTAAAGGGTACAAACATTTTATCTAATGAAATAAAATTGATTGGAAATCCGGTTTGGTTGAAAAATCATTTTTTATTTCCAAAACTAAGGAGTACTCTAGCAAGTATTATACCATTTTGGAATTCTGGATAAATGCGCCAATTTTTAAAGTTACTTGCCATGATAGTGTAGTACATTTTTTTTGTGGTACAGACGGTTAAAGTTGGGTGATGTAATTATCTGAAATGAAGTGTTGGCCAAAACTCCACGATTTCATTGAAAACTGAGGCAGTTATGGCTTAATTTTGAATTGTAATTTACAGAAGGGTTATTCATGCTTACGTCGCAAAAAAAAGTTTCATGAAAAGTGAATATTTGTAGTCACAGGACTTAAAAGATCATCGCAGGATGTCAGTTTTTCTTGTTTTTTTAAAATACTCATAACTCGAAAATTACATGACAATTTTTTTTTTTTATATTTTTTAGATAGCTGTCATGACTTGGCCTATCGTCCGTTTTCGGCTGGACGTTGACTTATGGGACACCCTGTATACGAGGGGTTGTTCAAAGATATCTGAAGGAATATCTTACTATGCCTGGAGTTTATAGTAAAGAGGTATGTTTCCATCAATAATTTGTATCTTACCAATAAAATCGTTGGCATCAAAATCTCCGTTGAACACCTCAGGGTTGGCCGCGACAGCGCATTTGGAGCGCTTTTTCTTCTTCTTGACTGGTGCTGGGTTTCCATCTCCATCCACTGCTGCCTCTTCAGCGATGTTATCATCATCTTTCTTGCCCCTTTTCGTCTGGAATAATAAATATTGTGGACAATCCAAACAATGTTTTTTGCAAACTGCCATGAATTTGCCCATGAGTATAGTATAGATAGCTAGCTTTTTTGATTGCCACAATGATGGCTGACTTTTTGTTCTTTCTGTTGGTTTTTTTTAATGTAAAAATGTATGTGCACCATGCCAGTACTCTCAAAAACGGTGAAGGAAAACATCGTGAGGAAACCGGCGTGTCGTAGAACCTAAAAAAGTTCGTGCAACACGTGTCAAGATCACGCAAAAAGGGCCCCACTTGCGGGCCAGCATGTGCGGATGATAAAAAATTTGCCGCATTTAGTTTGTCCCACATAATACAAGCTCTGCTTAATTTGGGGCTAGATAGTGTTGTGTGGATACATACCTGAGCAGCTTTACTAAGTCCTCCGGCCATTTTAAGCACATCATAGTGCACAGCATCCACTCGGAACGAGTATATTCGGGTCGAGGCATCCACCACAGTGGAAGCCGTCTGCAGGTTTTCCATGCGGGAGTCATGCCGACGTAGCATGGACGTCATGAAATCTATTAGCTGTAGATTCCAAGCATTGTCTTTGGTAATTTTCTGAAAATAAGAAGTAGGTTTTTAGAAATTCATTAAACTTTAAAACATAAGTCTAATATAATTGTATCTAATTTGTAAGGTCTATTCTATTAGATATATTTTCTAGTGTCTAAGGTTTAGGGAAGTCAAGGTGGCCACATTTAACTTAATTGGAGAAAACTGCATCAAAACACAGACAAGAGTTAAGCTCATAAATTTGAGAAGAATCTTATTTTTACTAATATTAAAACTTCTCAGCAAGACTAGTTTATTAATTTATACAATATGTATGGTAGTTATTTCCCGTTCCTATTAATTTCATAGCATAAAAGTAGTAAATATGCTAATCCTGTGTATGCTAATACTGTGGAAGGACACGGGAACCCACCACAAGTATTCTTCCCAAGAAAACCTTTATGAAATGGACCCTATGAATGCGAAGGCAGACTAGGGTCCTGCACAAAGGTCACGACCCTCAAGGAAGGAGGAGGAGGATGCTAATCCAGTTTAGGAGCTATATTTGTTCCAATTTATGAAAATTGGACCAAAAGTTAGGGTGTGATTGAGCCACAGACATCCATCATCAACTTTTAGCCTTTATAATATTAAAGTAAGATTTATTTCTGGTGATATTTATCGTACTATGTGATTCATACATAGTATGATACTACTTACATTCTCCGCATACAGTTTCAGGCATCCCTGATAATGCTCTTTCTGCGGAGATGAGGACATTGTATCTCGCACGGTCCGTGGGGAGGTTGGAGTGGAGGTGACCAACACCCGTCTCTCGGATGCCACCAGCGATGAGCGTTCTGCATCATCGTCATTTCTATCCTGAAACATTGAGATATTACCTTTAAAGTCTATGTTTCAGAAAAAACATGATATAAATACATGAAAGTAAATAGAATGAAACATATTTGGGTATTGTTACAGTATTTATGATGGAATAATGAAGTGGAAAGTTTGTGATTCAATTTCTAGAGGTGGAAAGGCTATCTGGCTGTTCCAACACTTGGGACTTATTGATGCAGCTGATGGCTGATGATTTCGTTTCTAGATTTGAAAGACAGATAAACCTCGTCTCTCGTGAGGGTTCTTCGCGTCTGGGGTACGAGACTCCGTCTTCTGATCGAACTATTGCTGCTCCCGCCAACACTCAGCCTGGCTAAGGCGGGGGTAGAAGATATTGGACTTTCAAACATTGCAATAAATTTCTAAAGCTCACACAAAGTACACCTAAATTGGCATGGTACTTTTTAGATCCTAGCAAATATTTATTTACGTACGAAAATTAGGAAATTGAATTCAAAATCTCCAAACAACAACGGCCGTCGTCATCGATCATTTCATTTACTTTCTTTTTCACTTTGCTAGTAAAGTGCTGCCTAAAGTTTTTAAGACCATACTACCTCGTCTTTAGATATTTGCTTTAGCTATTTTTTAAACTTGGCTATACAAACATTCTGATTCTGTGATGAATTTAGCTAAATTATTTCTAGTGTTCAAAAAATTTATTGAAAGTGTGCAATTTTTAAAGATCTCATGAATTCAGAATATTTTTCAGACCGTTCAGTTGTTCCACCACATCCTTACAGAAGTGATTCTTACCCGTTCTTCATTACACATCGTGATAGTCCATCGACAATGTAGAACCCCTATGAAGTTGCAGCTGTTATTTACTGACAAGTTGCCAATGTCATTACTGACGCGTCTGACCTGACCTCTATTGAGAGGTTATTGAAACTAAATCATATAATTTTTATACTATTTTTCGAACGAATTCCGTAATTAAACAAATTATGTGTGCCAGAAATTGCAATAAAATGTGAAAATCTATAGTTGTTAATAGTGTGCAGTGTTATTTTACAACCTAAATTCCTAATTAATTAAAGATAGGGTAAACTTGAATACAAATCGGTAAACAAAGTTTTGAACTTTACCGCTCAAAACAGCTGTTTGTAAACTCAGCGCTTGTTGCTAACTTCTAGTCAGTCATTTTATTCGGAGGCTGAATTTTTGCGGACGACGTTTATCGAAAAAAATCTTTGTCATCGGAGGTTAATTTCTAAAGTGACAAGATGAGTACGGGAATGCCTGAATTAGGCTCCAAGATAAGCCTAATATCGAAAGCTGACATTCGTTACGAAGGCAGACTTTTTACAGTTGATCCCCAGGAATGTACCATTGCTTTGGCTAGCGGTAAGTTGACAAATGGATTCCCATATTTCTGTAAAAAATATTCATAAATGTTATATGCTGTGTAATTTAGTGTTTTCAGCTAGTCCTCTGTCTCGCTAACAACTTAGCCGTAGATAGTAAGCGCAAACGGTTTTGCTGGCTTTCCCTTGAGTTGTCTAAATTTTTCCCTCTGGTTGATGTGATTATTGTTGTTTACTGTACGCTAAAGTGTTTTGTGTCAATACTTTTGTGCTAATTTTAACGATTATCCCCGCTGTAGTCTTGAAAGGAGCACATTGTTTTATTTCTACCCTCAAAGTTTTAACATCTGATGGGTCTTTGACCGCGGTTTCACATTGATGACGTTGATGCCTTGTTTATCCCAGTTGTACTACGTTATGAAGCAGCGCTATTATATTCTCCATGTCCCCATAAAGTGAAATCGTGACTTTCACTTACATCAATTACTATAATGTGGGTAGGTCCAGTTTCGTTTTCAGATTCCCATCTGAGCTACTTAGATCTGTCAATTTACAACATTAGCTATGCTTCTAGCTGATTTTGTAAAGAAGCAGACTTCTCTAAAACTAACTTTCTAGATTTTATATATAACTTACTGACACCTGTTGTTTTTCCACAGTGCGGTCATTTGGCACGGAAGATAGAGAGACTCAGTACCCTGTGGCGCCACAGAGTCAGGTGTATGACTACATCCTGTTCCGTGGTTCTGACATCAAGGACATCAGAGTACTGACCAATGTCCCCTCTCTACCCAATGACCCGGCGATCATGCAGATGTCGGTGCCTCCTACGCTTGGTGCAGGTAGTGCACCAGGACAGTTCACGGGGCAGTTTGCACACCCAGTGGTCGGTCAAACCCCATACCCCCAATACCACCCAATGGGGGGCTTCCCTGGAAGTGTGCATACGCAGCTCAACAAGACCAGTGAGTTGTCTCCGCAGACCTCATTGGACCTTGGCCAGCCGCAACCCATGGCGGGGCCTATTGGTTCAGGAGTGCACCATTCCAACCAAGTGAAAGACCAAGGTTTTTTTCAGTGATAATATTTTAGCTTCAGCTTTAGTATGCCACCTTGCGATTTTTGCCATGTCATGATGCAAAATAGAATTTGATTTACAACACTTTAACTGCTTATTGGTGCTGGTTGTATGCATGTCATAATAATACTATCCTTACAAGTTCATATATATTTTAAATGATATTTATGTTTATTGTATTATTTTCCTATTTATGTACTGTTCATATTGTGTGTTTGTCTTAGGCTAATGTTCAGTAGATAAATCTTTATTGTTACGAGGTAGATCCATTATCGTAGCGCTAATTATTCAATTCAACATTTAAAAAAAATTATATTCCTGACTCAACGCAATACTATGCAGGCTTGTTGAGCTTCAGAGGTTTAATGTATAACTTAACTAATACATAATATTTAATAAAATTACCTTTTAGTACTAGTAGAGCTATTTGTGAGGGGTTTGTCCGGGAAAAACTACCTCCATGCCTATTTCTGCCGTCAAGCATTGCTTTGTTTCGGTTTGAAAGGTGCTTAAAATAACTAACATGTGAAGCTAAACATCTGTAGGCCTAAATTTGATAAGGCACGTTCCTAACGTGCGTGACTTACGAGACAATGCTTTGTTAAATGCAATGGTTACCACTTAACAAGTTGTATTAAAAAACCTATTAATTCAAATTATATACATAAAATCACGCCTTATTCCCATGGGGGTAGGCAGAGATCACGGATTTCTACTTGCTACGATCCTGACACCTCTTTCGCGTCATTCACTCTCATAACATTCTTCGTTGCATGCTCGTCGGTTTAGGGTACTCCTAACCTGGCCTTTCTCTAAAACGTCTAATTCAAATTAATAAAACTAAAATATCTAAAATTGCATGCTCTATTTAACTAATCTTATTATTTTATCAGCTAATATACAAAAAATCGCAATATGCATCTTGAGCACTCCTTGGTCTGTTGCTTGCTGAAAATGTCACAAACTTTGACTTATTGTTGTACCCACCATAATATTTAACTTATCTAAAATTGTTGCACATTGGTAACAACTCTGATTACCAACCTACTATATTTCTAAGCACTCAAAGCATGAGTGTAAATAAAATACAAACACAATACCTATCTCCGATCAACAGGTGTACTCTCTCTACATTCATAGTTTTCAAGTCAATTCATACAATAATATAAAAAAATACTATGTGCACTGCTTCAGTTGAGTTTTGTTATTAGTTTACTTTATAAATAAATAAATCTGAAATATAATGCTTTGAAAGCTTTTCATTCACCTGTTGACTGTTTTTTTGATATGCAATAAAGGATTTTTTACTATCTAATTTTGAATTAAAACCTAGAGCTTGTATTTTATTAGGTCAAACTACATTGTCATGCTTGCTTCAGCATCACATTCATGCTTACAGTTTTTGTGTTAAGCTATCAGCACTTATACAATTTGTACAGAACACAAATTGCATTATTTTTAAGTATATTTTTAAGTATAAGTATATTTAGAATGTAGCTTTCATGCCTAGCTATCTGATTGACTGGCCTCTCAGCTCAGTTGGTAGCAACTCTGCCTTTTGCACTGTAGATCGTAGGTTCAATCCCCACTGAGAACAAATATTTTTGTGGTGAACATAGATATTTGTTTTTTGTCTGTGTTTGTAACTATTATATCAGCTATCTGGTTCCCATAGTAAAAGCGCTGCTTAATTTGGGGCTTGATACTGTTGTGTGGATTATCCACAATATCTTAAAACACTACTACATTCTAAAAACTAACTGACAGTTTTTAGAATGTAGTAGTGTTTTTAGAAGCATAAATAAAGCAAATTAAAAGGAAATGTAAAATAAACAATCTGTTTTTCTATCCAGGCTCGATGCTCGATCTTATTGGAGGAGGATCTCAGCAGAATGCTTCAAGGTCAACAACCCCTGCGGTTGGAATCCACAGGAAGAGCCCTACTGCTGACCAAGGAACTCAGGTATGTCACCAATGGTTGTCATCTCTCCGCTTTCATAACATTGCTTTTTAAAATAGCAGTGTGTTTTTATGGTTTCATAACACGAAATTATTTTGAAGCTCATCATACATCCTCATAAATAGTAGGTAGAAATGGTGGTGCCTAGTTGACCTAGTTCAAATTTTTCATTATTTTTTTGTGATAAATACAGTAAAAAGTAAATCGGCCTTTGCATCTATTGTAGATGATTTCTATAGTGTCAGGGGCCACTGGTGTTTACTCATGCCCCTTCTAACGGGACGCTATAGTGCCTGTAGGCTTACCCAGCAACTATTCTTTCATCAAGCAGTTGCACTTGTCTGACCGCCGAGGACGAACGAGACGTAAGTTGGCGAAGAGTGAAGAAAGTGTGTCTCTTTTATTGACACAGAACCTAGATCTTGTTCTCGTTTCTGGAGCAAGAAATATATAGATAGTTGCTAGCTACAAGTGCCTAAGAGAGGAAAAAAAGAATAGGCACAGAATAAATACTATTTTTATGAAAAAACGTGATATTTACCATGGCTAAATTTTGTGAGTTTTGATTCCCGATAGTTCGTCACCATGATCACGGTTGAACTGAAGTCCATGAGTAGAACTAATTTTATTGGCAGGCAAATCGATCTACCCTCTTTCGCACTCTTTTAATTGTTTCGCCACTATTGGTTCCATTCTTTTTCATTATTTTTTTTTGCGGTTTCCCTCTGAGCTATAAATTCTTAAAAGGCCGGCAGCGCATCAGCACCACCTCTGGTGTTGCAGGTGTCTATGGGCGACTGTGACTACTTTCCATCTGGTGGCCCGTCTGCTCGTCTGCCTGCTATGGCATAAAAAAAACTAGTTTCAAAAGTTATAACAGAATAAATAACCTTTCATTCATTTTATTCATCGCTCAGTGTAAGGCTTTATTAACAAGCTACTAACCCACTAACCTGGGCAGGTGGGTACTGTACCGAGTACGTGTGGCCAGCAGCGCGACAGCCGGCGCTCGCAGGGCACGGCGCAGGCCGCCAAGCCGCAGCGCAACCGAACCAACTCACGCAACCGCCAGCGATACCCTAGCGGCGGCGCGCAGCCCTCGCACCAGAACCAACAGCATCAGAACCAACATCAGGTGAGCAGGAACGAGTCCGGTTAATGTACGGCCAGTTAATGTACGCACTGTTAAAACGATGCCACTTTTTTTTTAACTGGAAAATTGTTATTATTTTTATCTAGCGATGAATAATTGGACTAAACAAGCAGCCCTTTATACGGTTATTGAGAAAAAAACATTATCTGGCACTGCGGCGGCCGCTACCGCGGCACGCTCGCTCTGCTCGCTCGCCTTGTGCGTAATTTTTATGTTCTAACATAACCTAACCTATCCGAGTTGGATCCGGCCTTTAAAGTATCAAGGAAAAGGTTTAAGTATTCAGTGCCAGAACAAAAAAGTAAATGATCATGTTTGAATTGCTCCAGTGTGCATTTGGCTTAACTGGCATCGTAATAACAGTGTGTACAATAACATCGCCTCCCGCAGGAACAACATTATGGTCAATCAAGGCAGGGCAGATGGAAGACCTATGATGAAGACGCGACTTACTTGGCGCATCTTTGTATCCCTAACTAAAAAAGAAGGGTGTAATAGGTTTAATACCGTTTCGCCGGGTGGAAAGTAGTAGGGGAGGTTGTATTGTAGGACGCCCTCCGGCAAGGTGGGGCGACGATCTGCGAAATGTAGCTGGCAAGCACTGGAGGAGAAGAGCCGAAGACCGGGCTCAGTGGCGCGTCTTGGGAGAGACCTACGTCCAGCAGTGGACTAATATAGGTTGATGATGATGATGGGTGGAAAGTGGCAAAGGTGGGAAAAACCCAATGAACTTGCCATTGTTCAATGGACAGGTTCATTTTCGTTCGTTCTCTTTGAAGTCTCAATGACGGTGGCCCTAAACAAACAGGCTTTGGCTTTAGTGTGTGTGTATTTGTTTGTTCGTCTGTCTGTGTGTCCGTGGCCTCGTGCGGATGAAACTAATGCTTCGATGTTTGGTAGAAATCAATTCACCAATTTTCATATTGTTTTAAGATGAACTCCCTAGAAACTTTCAAATTCTGGTCTTCAAATTGCAAGGAATGCACCTTCCCAATCTTCAGGATCAATGTTATAGGCGATGCATTCTAAAATGTATTAGTAATATAAGTAACAGAGTTTTCTGTTCATCCTCAGAACCAGCAGCATCAGCAGAACCATCATCAGCAAAACCACCAGCAGCAGAATCACCAGGGACACCAGCCCGGCCAGCACCAGGGCCAGCACCAAGGCCAGCACCAGGGCCAGCATCCCGGTCAGCACCAGGGCCAACATCCCGGTCAGATGCAGCAGTCGCAGTACCATACCCAGCATAATCAGCATGGTAAGTGTTTACTACTTCGGCAAGTTTATCATGCGCACTTGATGTGCGGGCAGGTTTTTCCGCAAGTAGGCCGCTGGTGGGCCCTTTTTGCGTGACCCTTGACACGTGTTGCTTGAACTTTTTTAGGTTCTACAACACGCCGGTTTCCTCACGATGTTTTCCTTCACCGTTTTGAGAGTACTGGCATAGTGCACACCGTACACGAGTGGATTTGAACCCACGACCTTCGGAACTAGGACCCTATGGCCGCCTAGAACCTTTGGGTCTAGTTTTCTAGCTCTTACAATTTGACTTGGTTAATCTATTGTGGCAAGATGGGCAGACGATGTGGCGAACATCGCGAGCAAGACCTGGATGAGATTAGCACAAGACCGTCAACAGTGGCATATGCAGAAAGAGGCCTATACCCGGCAGTGGGTGAAGTCAGGCTGTGGATGATGATGATGAAGAGTTGTCCTTTCAAAGTGATCCTTACTGCATAAATACACTTTTGATTTGATTTGAAGAATTTATTAACAAAAAACAATTTGTTACTAAGCTCAAATACGCTAGGAAAAGCTTTCTAAGTCTAAATTTAATCAATTTTTTTTATTCAAAAATTTTAGTAAGGATATTTTAGATACGGTCAAATTAAATAAAATATAAATAAATAAATATTATAGACAATCTACACAACACTATCTAGCCCCAAACTAAGCAGGGCTTTTACTATGGTAACCATATAGCTGATATAATAGTTTTTTTTTTTTTTTTTTAAATTATCTTAAAACTATAAATGCTTGTAGTTCAGATATAACTATTGCTTGTTTATTAACCTTGTGCCGTCTTCCACAGAGATAAACAATATAAACACCAATTATGTCGTAGGACAAAACTACAACCGCGGCGGCTGGCGAGGCCGCGCGCGCGGCCGCGGTCGTGGGTTCGTGCCCCGCAACAAGAACACGCTCAAGTTCGAGAACGACTATGACTTTGAACAGGCCAATACGGAGTTCGAGGAACTACGCACCCAGTTGGCTAAGACGAAGATCTGTGACGAAGTTGTGGTTAAACCTGAGGTAAGGAGTCATAAATCATAAGTAAAGTAATTAATTAACCATCATTATTATAAGTCAACGACCACTGACTTTGAGCTAAGGTCAGATAGCGCGTGTTATATCACCTAGTTTTTATTACAACTAGGTGATAGAACACGCTTACCTTACGATGTACGCTGTTCGTTACTGGCGCTGCACATTCCTTACGTATGTGACGTATTGGTCACACACGTTAGGAACGTGCCCTACGATACAATGCACTGCATCTATCGACTTGAGGCATACAGATGTTCAGCCTCACGTGCCAGTAATTTCACCGGCACCCACACCGTTCAAACCGAATCACAGCAAAGCTGCTTCACGGCAGAAAAAGGCATGGTGGTAGTACTTCCTCAAACAAGCCCTTCACAAAAAGCTCTACTACTACATTAATATTGTCAGAGGCTGTAAGAACGCATGGAAATTTTAATGAGCAGTAGCATCTCCCCTTAAACAGACTGCGGAAGACGCGGCGGTAAGTTCGACAAAATCTTCAACTTTTTCTTTTGAAGACTTCGCCGTCGCTAACCGTCGAAACTACCGCCCCTAGGCCCATTCGTTGTAAACCGCGAACTTACAAAACGACGATCGATTCGAGTAATAAAATACGACTTATTTGACCCGCGCCTAATGTACATTCACCCCACCAGATGGACCGACGACATTGTTAAGATCGCGGGAAGTCGGTGGATAGAAAGTGCTCAGAATCGTTCTTCCTGGAATTGTGTACGGGAGGCCTATGTCCAGCAGTGGACTTTTCAGGCTGATGATGATGATAGTTTTCATTTCGCATACGTCAGAATTTTGCTTATATTTCACGTTTCTTAATGGGTGTCCAGGAAGAGCCACCCGCACCAGTAGGAGTGGAAGTGGACAAGAAAGATGATTCTGGTAACGAGACGGGTGCTGATGTACCCGAAGTCGATGACGACCCTTACACCGGTTATGACAAGACCAAGAGCTTCTTCGATAACATCTCTTGCGAAGCGATCGAGAGGTGAGACAATACTTTGATACAATCATTTCATTTACGTAACTTTGACGTTATAATTCAAATATTTCAGATTTCAATCCTCCTGATTATGTTATAATTGGTTTAATATGGCTTTGCAAGCAGCTTTCAATAAGAGCTTTATTTACAGAGAAAGTCTTTTTTTACACACATACAGATAATGATCTCTGAACTACACTGGAGGGGATTGATTTGCGCTAGCATTCGTATTTACTTGGCATTTCGTTATTGGTGTATTTTTGGTATTGTAATTTTGCTACGAACATTGCTATCACTTAGCCAGGGAATTTTCCATTTATGATCAATTAGCTGCCTGTCCCGGCTTCGCACGGGTGGATATTTATTTAAAACATATAAATATAGCCTGTGTTACTCAGGGTGAATGTAGCTTTCCAATGGTAAAAGAATTTTTGAAACCGGCAGAGTAGTTTTTGAGTTTATTCATTACAAACATACACAAAAATCTTTCCTCTTTACAATATTAGTATGTATAGAATAGAATAATGAAATTTTAATAATTCAAGATTGAATGGGTGATATGTCTGCTAGTATTTACTGATTGGTGTTCTTTGTAGGTCGAAGGGTCGCAGTCAGCGCACGGATTGGCGGACGGAGCGCAAGTTGAACTCGGAGACGTTTGGCGTGGCGTCCGCGCGCCGCGGGAACTGGCGCGGACGCGGGAACTGGCGCCACAACCCACACCACCAGCCGTGAGTACCGCACCACTACACTATCTTGTCGCGTCACTAGCTAAAACTCGTGATACGACAAGGTAGGCTCTAGGAATCAGTCATCACACCACTTCCTGAAAACCAGCGCTGCCTCGTCCCCTTTTTGGAGGCGAAGTAGCATTTAAGCTGAGTGAGGACCATTTTGGCTCGTAAACAAATACCTATATACCTAATTGGATACTGTCGGCACCCCTTTTAGCAATAGAACTAGGATTATGTGTGTACTTATTTCTTTCTGTGTTTCTGTAGGTGTTCTATGTTTTATTTTCTCTTTATTTCTTGTGTAGCCGTACCTTTACTCAATGTTCTTCTCTTTCTGTGGTTTATTTTTCTTTATAAGCTGTGTTTTTTGAGCCAAATAAAAATGTTATCTATCTTTATCTATCTATCTATCTTCCTCATTTTATGGCAGCTTCCTCCTAGGAGCACTGGTGGTCTAGCTGTAGCGGCCCACCTTCGATCCTAAGGTCGTGTTCAAATCCAGTCGTGTACCCATTAGTACACGACTGGATTTGAACATGACCTTAAAAACTCATTAGTTTTTCTGCCCAAAAAAATTATGTACACTATGCCAATACTCTCAAAACGGTGAAGGAAAACATCGTGAGGAAACCTGCGTATCGTAGAACCTAAAAAAGTTTGAACAACACGTGTCAAGCGTCACGCAAAAAGGGCCCGCCAGCGGCCTACTTGCGGAAACCAGTCCGCGCATAAAGTGCGGATGAAGATTTGCAAAATTATTTTGCCAGCCTCATCTGTCCCGTGCGGTTCTTGTCCAGGTGTTACCTGCAACCTTCACGTCCAAATAAAGTTAGCGACTTATGGTATATGAAAGGAGCAGTTGCCACAATTAACGTGTAGTATGTCCTACTTCCCCAGCTGGCGAGGTAACCCGCGCGGCGGCCGCGGCCGACCCAACAACATGGGAATGAACCCGCACGGCAACATGCCCCGGATCAACCAGCCCCGCAATGCGGGTCCCCAGCCGCAGATGCAAGCGCAGCCACCGGCAGCAACAGGTATTATAACCTTACCACTATTGCTACCTTCACATAATTAACCTTGCTAATATTGGACAATTAAAAATGGAGCATCCATCAGGAAAACATCTTAGTTGGATGAGTTTACTTCTTCTCATTGTGTACTACTAGTTTTTTACAACCAGTGTGCTGAAAGGATTTTAAGACTCAAAAAGGCGCTGTTTTCACATGTTTTCGTGCTTGTGCATCTCTTTAGGCATGTTTTTTATCTCTGTTTAAAATAGTTATAAGAGTAACTTTCTATATTCCGTTGTGCGTCTAGAGCGGCATGACAGTTTTTATAACAATTTTGGCTATTATCCTATACGTCTGTTATTACTCCCCTGTGTTACTTGTTTCCCCAATAAATATTTTCATTTGATTGATTTTGCTGACTTGTGAATTTTTCCTTTCTTTTCAGCTAAGTAGAAGAGACGCGACGTGGAGACTACCCTGAATCTTAATTTATTATCGCGTGGACTTATCACAAATGGCAAAGTAACGGAAATGTGTAGTATGATGGTGATTACATGTCATGTGTTTCATAAATGTAATTGTTATATGTCTTTACGGGAACTTATATTGTGGTGTGGAAGAAAGCAGAAAGGACAATGTTCTGGAGTGTTAGTGTTGTATCCTAAATGAAGGAAGATTCGAGATGGAAATTCCCGTAAGCATGTTCGTCCAAGGGTAGATTCGCTCACAGCTAGTGTATTTGTAAGTAAGGAACGTAGTGAGCGGATGCGTCGCGATACAGGCATTGGCATCTTCCTAACAAATTGTACAATGTCACAAGTCGACCGCTAACCGAAAGATATTAGGCTAATATTATAGATGTCAATGTCTAGGTGAGAGAATGAGCCATGTAAAAAGCGTCTCCTGTAAATCACACGAGGCTACGTAAGTTGCATAGTATAATTGAGACTTTATTTATGTCATGCCGGATGAAATATATTTTCTTATAAAGCTTCTCACCTGTAAGCGCGTATGTGCCTATTTAAAGATGTAACGAATGTTAGTTTTAGTATCAAGTGTTTTATTATTTTCGAAGGTCATTGCACTTCCATTTTTGTTTACTTGGCAATGACGATAAGACAGTCGCGGCAGTCCTACTGATGTGGTTACTTAGTGGTTCGTACGGGTTAGTTGAAGACCCGCGCTGGACGGCTGGGTCGCAGATATTGCTGTGTGGAGGCTTCTCGAATGTTGATGACTTGGAAGTGTTCTTATGACTGTCGTTTTATTGTTAATTATAGTAAATGAAATGTGATAGTAGGACTGCTGAGAGGGAAGGGAGAGAGGGGGGGGAAACATGTGCACGTGATTGATACACGCCGCTGTCCGGGAACCGAACAGACGTAGCGTTGAACTGATCAGTCGGCGACATATTGTTGATTCGTCCCATACAATTAGCCTGATTTGGTTGTTTTACTCATTTATCAATTTTTTTAGTAAATGTACATTCTAAAAAAGGACTGCCTTATATTTTTCTCGGTATATTCGAATCTATTTGTTGTAAAATTGTAATTTTATTTATGAAGCCGACGGAAGTCCTTACGAAATTACAAACCACTTTTTTGACAAATTAAATTGTTTGTAAAATCTGTTACTCAACTGTACCTGGTGATTGTATTAATATGAAAAATATACATTTACTACAAATCTTACAAAAGGGTATTTTATTTTTTTATTCGAATCATTACATAGGTATTTTTTGGTTATACATTTATTGCAAATTAACAAGCATATACACAATGTAGGTATTTAGCAATTAGCTTAACTAACCAACGAAACAGTATAAAAATGTAAAAAACATGTAAATTAATTATTTCTCTAGTGAACTTAGGACAAACATTATGTTTCACATACGTAACATACTGAAAGCAAATACAATACTTATGTAAAAAAATACTGATGGGTACCTATACACTTAGACAGGGTAAAAATTACGTGATTACAGTTAAAAATATATTTTTAAAAAATATAATCGCAGTTTCTTAGTTCCTACAAAACATGTACATAACCCATTCATGCCTTATTTATAAATATTACCATTCACACTGGTTACAATTTACAATCCTATATTAGATCAATAAAACTTATCAGATATTATTATTGAGATTACTTAGCGCTACTGGAATTAAAGCTCAATTTACACCGCCGCGGAATGGAGCGGAAGCTTCATATCAATTATATAGCACACAAATTAAATACGAGACAAAAAAATTGACGCGGAATCCTCGCGCATTCTCGAGAATTTGGCTCATATTCAATTTGTGTGATAATAAGGCCTGCACACACCTAGCGTGGCGAGTCACGCTGTGTGCGCACTGTGCGCAGGTCTTTATTCAATTGATATAAAGCTCCATATGCTTTAGACAATTTCGTCGCTTCCGTTCCATTCCGCGCCGGTGTAAATTGAGCCTAAGGTTAAAAACCTTGAGAAACCGACTTCATGGCTAAACTGCTGAACTGATTTTGATAAGATTTCTATGGAACCAATCTGGAACCTTCCAGATAAATTTACTAAATCGGTTCTTGAATGACTGCTTTATCAAACGTGAAAATATAGAACCCAATTGTGAACCTCCTTTTTTATTTGAAGTCTGTTAAAAATGTCTTAAACCTAAATAAAGTTAAGCCTAAGAATAAAGATTACATAAAAATTGAAGCGTGTTTTGCGAGATTACCTACATAACGGTAATTTCTCAAACCACGCTTCAGTTTGCATCTAAAATCACTCGAAAACTGCGTTTATCACATTTTTATGACAAAATAGAGGCAGCCAAGTTAATTTTAGAGGTGCAACTTTTAAAATCAAGCTAAAAACTTTTTAATACACGTCAAGTCCATGGTTGTTTCATAGTAAAAAAATCTATGATAGCTGCAACAGGATAAGACTGTCTTATCCACGCCATTCGCGGGCTGGTTGGCCATTTTCAACGAGCCATATTGATCCACTCTGCCCTTTGTTCAGGACCTCTATTAGAGATCTTCCAACGTGTTCCGAGCTGAAAAGAATAAACATGGGTTAGGTAAGAGTCCACCTCATTCTATTATTTGCACTTTGTATCAGTGCGCAGTGGGGTGATTGCGTAATCTTTTGTTGCAAATAAAACCTAGTTGAATCTGTAAAAATTGAAAATAAAATTAATTAAAACAAAACTTAACTTAACAAAGTTAGGTTTTGTTTCAATTAGTTTTTTCTACAATCGAAGCTCAAAATAATAAAGCAATCAAAACCTACTCGCATCAGTCATTTTTGACATTATTTTGAGCTGCGATTGCAATAAAAAACGAACTGAAACAAAACTTATCTTTGACAAAGAAAGGATAGGATGAAAAAAAACATGAAATAGCGAATAGGAACTAAACTTTGTAAAACAAGTATGGTAACCTTAAATGATGGTAACAGATTGGTCGAAAAATGATAGCAACAAGATATGTGATAGCCGTTTCTTGCTAGCATCAAACTTTTGTTTGCAACAGAAATACACAATCGGGCAGCCGATGTGATAGCAATCATTAGGGCTTATTAGCTATTAGGAAACAAGACTTTAAATAAATTCAAAAAATAAATTCAGTTAGTGGTTCAAATGGCTATTCATATAGTTTACCAACCCTTGACGCTTAGATAGACGAGTCTCTATTCATTAATTCTAGCCTCTGCTCTGTTGGTACTAACTCTGCCTTCTGCTCCGTAGGTCGTGGGTTCAATCCCCACCGAGAACAAATTAATATTTGGGTGGTGAACGCAGAATAATTGTTCGTTCTCTGTCTGGTGTGTGTTAAGTACCTACATATTTACAAAAAAAATATATGAAAGTATTATATCAGCTGGTTCCTACAACAAGCTGGATAAACAAGCTTAAATTGGGCCCAAATAGTGTTCTGTGGGTTGTCCACGATATTTTTGATTATTATTTTTTATGGAAGATTTTATATTTCCATAATCCGGAATATGACTTACCTCTGCGTCTTATTGGTCGCATTGTCTCGGTGCCATGCGGCCTCAAAGTCTGAAGACATCAGCTGCTTACTGATGTCCTTCACGAATCCAGAGTCTGTGAGTCCAGGACAGATAGCCATAGTCCGGACGCCTGTTCTCGTCACGTGGTATGGATCCTACAAAAACATGATGAATGAGTCACTATCTACAGCTCACCCACTGCTGGGTATTTCTGGGCCTCCTCTTGAGCCCGCTTTACTTTTCAGAACTTCGTAGGTACTTCGTAACAGCGAGGAGGTCTATCAGAGGAAATCCGAAGATCCCTGAGAAGAATTTCGTCGCCGTTCGTGGTTTTAGACGAAATAAAATATACCTACATATTACAGCGAAAACTATCCATTGAATATACCTAGCTAGAACTCTTATAACTCTTATAACAACGGCAAAAACAAATCATCTCCGTAGGTATTACGACGCCATCTTTTCTATCCCGACTAGTGATAGATACCTATATCTCGTCGCCCGGTCTCAATAAGGATGTCCTATTCCCAAAACCGGCTAGCACTACCTACTCATTACGATCACCTCACTGTGCCCAGTGGGGACGAGCGGGATTAAATAAAATTCAATATTTATTTAATCAGTTGCATCACAAAGATCACTTTGAAACGTCTTAACTAGGTTTATTTTTAATTGGGAACGAACGCTACAAAAAACGAAAAGAAACCTTATAACTCTCATCCCTACTGGATACTTGTGAAGGAAAACATCGTGAGGAAACCGGCATATCGTAGAACCTAAAAAGTTCGAAAATATGTGTCTAGTGCACGAAAGGAGCCTCTTTGAGGCGCACTTAAAATCCTTTCACCACACTTGGTTCGAAAGAATCAGTGACACGATAAGAAGAAGAACTGGATACTAAAAGTGGCGAGTTAGTATAGGTAAAGTGGCGGAGTGAAAATGTTCGTCTATTTTCATCTTGATTTGTTCAACGTATCACGATCACATCATACCTTTTGAAACTGAATAGACAGAATACGCCGTTATGTTAACGTCACAAATTATGTCAAAATGTGTTCATGATCAAGGCCAGGTGCAAGCGAAAACCGACTCTAAGGTGACGAACATTTTCATACCGCGACTGTACAATCTGTACATGCTGTGCAGGGGCGTAGCTACCGCCGTATCTGCCGTATCAATTATACGGGGCCCCCGGCCTACGGGGCCCCGAACGTTCGTAAGCAAAATTAAAAAAAAACCCAATTTCTTAAAACTTTAAAACAAATACCTAAGAGCTTAGATGGTGCATGAACGCCTAACAGATCTGTCACTATTGTCCATAGAGGCAGAAATTTAGAAAAACTAAAGTCTTTTGATAAATTAAATAATGTAATAAATCAGTTTGCTGAAACAGAGGCAAGGAGAGTGTATATTCAATTTGAATTGTTTGTAAACTTTTTGAAAAAGTGACATAGATTAATAAATATTTCTTATAATTTTATGCAAGCTTTTTTTTTCTTTTGGGAGACAATTCTTTACCCTTCATAAAAGCCCCCAAAAAAATTTTATACGGGGCCCCGCCAAGGCACGCTACGCCACTGATGCTGTGGTGGACGAAATACATCGCTGACTCCCTTCAACGTGGTAACTCACCCCATAAGATCTGGTGAGTCCTACAATCGCGTAGTTTGTCGCCGTGTAGATAGGCGTGGACACCTGCGGCCTGACGAAGCAAGACGATGCAGTATTGATAATGGTCCCCCCTAGGCCTCCGCGGTCCCTGCCCATGAACCGGTAACCTAGCATTGTGCCTCGAATCGCACCGTTCTGTAATTACAATTTATAGCAAGTTGTCATTTTTATTATGTTAGTAGGAAACTAGGAATACCTATTATATGTTTCTCAAATCTGTAACTTTCACGGACTTGGACGGCCCTCATAGCTCAGTTGGTAGTAGCTCTGCCTTCTGTGCTGGAGGGCGTGGGTTCGATCCCCACCGAGAACAAATATTTGTGCGGTGAACGTAAATGTTTGTTCTCGTCTGTTATACTTATTAAATTGTAAGAATTACATAATTATTAGCTATCTGGTTCCTATAGTAAGAAATTACTGGCACGTGAGGCAGTGCATCGCAGTGCACACTCATGACGTGCGTGACCTACGATGCAATGCTTTGTTTTAGGTGATGGTTACCACTGAATATCAGGTGGGCCATATGCTTAATTGTTCCATCAGCTAGTAGTATTATGTTTAAAAAGCTCTGCTTACTTTGGGGCTAGATGTGTGTGTAGTGTTGTATAAATTGTCCACGGCATTTATTATTCATTTGTTTCCACTCACCACATTGACATCAACTTCAAGTTCCCACAGGCGGTCGTTCATGAAGCCAGCATTATTTATCACGATATCCAAACGGCCGCACATATCCGTGGTGAGCATAAACGCCTCTGCAAAAGAAAATAAAGATGAATTGGCACCTGCCTATATTTCAGACAGAAATCCTATGGGTTTTCTGTCAGAAATCCGTCAAAACTTAAAATTGCCATCGGAATCCCGTTCAAGAGTAGACCGACTGATCTGGTAAGGACTGTATTTTGATTCGTCTCAGGCTTGGCACAACCTACCATTTTAGATAACTGACTAACACAATAGGAATCTTTCGCCATGAGTATTCGAACGCTGAATATTTTCTAATACTGACGACAGAATTTTACAAGTTTCAGGCAAGTTTTATCATGCGCACTTGATGTGCGGGCAGGTTTTTCCGCAAGTAGGCCACTGGTGGGCCCTTTTTGCGTGACCCTTGACACGTGTTGCTCGAACTTTTTTAGGTTCTACAACACACCGGTTTCCTCACGATGTTTTCCTTCACCGTTTTGAGAGTACTGGCATAGTGCACATAAATTTTTCGACAGAATTTTACAATAAATCTGGCCGGTTCTGTTTAAAATAACATCGACTAAGTATACCTATATTATACCTATAGGTATTTTTGTATCGTTCCCCAAACATACTCCGTGTTGTGTCCCTCTTTTTTTGTAAACACGCCCTGATTTATGTATCCCTATACCTACTTTACGTAGTAATTAATAACCCAACCAAAAATACACACATGAAGTGATGATAGAATGACTAAGCGCTATGAAGGATGTCGCTACAGCGTTGGATAAATCACTAGTGTGGTATAAAAATATCACTCAACTGACACATAACTTCTAGAAAGGACGTCTCGAAAGTCTTCTAAAAAGTCCGTACCTAGATCATCAATGATGATTCATCATAGGACCTTCACCATAGGTACAGCAGCTTACAGCTACGCACCACCAAGACCAACACCAGTTTAATCAAAGTACCAGTGGGGTGATTGCGTATCAGTGCGTGATATTTGTTGCAATAAAAAAACAATTTGACACAAAACTTATCTTTGACAAGGAACTATTGCAACAAGACTGAATGTTGACGTAATAAACATGAGATAGCGAATAGGAACTTCGCTTTGCAAAACTAGCATGGCGACAAATAGAGAGTGGTCGAAAAATGATGGCAACGACACATGTGATCGCTGCTTCTTGTTAGTATTATGTTTGACGTGACAACTTCTTATAATTATAATTCGATGGAGCCGGCTGCACACACGAAAAAACATGACGTCATGCGGCGTTACCTCGCTCTGAGGCATTCCATTAAAAGTGCAAGCGAGAGCGAGGAACGAGCGACAAAGAGGCACAATCGACCTCGCGTTCAGCAGCACTCGACATCTGTCTCTCTCCTACTTGAGTGAGCGATGCGTTCACGTGGACAGCTGTATGACGTTGTCACGTTCAACTATCGTCAATAAACCGACTTTACAGAAAACCGTTTTTTTGAAGTGAAAACTTCTTTAGCGGCGTTGAGCACTTTTTCTGTAATGGGTATAAAATCTTAAACTCGCGTCAGGGCGTCAGGGCGTCAGGATCACGTGACTTGATCGAAAAAGCGTAAGACGCTACAGATACGCTAGTAGTTACTATGACACGGTAACGTCACAGAATAGATAATAGTTAGTAGCAAGCATACCAAGGCGTTTTTCGTGACTGTAGTAGGTATAGGTACATACCTATTATAGATTTTATGAACTAGCGGCCGCCCGCGGCAGGTAGTAGTGGTCATTGGTACATGATTTTATAGATCTACTGTATTTATTTAGGTATTATGAATAGCGAAAGAAAATGAGTGAGTACTTTATAAGTTTTAATACGAGCGGCAAGTTTTCACTTCTGCCGGCACTCCCGGAGTGCAACCCGTATTTTTTTTTGTTAGTATTTAGTATCAAACTTTTGATTGCAAATTGCGGATGATAAGATTGCTTGGAGGAATTAGAATTAGAATTTTTCTAATTCCTCCAAGCAATCTTATCATCCGAATATTGTTCTACTGCTGCGAGAGTTGAAACGTCGAAACTTTACCCTGAAGTCTCTTGAACTCCCACCGCGTCAGACCAAAGCTTACCTTCAAACTGCGGGTAGTCGGTGACATCTAGGCGATTGAACATGGCACTATTCCTCCCATACTTGGCACATAGGTCGTCGCACATTTGCTCCCCAAGTTCGGGGTCGATGTCACACATGGACACCTGAAACACAGAATACATTTTATTTACAAGAAGATCTATTATGTATGTCTTTATGACTAAAATAAGTTCCTGGCGAATAATAATGTAGAAACCGCAGTTCCCGATAAAATTTTAATAAACAATTTCATAATTTTATTTTGCCAAGGAAGCACTAGATTCTGATAGAGGCAACCTCCTGAACTGCTGGTTTTGATGTTATTCTTTGTGTGTATTAGGGACCTCTTAATAGGATATTCCGTCAGTCTGTGCTCGTGGCCCAAATTTGACAGACATTGCCGCTAATTAAATCATGTTTAAAACAATTGTGCTTCTAATGAGCTTTCAATACATCAAATCCGCTGGTCTTCAGGACTAAGGATAATATTCAAACGGATTGGAAAACAAAGAAGGAAAACAATCACGCCGCAGTGACCGAGCGCCGGAAAATCGATACAAACCAAAGTCCTCGTTGAGGAAAACTTTACGCAAAAAATATCTAACTTCCAAGTTAACGTGATCTTACCAGAACTAAATCCATGTATTTCAAGAGTAAAGGTAAATATAGCTCATTCAACAGTTATTTTACCTTGAACCTAGAATAAGTAAGCACTGCACCATGCGCGAAGGAAACCTATTTCTTTAAAACAGTAAAGTGGCTTACCCTTGCTCCGTATTTCAACAGCTCTTCGGCGTAGGCCAGACCGATACCTGAAGCGGCTCCGGTGATCAAAGCTACCTTTCCTTTCAGATCCATTGTGAATTTCAGCGAGTAATAAGGGACTAAAGACGGCGCGCCCTAATGTGCGATGGCTGACTGCTGCCCCCGGAATGAGTCTGTTCGATCGTGTCGGGAGAGGGAGGGAAGCCGGGACACACCCGTTTCTCCCCTGTTTCCCCCTTGCGTAGTAAATATACGCACGATCGCTCGACACTCTTTGTTTCGTACTTTTCGTAGTCACCTACCTACCTATAATTCGTTGAATTTGGCTTCATAAGCAACCAAAAAAAGTAAACAGGTCTTTGCATCTATTGTAGATTATTTATATAGCGTCAGGGACAATTACATGATTAGATACTCATACTCATGTCCCTATTTACGGGACGCTATAGTGCCTGGGACAAGATTTTTGATGGAATAGGCTTGCCCAGCACCTAGACCATCCTGAAAGCCCTAATCCACAGGAAAGACATGGTCAATACGTGCAGAGCTGACGAAGCCGCAGGTTTCTTCACGATGTTATCCTTGACCGCTTGAGAGCACTAACATTGCGTAGCGTTATTGCGTTGCGTTTCAAACAGAAAAATCTAATGGTGCATTACTAGATTCAAATCTGAGGCTGAAAGATCGGAAGGGTTACTACAACTAGGCAACCAGCGCAGCTAACAATAGCACCACTTACATCATGCGTGAGTGGATAATGCTTTGAAACAAACGTTTGAAGAGAAAGTGGGTTCGACGGGCGTACGTAAAAGGGTTGCGGAAAAAGTAGCATACCTACTATATTGTAGGTATAGGTACATGAGTATACTCGTAGTCAATTAGTCAGTAGGTCCTAACTAAAGAATCTAATTCTAAACAAACATTTGGTTTGGCTAAATACTAACCTAAGGTACGACTTGTAAAATGAAAAACAAAAGTGTTTTGGTTTTTCTTTATTTGTAAATTTATCAATACTTCAAATGTTCAATCAACTCTTCAGGTAGGTATTTACAGTAAATTTTTCAAGAAATTTAATTTTACATTTTTTTGAACTTTTTGTAAGATTACAGAAAATAAGGAAAATATCACAGATAGAACAATATCACGAACGCCGTTGTCGTGATATCGTAAGTATACAAAACGCGACCTCACTGATTCCACAGAAGCGAATTGTACACAAAATACCAAAATAAAAGTTTATTACAAACAACAGCTACGTAAAAACTTGGAAATTTAAAAATCCTTCGAGTGAAAAAGGTTTCTAAAATATCAAATAACTTGCGACAAATTTTTTCGCTAGCTGTAGGCACTAAAATAACACAAATTACCAAAAAACTTAATAAAACTTTAAATATCGATCATGATCTGTACAATAAAATATTATAGTCTCTACCATGATTTACGCTAAAAATAAAATGGAATTTACAAAATCCCTATGTACAAATATCACAGTAGTAGATCACAAAATGATTGATGCGTTAGAAATTTCAAATCGAACATACTAGGAGCCAAGTAAATTTTTTTGATATTATTTTACAGTATTGATGTAATATAACTTTTGCAGTAGGGTAGTCAGCGACATGTTTTTTAACAAGAATGATGAATTAAATCATCCATTTGTCACTGATTATGATAATGGCATGTTTTTTAACAGGAATGATGAATTAAATTATCCATTCGTCGCTATGCTATAGGCATGTTTTTTAACAGGAATGATTAATAAAATTATTCATTCGTCGCTGACTATGTTAATAGCATGTTTTTAACAGGAATGATGAATTTAATTATCCATTTGTCATTGATTATGATAATGGTAAGTTGTTTAACAGGAATTATGAATTAAATCATCGTTGTCGCTGACTTTGTTAATGGTATGTTTTTTAACAAGAATGATGAATTAAATAACCCATTTGTCGCTGACTATGTTAGTGGCATGTTTTTTAACAAGAATGATGAATTAAATCATCCACTTGTCGCTGACTTTGTTAATGGTATGTTTTTTAACAAGAATGATGAATTAAATCAACCCTTTGTCGCTGACTATGGTAATGGCATGTTTTTTAACAAGAATGATGACTTAAATCATCTTTGTCACTGACTATGGTAATGGCATGTTTTTTACAAGAATGATGAATTAAATCATCCCGTTGTCGCTGACTATGGTAATGGTAAGTTGTTTTAACAGGAATTATGAACTTGATCAGCCCCCGCCGCTGGCACCGCTTTGGCTAAGTACGAGAATGAGCGTGCATTGGGTAAGCCAGCTAGCACGCATGCACTCAACGCAGATCTGTTGAGATTCATGGGCGCTGCATCATACCACTCCAAGGAATCGCCGTCGTAGCATTCCACATGAGGTATTGTAGTGGAACCTGAAATAAAATTCAAGTTTTTTATACAGCTAAGCGATGGAACAAGTAATGGCCCACCTGAGGCTAAGTAACCATCGCTTGAATTTTTTTTAACACAAACAAAACAATCACTTAAAAACCTATTTGGCTAAAGTATAGGGTTGTGTACTATGCCAGTACTCTCAAACGGTGAACGAAAACATCGTCAGGAAACCGTTGTCTTGGTATGATTTCTTCAAATGGTTAGCACTTATAATGAAGGGCGATCGTCACAAAAATAAAGTTCGGGATACCGTGTCGTCGTCAGTCGATTAACAGAACACGTAAAAACTTCCGAAACGCATCGAAAACGTGATTTAGACAGAGCGGTATGTACAATTTTAAAGGCGACATTTAGTTTTGCTACTATTATTGTAACTGGTAGTTCTGCTAAGATATCGGCATGAAAAAACTACGCTCTGAGTTTTCACGATATGCTTATTAATATAACTTGCCTCTAACTATCATCCTAACTTGGCCAAGCTCAAATTGGCCTATTTCTTGAAGAGTTCCGTAGAACAGATCTTTGTAATCTAGCCTAGTACCTACCTATAATAAGAATTTTCGAGGATATCTTAAGGGGTGGAAAAAGAAGGCTAAAATAAAATTGAAACATGGAAAAAATACTCAACGGGTTGTACCGTTAAAGCCTCCGATGACAAAGATCATGTCGTCTAGTAGAACAGTGGCGAAGTTGCTTCTGGCGCTGAACATCTCAGTCACTTCTTGCCAATCTCCTCCTCGTTGTGGATTGAACTTTTCTCCTAAAGGAGAACAAGGTTTTTATACACTGGCAGTAGGGACTTACGACCAGGGTCAGACTGAGCCAGAAGGGTGGGTGACCACAAGTCCACCATTTTTCGAGTTTTTCTATTTCATTTCTCTCTAATTCTATGAACGAACTATCACCATAATCATATATTTATGTATGTTGATAATAAAACGTCTAGGTACATAATTTTCTAAGCTACCTTAATGTTGATCAATAATCACAACGTCGCGTCGCCATATCCAGCAATGGACTTCCAGTGAACCATATTTAAGCTAGCTTGAGTAACTCACCTGTATTAAGTCGACTGTAGCCATTAAACCCTCCCAGCGCATACAGACATTCTCTGTACGCGATGAGGCTGACTCCCGACCGAGGGCTCAGCATAGATCTGATGAAGTTCCACTGCCTTGTGTCGGAATCAAACACTTCCGCAGAACTTAGAACTTCTTGGCCGTTGAAACCGCCAACTATGTAGATCTGTCAATGATAATGTCTGGATTCAAAGTGATCCTTCTGATTCTACTGAATTAAACTGTTGTTTTTGCACAATTTGCTGATGGAACAAGCTTGTGGTCCATCTGATGTTAAGTGGTAATGTGTAAAACATTGCCTTATGGGTCACGCATGCTAAGAACGTGTCTTACAATACAACGCACTGCCATGCGTCCATCAACTTGAGGCAAGCAGAGGCAAGGCTTGAGGTTAAGCTTTATTGGCCTGAAATTTCACTGGCACCCACACCCTTCAATATGAAACACAAAAGCTTGAGGCAGAAATAGGCATGGTGGTGGTTATTAGCGGTTCGGTAAGAGTAGTGTTTGGTGCGGCGATCTAGGAAATGAAGCTGGCCAACTCTGGATAAGATGAGAGGACTCGAAGACCCGGCTAAGTGGTGTTTCTTGGGAAAGTCAACCACTGGTCAGGCATAGGTTGTTGATTTGGTTCGAAAGTATTTTGTTCAGTATATCCAGAAAGACCTACTGACACGACAAAAAGAATTATCGTGCCCCTAAGTCGAAGTGGTTCAAAAAACCATTGAGGAAAAAGGATTTTAAGTGTGCCTCAAAGAAGTTCAGGTTCCTGATGATGACCAACAAATTGGCTTTTGCAAAGTTCAATAGAAATGCAAGCAAAGTTCAATAGAATTGTTTGCATTTGCTTGGTATTACAGTACCAGTAATGCCGTCGAAAATTGTTTCTATTTGATTTTCATATTTACAAGTTTTTCAATCTGTAAAACTATCAGGAAAGTGCCACCCTAGGGGTGGTTACATTGATAAGCATAGGTTATCCTCAGCCTACCAATTCCCACCCACCTTAGCACCCGAATCGATTCGAACCTGTCTACATGATTTACGCCGAGCTAGGGTATGGGCTGCAATGCCGGCATCTGAAATATTCAGGTGTCTTCAGAGCATTCTCAGGTGATTCTGAGATTTTCGGAGACAGCTAAATTTAATCAAATTAGTTATAGTGTAAATATTTCACACTCAAACAAATGTTCAAATATATGATCGCTTTATCCAGTTTTCTGGCTGATCCTAATGATGTGTTTCAAATTAGATAGGTCATAAATTAGATGACACTAAAGTCAGAAAAATCGAAAAATATAGAAATGAGAAGCGAAATAATAATCGGTGGAGCAGCGATCTGCAAACCAATAAGCAACAGTCGTGATTTAAACCTGCGTACCTACGTTTTAGAAATGATTGCTAAAAATGTGGTGGGATGTTTGATGACTAAAGTAAAGCAGTGTCACAAGTATTTTATTTCATATTATTTTTCATGGATAAGATAGAAGTTGATACACAGGTAAATGACGGCTGATAGAGGAGAATGGAAGGGGAGAACATGTGCGACCTCAAATAAAAAGGCATAAAGACAGGAAGAAGAAGATTATTTTTCATGGAAAACACACGGCTTTTTAAACATACCTAGAACTTAGCTTAGATCAGTTAAAGCCTAAACATTTTCCACGACCTGTTTAGAAAAATATAAGTGAGCAATGTACCTACCTTGCCCCCAAGAGAAGCTGCGCTGGCATCAGAGCGTTGTTTGTTCATTGGAGTCGTCATTTCCCACTGGTTCTTGTCAGGATAGTAACGCTCCACAGACGACATGCGAGTTCTACCGTTGTACCCTCCGAGAGCGTAAATTAAACCATCTGAAATACACTTTATAATTTCACTAGATATACCTACCTACCAAATTGATACGATCTTATTTTGTCCTCATTGCACATTCCCTCATCCATGACATTTGTCCAGCCTTTTGTGTAACTCATAATCGGTGTTCTTTTCTCCAAACTGCGAGAGCGGTTCACAAGAAAGTGCTTATTAGGTCCCTGAATTCCCTGATTCGAAAACCTATGAATCCTACTTAATTACTGATCTATCGATAAAGATGGTCATAGTCTAAATAAAAGCACGAAAACAAATCATTTAAAGAAAGAATAAGCAAAAGACTCTTACAGGTTTTTCCATCCTTACCAGAGGGTCTCAAATCCATGAGAAATGTATGTTCCTACAATCATGATCCTTCAAACCTATTGTATTGAGCTGTTCTGCAAAGTTGCTCATACCACATCAAGTCGTTCGTTTGTGGTCCTCCTAGTTTGGGGTCCTATATTTTTTCCATGACTAACCCCCGAATACTGAAACGCAACTCAGATTTAAGCACGTCTCAAGCGACGAAAATTTGACAGATTTTCATTGAAAACTGTCAAATATTCGTCGCTTGAGACGTGCTTAAATCTGAGTTGCGTTTCAGTATTCGGAGGTTAGGCCCGTATTCCGAAACAGTGCTTGAGTCTGAGTCGAGCCTCAAGCATAGATTTTATGACAGTTCTCCATTGAAAAGTGTCAAAAATCTGTGCTTGAGGCTCGACTCAGACATAAGCACTGTTTCGGAATACGGGCCTAAGTTTCGTCTTTATACCCCCATGTTCTATAGTCTTCCCGAAGACTTACCATGAGCGACCACGCTGACATAACACCTTGTTTGATAACTAGCTCGTTCCGGCTAGGTATTAGCAACGGGGTCGTAACACGGATACTGAAGCCATTATTCCGTGACTTAGTTTTGTCTACCCTTATGTTCTATGGTCTACCCGAAGACTTACCATGAGCGACCACGCTGACATAACACCTTGCTTGATACATACAAGCTCGTTCCTGCCAGGTATTCGCGACGGGGTCATAGCAACGGACCGTGTTGAAATGATCGCTCCCGTCAAAGCCACCGATCATGTAGATCAGATTATTAAGGGTGCAGAGACCGTGGTAGGCGCGAGGAGTCAGGTCCATGTGGATGGACAGGAACCACCGGTCAGCCCTTTGAGGAAATGAGAAATAGAAGCTATCATTTTAATTTAAGTCAGTGGATGAAGTGGGGTTTATAGGAGAGGTCTAGATCCAGTAGTGGCTAAAGGCTAATGATGATGATAATTTTTAATTGGAAATAATTCTTGTTCTTGTTGTTTGTTATGTGCCAACCTATTGTTACTTGGATAGAAACAAGTATTTTATAAATGATATTATGATTTTTGATTAAGAAATTTAAACTTCGGGATCCCAGATGGAATGAAATTCAATATGCCTCCATTTGGATCCAGTGGGTCCAACAGGTTAACGCAGTGATCACCTAACTAGTACTGGTATTTTTTTTTTTACGATAACGTCTAAAATACCGTGCATTATGAATTAAGGTTTTCGTGAGTGCGTTTAGGCCTTTAAGTACGTGTTTTTAACCTTGTATCGTAAGTTTCAACAAAACTTGTTGGACTACCCGCGCTCCAGCCGCCGACTGCAAACAGAATCTCAAAGGGTATCCGGGGTCTCGCAAGGGGCTCATTAAGGTCCGCTTCTGTTCCTGGCCTTGAGTCCAACAGTGTGAGGAATACCACTGCGGGGTACAGTGCCTCTTGGCACTTCTGAAAGAATAACTGAATAGCAACAACCCAGGTCTAAATGTAAAAGAGAAAGACGTGAGAAATGAGTTGTACCTCATCTTCGACAACAGGTGCCCACTGCAATATTTTCGATTTGAAATATTTAAAGCTAATGTGACCGAATCTCACACACGATAGCAGAGAAGGAATGTATATTCTTCTATTTACTAAATCATGTTCTACCCAAGTTTTTACTGCTTGGAATACTACTTCTTCATTTCGAACGTTCAGTTCATCGTCTCTTAGCACCTCTTCCAGCTCTTCGTGTGTGAGTGATTTAAATTCATTACATTCCTTTAGAACTCTGCTAAAATTCTGTCTTATGTATAGTTTTCCTTTCTTCTCTAAATCTCCACAGAAGTAGTATTTCGCGAATTTAAAAATGCCCAAGCAGTTGTGTGGCCTTAGCTCGTGCAAGAAGTACTGGCAGCAGAGCTGAATGACGCCGACCACATCGAACTG
This sequence comes from Thera britannica, assembly GCA_939531255.2. NCBI lineage: Eukaryota > Metazoa > Arthropoda > Insecta > Lepidoptera > Geometridae > Thera > Thera britannica. The sequence goes on from OW618038.2 coordinate 22,382,481, forward strand.
ATCAGCGAAGGGCAACAAATGCTCCACGTTCTCTGCCGTTACCTTACATGAACCCGTGTACGCGTAATCTAAAATTTGAACCATGTAGCAGCTGGGGACATCCACGAATATTTCAGTTTCTTCCGGCTCCCCTTTTTTCAATGAATTTATAAACATGGCCTTGAAGTATGGACTCACAGCAGAGAGTATCGCTCTATGTACACGTATTGATTTCATGTCCCTACAAATGATTGTGCCATCACAGAGCTGGCCATTTTGACGCAGTTCATTCCAAATAGCTGGGAACTCTACTATTGAATAATTTTCAGGGAGGCACACGCATTTCCGCTTTCTTGTAACGATCTTCTTTTTTGATAGACGCGATTTCGTGGAAGACGCGGAACGAACGGAATTTTTAGTTTTTGATAATTTTCGGTGTTTCGTATTAAATTCCATCCCTTCGAAAAAACGGCGGTCTAAACTTGTTTATTTGTCGCGATGACATGCTTGATTGAAGATGATAGATCTTCATATTTTGAAATCGCTTTGACATAAATTCAAAAGTTGTTAATACAAAAAAGGTCTTAGCACAGAGGATGGTCCATGCGGTTGCATTGTCCAACAGTGCACGAAAGAAGCCTCTTTGAGGCGCATTTAAAAATGTTTTCACCACACTGGTTCGAAAGAACTAGTGAGGTGAGTGACACGACCAGAAGATATTTGAAAAACTTTGAATTTCGCGGGCTTACAAATATGTTGAGTCCTCTTTTTCTTCTTCCTAATGAATGGCCTTTTCGTATAATTTATCCGAAAAGGCCATATTATGGTCTTTTCGGATAAATTTTGCCAATGTTGAGTTCTCTCTATGGTTCCCTTGACATTGACATTACAGTTTTTTTACTGGCAACTTTGGTCATCCGTCCGATTTGACTGTCAAACTTCTTTATTGTCTATAGCCTCTTTTTCATCCGGTTGTCAAGATGGTGAGTTTCGTAGTGGAAAAAATGAAATAAATCAATGAAAATCCCAGTGAAACGAGTGTATCGTGAAAGTATAAAGTGGCTATGAGTTATATCAGTGAAGTCAACATGTGTTCCTTTTCATATTTCAGGGTATCGACATCAATCACAAACACGATCGGAAAGTTAGGCGCACCGAAGTCAAATCTCAGGATGTGTATCTGAGACTTCTGGTGAAAGTGAGTAGTCCTATTATATTTCCTACTACTGTGCGCTTTCATTTGGATCCTTCCGATTCGGAGAGTTCCCAAGAACCCTGGGCTAACATGTACTTGTTATTGTTGACAGTTGTACAGATACTTGGCCAGGCGTACCAATGCTAAGTTCAACACTATCATCCTGAGAAGGTTGTTCATGAGCCGTATCAACCGCCCGCCGATCTCCCTGTCTCGCCTGGTGCGTCACATGAAGAAGCCCACTCGCGAGGGTCTGATCGCAGTGGTTGTTGGAACTGTTACCAACGATGTGAGGTTATACACTGTGCCTAAACTGACCGTAGCTGCTCTTCACGTTACTGAGAAGGCCCGCGCCCGTATCTTGGCTGCTGGAGGTGAGTTTGTTTACGTTTTTCTTAGGTTAGGGCAATGCACTTCTTGTTGATTTTAGGTTATCACTACATAGAAACTCCTCAGACACTTGTCTGAAATATGATCAATTTAGAGAAGGCTAATATTTTTATTCAGTTTCTATATTTTGAAATGCTGATTATAGTTAACATCATCAGATAAGACGATTCTTGACTGTAGTATTTTACTATGGAATGGTATTTTATTATAAGTGATAAATATAAATGTTATTGAAACATTTATGCATACTTATGTGTTATGATTGCGAAAGTTTAAAAATTACTATGGTTCTAGTAAAGAAAATCATGGAATTTGTATTTTACTAACATTAGCTTGATGACTGTGAACTTTCACAATGATACTAGTAGCTTGGAATGATGTTGGTGATGTAATTTGTAAATTTTCTGTGTATAAACTGGGATTTTTATTTGCCTTCTCTGGACATCAACCTATCCATGTTTTGTTTATCTTTTACCATAAACATGTAAAATCCAAAACTTGGGAGAAGTTATTCTTCCTGCAAATGTATGGGAGAGGACTGTGTCTAGCAAACAAACATATCAAATCCTAAACACACCTAGACATCAATAAATTGAACCTTCGTAAATTCCAGGTGAAATCCTGACCTTTGACCAGCTGGCTCTGCGTGCCCCAACTGGCAAGAAGACCGTTCTCGTCCAGGGTCGCCGCAACGCCCGTGAGGCTGTCAGGCACTTCGGGCCCGCACCTGGTGCTCCGCGCTCTCACACCAAACCCTATGTACGCTCTAAGGGAGACGAGAAAGCTAGACCTAGCCGTCGTTCTAATGCTTAATCTTAGTAATATAAGGACTACAGCCTATTCTTTAGTATTATTTTGACATCCTGTAGCTTAAAGAGAGAACATAGATCTATGAAAATAAATATGTTGCATGGATGTGACAACAAAAGGTAGGTAAAGTAGGTCACTCACAACACATCAAAACAGTACTTTACAGTATAAAAATCAGCTAGGTTTGAAAAATGGTTCAGTTTGGAAATAAAACAAGATTTGGAAAATGATTTGTAATTAAATACCTTCTTAGCCAATTATAATATCACAGATAAGTTCTCTATTCACTAGTGTTTTAGTTAGCGGGGAGACAATGCACAATACATCTTATGGCAGGACTTCAGTGCAGATGTTTTTCCCCCAACTCAAATTAGAAATAGTGTTTTAGTTTATACAAAATGAGCTCATCCAGAAGTTTAGAAGTTGCTCATCATCCTTGGTCACACCAAACATTTGCTTTAACTTCACAACAGCTGATGATTTTGCGCCAGAAGATTCTATAGCGGCTTTTACTGATCGTGCTATTCTGTAAAGAAAAGATGATAGCTAACAAAATCTTAAAACCATGCACTAATATATGAACTGGGTAAAGACAGGTCAATTTAATAAGGGGTTTGATAAAGGGCTGCCCTCATAGCTAAGTTGGTAGTAGCTCTGCTTTCTGCGCTGGAGGGCGTGGGTTCGATCCCCAGCTAGAACAAATATTTCTGTGGTGAACATAGATGTTTGTTCTGTCTGGGTGTTTTTAATTCTAAGTGAATTTACAAAAAAAATAAGTTTTATATCAGCTATCTGGTTTCCATAGTACAAGTTCTGCTTAATTTGGGGCTAGATAGTGTAGTGTGGATTGTCCAGAATATTTATTTATTTATAGGTGATGGTTACGACTTAACTTCAGGTAGCCATATTATTTAAAAGTCTAAAATGTTCAACTAACCCAAGCCATTCTAACTGCAGTGATTTCACTTGCTGGTGTAAAACATCATCATTAAACTTTCCATTGCTCATAGCATTTTCAATCCTATTCAAAAGGGTGGGACCTAGAAAAAGAAATGAAATTATTTTCAGACATTAATGACCTTCCTTATGTGTCAGACATTAAAATAAGTCCGGGCGCTTACACGCTGATAAACGAAACCCTTAAAGGGAGGTTATGGCTGGATAAATGTATTTATATATGGAAACCAATGAGGCTTGGCAAATCTGAATTCCAGTAACACAAGATTTTTTTCAGATTTAGATAGGCATTTGTTTTAAATGCAAGACCCTACTTTTTGAATTTGCCTCTTGACTACTCCCAGAATGGCCAAGGTTCAGTATCCACTTACATTTTACAGGAATAGATCCCGCCCACTTGTAGCAAAAACTGCCATTTACCTCTTCTAGCACACAAGAGTTCTTTGTGGTCTTCTCATTCAGTAAGTTTATGTTAGGAGAGCTTCTATTCATGACAGGAAGCAGTCTTGATAGACCTGTGATGATTGAGTTGGCATCTCTGCAACTGGGTGATATGAAAATCTGCAAGGGAATTATGTTGGCTCATGAAATTGATGTGAACACTGGTGGTCTAGCGGCGACCCCGACGTCCGATCCTAAGGTCGTGGGTTCAAATAAAGTCGTGCATTAATGAATTTATCTATACGAAAATGTGTGTGCACTATGCCAGTACTCTCAAACGGTGAAGGAAAAGCTAAAAAGTTTGCGTCACGCAAAAAGGGCCCGCCAGCGGCCTATATGCGAAAACAAATCCGTAACCAGTGTGGATCTAAGACATGATTAAAAACACCAGTCAAAGTGCAGTACATTAGCACACTAAATACGGTCATCATACTTTCTAAAGCTCGCAGTGGCTTAGACTCTTCCTCACTCTGTATAGAGCAGGCGAAAACCTAAGAACATTTTAGTTCAACTTACATTTACACCAGTCAAAGTACAGTACATCAGCACCCTAAACACTGCCACGCTCACCAGACTCTCCAAAGCCCTCAGTGGCATAGACTCTTCTTCACTTGGCACAGAGCAGGCACCTGCCTCAAAAATAGACCCCTTTACCGACAGATGGAGCTTGCCGAGCAAGTCTTGACTGGAGTAGAGTGTCTCATTGTATGTGTGTGCTCCGGTTTTGAGCATCCATGTGAAATGGGAGTGCAGACTCTTGAAGATGTCTTCATCTCCTAAAAGAATTATGGAGAACTGAATAATATTTGACTGGCCTCTCAGCTCAGTAGCTGCGCAGTAAGTTGTGGGTTTGATCCCCATGAAGGACAAATATTTGTGTGGTGAACACAGATGTTTGTTCTCTGTCTAGGTGTATTACCTACAAAAAAATATGCATATAAGTATTATAATCAGCTATCTGGTTCATCTATAGAAGTTCCTATACAAGCTCTACTTAATTCGGGGTAGGTAGTGTTGTGTGAATTGTCCACAATATTTGTTTCTGTATAAAAAAAAATGTTTTACTCAAAACTTAGAAGAGAAGATAATTATTATTTTTTAGTGACTATTAGCGACGCGCCACATTCAGCGGATAACTCGCTGAATGTGGCGCTATCACTTCTATCGGATCCATCACGAATTACGACCACCGTATAAGCGCAGGCGGCAGACTGATGATCTGCCACTGAAATACAGTGTGGCTGGTATCGCATAGAACGGATTGACCGCCGCGAAAGTTCGGCGACGGAATTTCCGTCTAGTGTGGTCAAGGCCTAAGAGTCTTAAAAACAATTAATTGATGGAGCCTACTAAAGTGACATAGTTAAATGTATGAAACCAATGGTAAGGAATTTGTTTTACCTGTCAGCTGAACCAGTGATCTAGATTGTCCAAAATCATTTCTTCCAGTTCTCAATCTAAGAGCTCTCTGTGAGCAGATCTGCTGTTCATTGTCATACACTACATCGGCTAGCTGTTGTAGTTCCTTTGAAATTTTCTGCAATATTAAAAAGAAAACATCTCGTCCGGGAAGTACTAACACCATACCTATTTCTGCTGTGAAGCAGCATTGCCAAGATTCAGTTCAAAGGGTGCGGGTGCCGGTGAAATTGCTGGCATATAAGGCTGAATATCAGTATGCCTCAAGTTGTTGGATGTTGGCAGTGCTTTGTTCTAATAATTTTATTCAATTGATTAGATTCTGAATAGACCGGAGGCTTCTTTTTATCTGAGCACATGCAAGTAAAATCATGCTTGGAGTTATTAAGAGCGTTTATCCCGAGCTGCGTGACTCAAGTTTGGGTAAATTTACTCACCTAGCTATACAGTTACACCTAACACGCCCACAGCCGTCTGTGTTGGAGCGCGTATCATGCGCCGCATTGAATTAATCACCTTGATACTTTACCCGCTCTTAGTAGGGAATGTATTCATTTTTCGTAAGTTGGTACAACATTTTGCAGAATAAGTACCTACTTACGCAAAAACGGGCAGGTATGTTAGGTTAAAATAAATCAAAATAATTTCGTGTAAAATACAATTTTAATATTTATCGTCTCTAAGTTTCATGGACCTAGCTTTTCAGGGATCAACAACTTCGGGTAATAGACATTTATTATAAAAACTGACTAGCCGATGCTCCATGTTCTCGCTCCAAAATGTATCGTCCCTAATTATTTTTTCTGTCTTTAATTCAAATTTTTTGCCTGTCCACACAGCAAATATACAGTTATTTTTATTCGTTACGTGCAGCTGCCCCTGTATTTGATAAAACCAGTCATGGCGTCGATTCACGGATCCATCTAATTACCAGAATACATTTTTTTTTGGCTAATAGCGATATCTGCCTCTAATCCGAATGCCGAACTAGGACATTTTATTTCGGTGATATCATCTCCATCCATCATCTTCAATTAGTCCATCCGGAAAATCACCTGTAACCATAATAAATTGAAAGAAAACAATTATAAACAAGGAATAGGTCAGAAACCGAAACCATAATGAGAACTCAGAAGAAACTACATAAAATCATTAAAAAAATAATATAATACATGCAATAGGTCCCAATAAAATATGCAGTAGGTAGGTATACTATGTACGTATTTCGAACAAAATTAATTGATTACTTCACAATCATAGATAGCTCATCAACTCGCTTTGGTATCGTGCGGACTTGCGGACTGGATGACTATTTCAAAGTACCCGCTAATTTCGACCTTTTTTTCGGCGTGTTATGTTTTATGATAAGTTAGCAATAATGATTTTCATAATGCAAATTATTACTACTTCCATCTCCGTGTACGTTTAATAAAAATGGGAATTGACTATAACATGTTACGTTGTAAAAAGTAACCCCTGGGTAACATACCTTTTAGCTTCATTAGCCTTGACCAAATTTTCGCAATTGGTGACGTACTCGCTACTTTTTTTACGTGATGTAGCCTGTAAGCGCCTGTTTTTAGCCATATCTGAAATAAAAGTAAAGAATGAAACCTGAATTAAAAAGAAATACAAATTAAAAATAATTTACTATTTAGAAACCGGGGGTAATTAAAGTTAATAAGTTAAAGCAACACCATTACTTTTAAATAAAAATAAAAACTCACCAAAGTTTTGTTAAACAATAAAAAGTATCAAAACGTCCCAGTAGCGCTATAAACTCGCGAAGCTACAATACATTTTTTTGAGGCTTGCTGCTTGCTTGCAGCGACCGGGAGCGACGCACGTCCTACCTCTGAAAGGCCTCGGCCGGCACTGACTCACTGAGCGTTGACCTGATTCCGCGCCGATTATATAGTAATACGAAATAATTCATAGTAAAATAAATATTCATGTTATATAAAAAAAAATCAAACATGTTTTAAAACGAACACTTCTTCATTTACTAGGCAAAAAAATAACAAAAATACCTCGGATTTCATCATAAACTAACACGTCTAATATCTCCAAAAGTGGCTAAAAATTACTCCTTTGATTATTTTTTTCATGAATGAAAACTTACAGTAATCGTGTTTATTCTTCCACTAAGCACTAATAAATGTTATTAGCTTTTTTATACGAAAATTTTATAAGTTTGTCGTTTATAGTTTTATCATTGAATCGCATCTGCGTGGACCATCAACCGAAAGTTTAGGAAAAACAGTTGAATCTTATGAAAAAACTATACAACCATTTGAAAATGTTTTTCCCATATGATTAAGTTTTGGTCATTCCCAATAATATGAGGTCAAATTATCTTCTGTGCAAATTACACATATTGTTTTATTGGCCGTCTGAAATCATCAATTTACGGATGAACGTTCTTAAGATATATTTGACAGACTGGCCTCTCAGCTCGGTTGGTAGTACCTCTGCCTTCTGCGCCGTAGGTTGTGGGTTCGATCCCCACCGAGAACAAATATTTGTGTGGGAAACACAGATGTTTGTTCTCTGTCTGGGTGTCATATTGTATTCTAAGTATGTATTTACAAAAAAAAAATGTATATCTTATACTTTTAAACGAGAAAATCTTGTATATATATATATTCAGGATCTCGGAAACGGCGCCAACAGTTTTCATGAAATTTAGTATATAGGGGTTTTCGGGGGCGATAAATTGATCTAGCTAGGATTCATTTTAAGAAAATGATTATTTCTTTCCGAGTTCAATAATCAAACATAAACTGAATATGTGACTGCTCCTGCCATCATTGACGATTGTGAGCAACTAACTGCAAGCGTGTCCAGCAGATGGCGTTGTTCAGTAAGAATAAACCAGTAAAGATGATAATAATTATGACTCCTAAGATTTTTAAAAAATACAAATTAACGAAAAAAATTCCGAGCGAAGCTCGGTTACCAACTGCTAGTAAGTATTATATCAGCTATCTGGTTCCCATAACACAAGCTCTCCTTAATTTGGGGCTAGATAGTGTTGTGTGAATTGTCCAAAATATTTATTTATTTTTATTTTACCTGCATATGCTCCGAGAGTATAGGCGCTATATTCAGCAACAGCATCTTGTCTTTCATGAGCACTACGATAGAAAACCATCGCTTTAGGCCCCGGGCTCGGGTGTCTTTCAGTTGAAATGTGAAGCTCAACACATGACCATGGGTATCACTGAAGTAAACTACTCCACCTTCTTTGCTCCAATTTACCTGGAAGGTTGACAAGTTACCTGATTGTCATTCAAGATGGGGTATAAGATCTGCACTGACGTCCCGCGATAGGGCGTAGGAAAATTATTTATGTGAGACTGCAGTAATTTTAGTGGCAAAATGTTTTTTATCTTTTCTATAGCAAAATGGCATATCTTAATAAAACAAGGAGTTTGGACAGCCATGCAGCAAGGAGTTTCTCAAGTCTCAGTATTCTAACCCCCGAATACTGAAACGCAAATCAGATTTAAGCACGTCTCAAGCGACGAATATCTGACAGTTTTCAATGAAAATCTGTCAAATATTCGTCGCTTGAGACGTGCTTAAATCTGAGTTGCGTTTCAGTATTCGGGGGTAAGCAAACCTACGGCATTCAGTGAAAGTAATCACTTCTAACCTCGCAAGTAATGCTCCGGATAGCCGCCTGCCGCAAAAATAACGTCACATCAACACTAGGAACGGTTTCTCTGCTGCAAAATATAGTTCCATCACGATCCTTTGAGACTAGGACTGTTTCAGGGCCCAAAGAAGTGCATCCGTTGCATTGCACCGTACACTTGGAAGACTCTGTCGTATGCTCTTCATTTTCAGTGGTAAAAGTGCAGAATACAGGCCGTGGTCCATGGGCTTCACAAAAATGGCACAAGCCCACAATAGCATTCATTAATTTTTCACAACTAGTTTAATTTTTGTAAAATTAAAAATTGAATGTTGAAACAGCTGATCGAAGTTGAATGAACCTGACCTGACATTCGAACTTCATACTACACTTTTGACAGCTTCCTTTATTTATTGACAATGACATATTGGGAATCTGGACGTAGCATTTTTTAATGTCGACAGATTGGCGGGCCTGAAGTTAGCTGTCGGACGAATCTTCCTTTCGCTATTGGTTATTTACCCACACACGGCTAACTTCAGGTACGCCAAGTAGAACTGTAGTTTGAACTTTAAACATTCTGCCAACATTACAACGCAAGGTTGTGGCTTGGAGGAATTAGAAATGGAGGCGTCAACGTTCAAATCCACGAACAATATTTTCTGCCAAAATTGACGGGGGACGAGGTAAACACGCATGGCACACGCGCATAGCAAAATCCTATTCATGTAAACACACACATTGACAATCCCGCACACGATCTTAAAATTTGCACACAGATAAAAAATACAACGTAGTTACGCAGTGTCAAGACTCACATTAGGATAATCTCTAGTGATGGGCATTCAGTAAGACCGGTAAATTGAACGATGAATAAAATAATACAGGGTAATACAGGGTAGGGTATAGGTTTTTAGGTACAGGTAATAGTGAGTGTTGTGAATAAGTTATGCACAACAGGTTTCACATTTTGTAACAATCAGAAAATAAAAGAACTGAATTTATTTGTTATGTTTTATTAATGGTTATAAGTTTGAATCAATAGTTCATAACATGTTATAGCATAGTACACATAAGTTTAGTCTTTTACTGAATAATTGAAAAATATATATAAAGTGAAATCACATTACATCGTCAGCCTTCACACCACAGTGAAGTTTGTAGTTTTCATCAAAAATAGATAAGAACACTCCCGACTATTCACCTTTCAAACAAACAAAAAACTAAATTAAAATCGGTTGATTCGTTCGGGAACTACACAGACAGACACACACACACAGACACCGCAAACTCATAACATCCCGTCGTTTTTACGTCGAGGGTTATAAAGCACCAAATACGTAATTAGACAACACATTATGTGATAATAATTTAACGTTTATTTTATCATTCATTCATTCATCAATTTCATTCAACTTTTCCCAACACTATGCCTTCTACCAAGGTATAATCTTTGACAGTACTGTCGTAATACTGTCGCTAATCTGTCGCAACCGGTATTTCTTTTGAACTAAATTCTACAAAATTACAAACACAATTGACAAAATAATACTCCCTTGTGGTAGGAAATACCATGTTCCCGGAAGTTTGATGTCTCTGATCGTCTTTTACAAGAAACTACCATGCAATTCACCATTTTCACGGAGCTCCACTTCGCGACATGAAACGACACACAATGGCTGCGGTTGCGAGTGAAACAGTTTTATTAAAAGGATATGATCGAGATCGGTAGATGACCGGCAGAGGGGAAAGCCCTGTTTTGACATCTCCATTTCTAATTCCTCCAAGGGTTGTGGGTTCGAATTCGGCCACACCCATAATTTTTCATTATGAATATTATGTGCGCGCGTATGTCAATGCTCTTATTCACTGAGTATTAGCTTTTGATTCCTCTATAATGGTATTAGCAACGGCGATGGACTTTAAAGTCTATAAACCACATGCACAGAAGTACTTCTGCTGATTATCCTCCTTAGGTTACCTTATGATGCTGATGCTTGTTTTCATTTAAGAAATACTTAAACTTATAGCCCTGCAGATCTTCCAATGTGAATCTGTAATGCCTAGGTTTAAAAAAAAAATATTAAAAAAAAAAAAAAAAAAAAAATTTTAAAAAATAGTACCCTAGAAATCTTAGAAATCTACTGGTCCACCTATATAACCGGTAATTCTACAGGAGTATGTTTATGAAAGCTTAGAAATTACAACTTTTCAGAAAAAAAATATGATAGATTCTAAAAATAAAAAAACGATTATATCGATTTTCAATAACTCGTTTATTCAACTGTACACTGATTCACAGTTCACGTCCCAAGAAAATCTCAAGCACAGTTAGTTAACCTACTACATTAATGTACGTAACCATAAGTTAATTTGACCGTGCCATCGCGAAATGCTATAACATTAAAATCACAATAATCGGTAACCATGATCTGATGGAAATAAACGCGATGATATATAAAATAAATTAATTTAATCATAAACAAATAACGTTACTGTGCCTATCGAAAAAAAATTGTCTAAATGTAAACGCTAGGTTTTGTGGCGGTTTTATTTCTTAGAGACGGGTTTGTAAGCGAGCTTTCTGGATTTCATGGTAGACCACTTGTGTCGTTTCATGTAGTAGACTACGGCGGCCAGCATGGAGAACATGCCTATTGCCTTGATGGTCATGAGTCGGCGGTCGTCCAGCTCGGGCTCGGAGCACCAGCGCAGGAAGGTAGCCACGTCCTTGGCGAGCTGCGACGCCGTAGCTGGCGTGCCGTCAGAGTACTCCGCCGACTGGGGACATAGCGCAACGTGAGCTCACACACACTTCGTTATAACTAGCGGCACATAACTTTAGCGCTGAGCGATACGCGGAGGGGATATCTGCGCATGCGTTGTAGTGTGCGCATGTTGCGCACACTGGATGTGTGCACTGCACAGCGTGCGACTGGAGAGCCAATTAGCGCTACGCACGCCCGCCCTTCATTCCGTTAGCTCCCCTCCGGTATCTTATTTTTGACTTCTGCGCAATAAGGGTCAGCGCTAAAGTTATGTACCGCTACCTATACTATACGGCAGAGTTATCACCAAGATTGGTGAAGTTCGTGTAATATACGGGGTGGTTTTTTGAGAAAGACAGTGATGGCAAAGTCCGAAATCACGAGAGTTAGGGAAACGTCGTAAAAAGAGTCATGCCAGTCGTGTACCAATGAGTTTTTCGGTCCAAAAATGTATGAGCACTCTCAAAACGGTGAAGAAAAACATCGCGAGGCAATCGGCGAGTTGTAGAACCTAAAAAGTACGAGCAACACGTGTCAAGGGTCACGCAAAAAGGGCCCGCCAGCGGCCTACTTGCGGAAAAACCACCCCGCACATCAAGTGCGGATGATAAAAATTAGTCAAACTTACTTACCTCATCATATAATACTTGTGCCATGCCTATGGCTCCTCCAGGGAAGTACGGGTTGTAGTTTTGTCCCTCGCGCAGGTTGATGCCGGCCGGAGGGTCCATGTAGCCGGTGAGGAGTGCGAATATGTAATCCTCGCCGCCGTGCCGCCCCGAACTGATCAGCGACAAGTCTGGAGGGTAGGCTCCTGTAACATACAACGACATAGCCATGTACTACATTTAAATAGTTCAAATTCAAATAAATAAACACATATGCGACTTCTTTAGCAACCAGCAGCCTTATTGCCTAACTTTAAATCCATTATAACTTTAAGTGGATTGTCACTGGTCGGCCCAGTCAGAATTTTGTTGGTTTTGTCTAACAGAGTGGAGGGCTCATAATATAATATGTAATAAATATTGTCGACAATTTACACCACACTATCCAGCCACAAACTAAGCAGAGCTTGTACTACGGGAACCTGATAGCTGATATAATACTTATATACATTTTTTTGTAAATATATACTTCAAATACAATATAACACCCAGACGGAAATCAAACATCTGTGTAGTTCACTTACACTTTCGGAACAGTGTGGTGAAAGGATTAAGATCATCAAACATCTGTGTAGTTCACTTACACTTTCGGAACAGTGTGGTGAAAGGATTAAGATCAAGATTGTCGCGTACCGTTATTGGCCGCCCGGGCCGCATTCTCGTTGGGATACGGCGACGGGAAGTAGTCGGAGAGCTTGCCAGGCCTCTCGTAGAAGTTGCCCTCTTCATCCGGACCATCCTTGATCATCACCTGGAAAGTACATTTAACAGGTAATTATCTTCCTGCGTTTACCATGTGGGGTACGGGTGCGTTTACCATGTTTTACCGTCATAGAACGCACTAAAGATTTGCTCATAGTTCCAGCAACTGTACCCGAAGTCGGATTTTTGCTACCACATTTCGTATACCAAATTGTTTTCGTATGAGCACGTGTCTCTATCTTTTGTATGGAAATTTTATGAGACCAAAACTCGGTTCGATCGTTTCTACGTAACGTTTTTTTGCTGTCTCATCTTTTCATAGATCAATAGAGAGAGACAAATAGGCGAAACGAAAACAACATTTCGACGAAGTGTGGTAGCAAAACTCCGACTTCGGGTACAGATCGCAGATAAAACTTGGAAAAAAAAACCATGGGGGTAGTCAGAGGTTATCATCATCCGCAGCTCGACTTAACCCACTGCTGGGCATAGGTCTCCCCTATACGTTTCCAGGAAGAAAGACTCTTGAGCCCTTTCCGTCCACCACGTTCTTCTAGGCTTGGTCGCCTAGACTCACCTAGGTTTAAGACGTTTCAAGGTGTTCTTTGACTAAATACTTATTTGAACTCGACTTTGACACCGACTTCCAGCGATCATAACAATGTCGTCGGTACATTGGGTCCTCACAGTCTACGATTTTTTGACAGTTCCCCATTGTAAATGTATGCTTGAGGCTTGACTCAGACTCAAAAGTTGTTTCTGAATCTTATCTTATGAAAGCAGTGGACTTCTTCATGCTGATGTTAATTTAGATGTATATTATCAAAACCATCTCCACTTATTGTAAGGTGTTTGTGTTGCTATCAAGAAGTTTATATTCGAAAAAATTGTGTTTGCGTTCATGTTAACGTTTGTTGGAGGCGCCGTTAAAATAACTTAAAATGCTTATTAACAGTGTAGGACTATGATGTCAGTTGAGTTGTTGATAAAACTTGAGAAACCAACTTCATGGACAAATGGCTGAACCGATTTGGATGGGATTTATGAGACCAATCTGGAAGTATTACTTAGCAGATGAAAAAATATTTTTTCAACTAGGCTCATAAATGACGAAGTTATAACAAAATATAAATATATTACAAAATATATTATTTAAAAAATATGTCTAAACAACCGGATTGAGAACCTCCTCCTTTTTAACACGCTTTTATTAGCTTGGGTTGTAACTAAGTATGTAACGGAATCTATGAACAAAATTTTCACCAATTTCCAGAAGTCTGATTAATTTGAAACTTTGCATATTATGTATCAAGGACCGATGACAATGCAATAATGTGATAAAAAAAAACAAACGAGTAAAAAATAAACTATAGTTGAAAAAACACGCTTTTTTAACTAATTGAACTAAAAAGTTAAAAATATAACTGTAATAATCAATTGAAAAATTTATATTATTGTACAAAAAGCGTGGGGGGCTTGATTTTGATTGTTGTAAATATTTTATCAATAGTTTATTATATCTGAAGTTATTATACGCTTTTTGTACAATTATATACATGCGTGTTTTTTTAGTTTTTTAAACTATAATTTATTTTATTTGAAGTGGGTTAGCTTAAAGTAAGATTTCTGTGTTGGCATTGCATCTGCATTGCGCAATACCGCATCTCGCCACGCCCTCACGGCGTCAGCAATTTTGCAAATCGTACTATTATTGCATGCAACGGCGAAAGTTTGCTGTCTGTCTGATACGACGATGCAAAGCCTAGACCAATTTTTATGTAGCTTAGAATAAATTAATCATATTTTCGGAAGGTACCATTTCGGGTATAATTCCGTCAATAAATATGAATCAACTTTCTTTTGTGTAAATTACAGTGTGTTACGAAAGTGGTAAAACTGGTTTTACATGTTAAAGTTGCATTTTACTATGCTGTAGTTTAACAAAGGATAAGCAGGCCGCTAAATCTAATTCTAGATGTCGAATATTATGAGCCGCATGTATCTTTACGTCTGAGATTTGATTTAGCAGCCTGCTGATCCTTGAGTTTTCCTGTCAAAAAAATTATGTGCACTATACCAGTACCTACTCTCAAAACGGTGAAGGTAAACATCGTGAGGAAACAGGCGTGTCAAAGAACCCAAAAAAGTTCGAGCAACACGTGTCAAGCGTCACGTAAAAAAGGCCCGCCAGCGGCCTACTTGCGGAAACCAGTCCGCACACAAAGTGCGTATGATGAATTTGGCAAAAATTTGCCTTGTTTTGATATGATTTAGCGGCCTGCTAATTCTTTGTCAAATTAACAAAACATGGCGAAATAGAGAGCAGAGGTAACAATAGGTACTCACATCAGCAGCCTCAGCTTTGGCCTCTGCCTCCGTGTGGGTCACATTCACCAAGTTACGGAATGCAATGTACTGCAGTGAATGGCACGCCTTGCACACTTGCTTGTACACTTCGTATCCGCGTCGCACACTGGAACACACAAGTAGTGTGTTGTTTAGTACCACAGATATAATCATACTTTGTGAAAAGGTTTTTATAATCTATGGGTAACTCTTATAAGTAAAGTATTCATTATCAGGCTTCAATCAGCTCCAAGAATTAGAGATTAAAATTAAGAAATAAGTTTGTATAAATTTAGATTAAGTTAAGTTTTATTTGTTGTGTTATTATAGGGCAGTGTGGTCGCATTGCGACAAAGCCCTTTAAATAAATTAAAAAAATAAAAAAAAAAGAAGAAAAAAAGAAGACAATGTTTTGTCTTCTTTTTTAATGAGATTTTTAATTTTTGCTGCAAAAATTGGGTCATTCCACCTCACCCACAGAACCTAAGTATAACCTTAGAATAAAATTGCTTTAGAACTACTTTACCAATGAGTAGGGAACTTTTTTTTTAATAAGTTAAAATTTTTAAATAGTAAATCTATGTAGAGCCTATTTCACAACAATAAAACATTTGACAATTGTTTAATCTCAAATTTACCACGATTTTTTTTAATAAATAAATAGTTAAAGACAAATCATTAGTTCAATTCCAGCTTCATTTTCTTTTATCTCTCTCTATTTAACCAGTAAAACAAGCAATGAAATGATGAATACCTGGCATGGTCAAGAGATTGGAATATGCCATCGTGGGACCATGGCTGATGTTGTGGATGTGCTTCGCTGCCTGATGCCTGCACCGACTGCTCGAGGGCCACCAACAAGGCTCCTACCCCACCGCCCACTACTCCAAGTGTTGATAGGAACTGCAGGTTTGGAAGTGCTTTTAAGTCAAGCAATACATCAAAAAATGTATTTATTAAAGGAGACAATATTATTGAGGAACCCCTATTTCATTAGCATAGCAAACTAGAAAATGTGAAGAGCTAAGCAATCTTTACTAGGTAGTAATTTTTTTAAAAACCTTATAAAATAACCAGATATAAAGGTTTATCGTAGGTGATTTAATACAAGGAAAATTATGAATTGATGGAATTTTAAGGGTCATATAGGAGCTTTTTACAATGTCAAGGATATCTTTATTAAAAATGTTCTAATGAAGACTTACCAATTTCTTACTTTTAGACCATCCTTGGGTATTGGTGGATAGGTGGGAGACCTGTAAATTCAGTTCACCATTAGATTTTCCGATGTACTTAGTTGTTACATAATGAGGAATAGGTTACCACTCGCCCGTGAATATTTTTTAACAACGTAACCTTCAATTGCGATGCCTATACTCTTGGCTAGCTACAAAATTACGTAAGTCTGGACAAAACCTTAAAGAAAGTATGAAAACTGGTAAAATACAGCACTTCTCCTTGACGTTTTCATTTTCACATTTTACGCATACTGTAACTTATCGGGCACTATTACGGTATGTATTCGTTTATGTACTGAATCACATATCAATTTATCACTGTTTTCTGTACCTGGGGTCCAACTATCCCGTAATTTTTCAAAAGTCGTGCCCCACAAATCCTACCGACGGAGGCCGCCATCATAGAAAAACGTCGTAATGAAAGATCAGCGTTGCCAACTCAACAACAGTAAATGTCGCTGTCACGCTGGTGAAAAGTCGCTAGATATCGCTAAATGAGTAAAATTCTATTAATCTTCGTCGGTATCGACTTCTGAATAATTGATGATTTGGAAGGGTATTGCTAAGGAGTGAATGACGGATGAATAATATAACAAAACCAAACATGTGAAAGGGATTCCCTTAGCACGATGGTTGACGGTAGGTACTATGCCTTTTAGTCATTCTTGAGTTGGCAACAAATTAAGCTAACTAAACAAAACCGGATCTTATTTCAATGGAATAGAGTACCTAGAGTATGTAATAGAGTACATATAAGTATGTACAGAAGAAAACGATGGATATTCGTCTATTAAGTCAGTAATTATTTGATAAATACCACTATAAAAAAGTCGCTAAGAAAGTCGTTAAATTATTTTTGTCGCTAACAGCCATCAAAATGTCGCTTTTCATGCGAAAATGTCGCTGAATCTACAAAGTCGCTAAATTGGCAACGCTGTGAAAGATGATTCAATTGACGTGAGCACAACCTGCCAATTTAAAAAAAATAGTCAGCTGTCGGTGGTATTCGCAGATAAAAAATATCTGTCTGTGCTGTGCCACAGAGAACAGAAAATATCAACAGTCAGCAGTTACCTACTTTACTGTCATGTTAAGTCATTATCAACTCTTTGAAAATGTCATTGTCTTGTTCAATTCTCTCTTGAGTCTTGCTTTCTTCGTCTTCTTCTTCTTCTTCTTCTTCTTCTTAGGTCTGTCTTCGGTTCACGCACGAGTTCACGAAACAAAAATAAATAAGAGGTTTTAGATTTTACACAGAAAGAAAGATCAGATTGTTATCATGGAAAATATGCTTTCATGAGTTTTATTTTAATTACCAAGCTTAGCCGTAGATTTGTAGTAAAATTGGTAAATCTGAGGTATGTAGTTTTCTTACTAACCAAGTTGTTATTTACTACTAATTCGCTGAAAGTACGCATAATTTCAGGTTTAAAAGTGTTGCAAAGCGGAACGATACGAAAATGAAAGTGTTTACCCAAAAAAGGAACCCCTTAACAGGAAGTACGGAGTGGAATATCGAAGATGAGGATTACGATTTTCATCAAGAAATAGCACGGTCGTCTTTTGCCGACATGCTGCATGACACTGAAAGAAATCAGAAGTACCACAGAGCTTTGCAACTTGCTATTGACAAAATGCATCATGATGGGAAGAAAGCCAATGTTTTGGATATAGGTGGGTAAGCAGTCAATAAGCATGTGTACTTACTTATTTTTATGTTCCTCCTTCCTACCAAGCAGTGGTGGTTTAGTTGTAGTGCCTCTGCCTTCCGATCTTTAGGTTGTGGGCTTAAATCACCAATGAGTTTACCTGTTCCAAAATTTATATGTCAGTACTCTCAAGCTTTGAAGAACATTGTGGAAAAAAAGCTTGCGGAAACCAGTCCGCTCATCAAGTACAAAAGGGCAAGTCCCCACTTCATTTACAACATTTCGTCTACGAAATGTTATTTTCGTTTTGCCTAATTGTCTCTCTCTATTGCATGGAGAAAAGATGAGACAGCAAAAATATGTTATAAAAACAATTGAAAGAGTTGTTATCTTATCAATTTTCCATACAAAAGAGAGAGACACATGCTCACACTAAAAAAATATTTGGTAGACAAAATGTGCTAGCAAAACTCCAACTTTGAGTACAGATCTTACCTACCTAAAACTTAGGTTCATAGTAAATAAATAAATAAACAATGCGGACAATTCACACAACACTATCTAGCTCCAAACTAAGCAGAGCTTGTACTATGGGAACCAGAAAGCTGATACAATACTTGAATACATTTTTTTTGTAATTACATACTTGTAATACAATATAACACCCAGACAGAGAACAAACACCAGTTTTATATTAACCCTACGTACATGCTATATTCTAATATTCCAGGCACAGGAACTGGTCTTCTCTCCATAATGGCGGCACTCTGTGGAGCTGACTCCATAACAGCCTGCGAAGCCTTCAAACCGATGGCTGAGTGCTGCCTCAAGATCTTGGCAAGGAATGGTGTTGCTGATAAAATAACTATAATACCCAAGAGATCTACTGATATCACAGTCGGAGAAGATGGTGATATGAAGGAGAAAGCAAATATCCTGGTGACCGAGGTGTTTGATACTGAGCTGATTGGGGAAGGTAAGATTGAATTCTAATATGTATATGTATAATAATATAGACTACTGGGGGCGTTCCATACAGAGAGCACTGGTGGTCTTGTGGTAGTGGCCCCGCCTTCCGATCCGAAGGTCTTGGGTTCAAATCCACTTGTGTACCAATGAGTTTTTCTATCGAAAAATGTATGTGCACCATGCCATTACTCTCAAAACGGTGAAGGAAAACATCGTGAGGAAACCGGCGTGTTGTAGAACCTAAAAAAGTTCGAGCAACACGTGTCAAGGGTCACGCAAAAAGGGCCCGCCAGCGGTCTACTTGCGGAAAAACCTGCCCGCACATCAAGTGCGCATGATAAATTTGCCGAACTTGCCGGCGTTCCATACAAAATTGTTGTATGGAATATCCACGATATTCACCCCAAAACAAAGCCTACTAAGTTTATATCAAAGAAGCCAAATATGTACATATACAATACATAGTTTATATAAAAACACCCTGCATATGTTTTATAGCAGCTGCTATAAGACATATACAGGGTGTTTTTTGAGAAGAGTGGTGATGGCCAAGTCCGAAACCAGGAGAGTTAGGGATTTCTCAATTTACATTAAACATACTTTTTATGTATATTATACATACTTGAAATTCAAAAGGTGCAAATATCTATGTGCACCAAATAAATACTTGTCACATGTTAATTCTAATACATACTTTCTTATCCAGGAGCTCTATCAACATTCTCTCACGCACACAAGCATCTTCTCGAAGAGGAGTGCATAGTGGTCCCTGACTCCGCTGTCATCTACGCACAAGTGGTGGAGTGCGATACACTGCAGAACTGGAATAAAGTGGGCGACTTTGTTGTACCCAAACTTGATCTTACAATCAAAACACCACAAAAGGTAGAATTATTGTTCTTATTAGGTTTCCCTGTATAGATAGTGCAATTCACGAAGACGCGCCCCTCGCGGGGTGTGGGGAGTTTGCTCCGAGCGGCAGTCGCGAACCGTAGTCTATTCATTGTAGTGTGCGTGTGCACTCATAGGTAATTAGTGTGTACCAATATCACTCAAACATTGACGGAAGCTTGCACACATATACTATAAACGGTTAGGAGGAATAGTGGGGCGCGCCTTCGTGGATTGCACTATCTATATTTGGGGTTAGATAGTCATTAAGTATGATCTAAGGGTGACTTTAGGTGAGCACTGGCGGTCTAGTGGTAGCGATCTCGCCTTCCGATCCTTAGGTTGTTGGTCCAGTCGTGCACCAATTTGTTTTTCTGGCTGAAAACCAATGTGCCCTATGCCAGTACTCTCAAAACGGTGAAGGAAAACATCGTGAAGAAACCGTCATGTCTTAGTAAAATTCGAAAATATGTGTCAAGCGTCACGCTAAAAAGGCTCACTAGCGGCCTACTTGCGGACACCAGTCTGCACATTAAATGCATATCAAGGGCATTTGCAAGGGGATTTGGCTTCATGATTCTTCAGCCATAACGCTCTCAAGAATAGAGGTAAGATCGAGCCCTAATAGAAAAAAAGATAGTATGTGGCTAGTGAGCAGTACCCCTTAGTCGAGTAAGAACTCTATTCTATCATTTCCACGTTACGAATTGTCGTTGTTTCATCTTTTCTCCATAGAAAATCGTTCAAGCTGATCGAGTATAATTATAAGTTTAAAAAACTAGAGAAACTGACTTCATTGCCAAACGGCTAAATCGATTTTAATAAAATTTGTTTGGGACAATCTGGACGTAAGAATAACCTTCCAAATAAAAAATAATTTTCTAAATCGGTTCATAAGTGACGAAGGCATGCAGTTACAAACATTAAAAAAAATATTTGAAAAAAAATGGCATCACCGATTTTAATAAAATTAAAATGGGACCAATCTGGAAGCAGTACTTTTCAGATAAAAAATAATTTTTCAAATCGGCTCACAAATGACGAAATTATGCGGTAACAAACATAAAAAAA